>JARQOD010000005.1:536722449-536741384 GCA_033576555.1 Oophaga sylvatica | reverse complement strand
AGCTCTTGACCAAAAAAAGCTCGCTGTTTTGGGGCACCGTAACTCTTTTTGGGGGCATTCAGGGGGTTTTTTTCCAATGGGGGCGCGGGGGGCCCCTAATTTTTGGGGCTTTCTTCCCCCCCCGGGGCCGGGGTTTCCCCCCCCCCCTGTAGTCATGGGGGGGGGCGCCCGGCCTCATTCCCGCGTTTTTCCTTTATTACTCCCTTTCCGTTTCCCCATTAGGGGAATTTTTGGGCTTTTAATTTCGGGAATCGGTTTCAACCCACAGATGGAATTAAAAATTTTTAAACCCCGGGAGCGGGGCCGTCATTGGGGCCCCGGGGAAAAGCCCGGGCGGCGTCACAGGGGCCAGCCCAAAAAATGGCAATTACTGCCGTCCCCGGGGGCCGAACCCCCCCGCGCTTTTTTCGGCTTAAACGCATTTTTAACATTTTTTTCCCCCATTTTAAAACAAAATTTTTCACTTTTTCCTCTTCGTCCTCTCACACCAATCTCTTTTTTTTTTTCCCCCCCTTTTTTCCCCTTTCTCTTTTCATTTTTTTTTTCTTTCCCTTTTTCCCCTTTTCTCTTTCTCTTTTCTATCTTTCTGGGGTTTTGTTCTTTTTATTTCCTTTTCTTCCTTTTTTCTTTATTCTTTTCCCTCCGTCTCTCGCTCTCTTTTCCCTCCGTCTCTCGCTCTCTTTTCCCTCCGTCTCGCTCGCTCTCTTTTCCCTCCGTCTCGCTCGCTCTCTTTTCCCTCCGTCTCGCTCGCTCTCTTTTCCCTCCGTCTCGCTCGCTCTCTTTTCCCTCCGTCTCGCTCGCTCTCTTTTCCCTCCGTCTCGCTCGCTCTCTTTTCCCTCCGTCTCGCTCGCTCTCTTTTCCCTCCGTCTCGCTCGCTCTCTTTTCCCTCCGTCTCGCTCGCTCTCTTTTCCCTCCGTCTCGCTCGCTCTCTTTTCCCTCCGTCTCTCGCTTTCACTTCTATTTGACATTTCTCCTTTCTTCCTTTCTTACACTCTCATCTATCTTTTTTCATGCTCTCCTCTCACTCCATTTTCTCTCCCACTCTTTCCTTTCTCCTGTTTTCTTTTATCCCTTCTTACACACACTTGTTTTCTCTCTCTTCTTCCTCTTTGCTTTCTCCTCTCACCTTTCTGTCGCTTCCCTGTTCTAAGGTCTCTTTCACACATCCGGCGGGCGCCTGGCGGCGCCCCCGGCATTTTGCCGCAGCGCCGCATGTGAAAACCTTTCACACTTCCGGCGCCCAAAATGCGGTTTTTTTGCCGGATGGTTTCTGATGCTTGGAGAGATAAGAGACAATCCGGCAAAAAAAAAAAACGTTACATGCAGCGTCTTGTCCAGCCGCCGCAATGTACATTTGCGCCGCATCCGGACAAAACCGCATGCAACGCATTGACATGCGGCGCCATCCGGCGCTAATGCATGTCAATGCGAAAAAAGCCGCATGCGGCGCATCAGATTTTCAGATGCGGCGCTGCGGCAAAATGCCGGGGGCGCCGCAAGGCGCCCGCCGGATGTGTGAAAGAGGCCTTACTCTCACGCTCATGCTTCCTCTTTCCTCTCTTCTTCCTCCTCTCTTGCTTTCCTTCTCTCTCTCCCTCTTTTTCTTTTTTCGTTCCTTTCTATACCTCCATCCATTTCTCTCCTCTGTTCACTCTCTCACTTGTGCTCCCTCTGTCCTTTCTCTTTTTCCGCTTCTTACTGTTTTCCCCCTTCTTTCCCACTCTCTTCTCTACTTTCTTCTCCCCCATATGGCTCTTTCTCTGTTTTTTTTTTCCAGATCTTATGTTTGTTTTTTTTATTTATCACAGAGGACGTCAACTAGTTAGAAAACAATCATTGACAAATCTGCAGCAGAATCCTTTTGAGTTAGGCTATGGGCACACATTGCGTTTCTGCAGCGGGGTTTTGCGGTGTTTTTTTAATGCCAATTTTCAGCCGTGTTTCACAGTACCAGCAAGGTCTGAGATTTCAGAAATCTCATGCACGCAGCTTGTTTTTTATTTCCTGACTGTTTTGTCAAAAGAGCTGCGCTTTTGCAAAATGCAGCATGTCATGTCTTTCAGCATTTTTGCTGGTCTCAGGTTTTGCAGCCTTTTTTCAAAACCTGATGAAGTTGAATCAGATTATTTTTTTTTAATGCACTAAACTTTATCAGAATGCCCAAGAGACAAATGTACTCTGAGAAAAACACAGAAAAAACTAAGTAAACCTGCTTTTTGAAAGCGGCTTAAACTTTGCGTTTTTGCGGCAAATTTATGCAATGTATGAACATGGCCTTACATGATGTTTTGCTGCTGTTTTGCAGCAGATTTTACCGGGTGATGGAGAACTGCAGCATAGATGGACTTGTGACATCTGGTTTTTTTTCTGCACGCATCATGTGGATCAGATTCCGTAAAATCGCAGCCACTAACTGCTGCAGACCTGGAAAAGCTGGACTGAATGTGTGCAGCGTCTCCTAGAGTGTGGCCCCAGAGTCCGGCCTCGCCTGCCTCTCACTGGACTCTATGGGATGTTCCTCCATATGTGGCTTTCCTGCTGTTTGCTGACGAGGGTGTTGGGATGGGAATGCACCGAGGTGTCACATTTGTCAGACACACGTGAGACGTTCGCTGTTTGCATGGAGGCCGGGTTTGGGTTCCGCTGCTTGGTACAATGTGTAGAACTTATCGCTCAGAAATGGGCAAAGTCCTGTAACCAGACCCCTACTCTGCAAATTGGGGGCAGTAATAAAAACTGACATCCGTAGGAAACCACCCAAAAATTTACTTCTGCTTTTCTGAATCCACTGCCATTGGTCTTGGCATCATGTGAAAGCTCGTAGATTTCACCCCCTACTTATAGGGATCTCAGCACGCAGACCCCACCAAGCAACCACCCTTCAAAGATTCCTGGAGGTGACAACTGTAAAAACAGCGCCCCCAGCTGCAGAATAGATAATAGAGAACACAAGTGACATCCGTCACTATGGTGGGAACTGGTACAGATGATGGAGGAGGTTACAGGTACCCCCACCAGATCACAGAGCATGGGGGACCGGACCAGTCGTGTCCATTCACAAGAGCGCGAATGCTGCAAGGAATGAAAGAAAACATTTCATATTCTTATTGTCATTTTTAAGATCTCTGCTTGCAGACAGTGAATGGGATCATTTTGTTACATGCATCCAGTGACGGAAATGTCTGTACAGGTGTATTTCTCCCAGCTGAGGGTTTGTTACATTGTATTCAACCTATACGATCCGTCAGCATCGCAAACTCCTCTCCTCTTGTCATTTAAAAATTGCTAAACTTTATATTATTAAACTTTTATTTTCTTACACAGCGCCATGAATTCCGCAGCTTTACAGACATTATCATCACTGTCCCCATCGGGGCTCACAAGCTACATTCCCTATCAGTCTTTGTAGCGTGGGAGGAGACTGGAGGAAACCCGCTCAAACACGGGGAGAACATACAAACTCCTTGCAGACGTTGTCCTTGCTGGGATTTGAACCCAGGACCCCAGTGTTGCAAGGCTAACAACTGAGCTGTTGCACAGTGCTAACCACTGAGCCAACTATGCTGTCTGGACCATTCCTTTAAGGCAATCCACGCCTATGGTTTCGCCATTTAGGACCGTGCTGCTTTGCAATCTGCTCCAGGTTTCATATTCTCGTAGCTCAGCTCCTCTTTTACACTTATCTCAGTTTCTCTCTCTATCCATGAGCGGCTGACAACAGAGAACAATAGATTGCATGTCCCGCAGAGAGGCGTTCTGTCCCTTTAACAGGAGCCGTCTCCTTTGCAGGGGATGTATAGATCATTGGTCTCATCTTTCGCTGCTGACTGTGCCGTTTTGGAGGTCACCTCTCCGCCTCCTTCGCTCTCGGCCGCCGCTCGTCACGTTTTCGTTTTGGAGACGACGTAAAGAAACATTGAGGGTTTTGTTTTAGTCAAATTAAAGAAACTTGTCGGCATTAATCTCCGGCTTGTGTCTTGACTTGCCGCCAGCTCAGACTTGGCCCAGGCTTAATTACGCTAATTTCTCTATTTTGGGTGCTGTGTGGTCTCTGCGCCGCCGGCTCCTGCGCAGTGTGTAGATGATATTACTCAGCTTTCCAGACACCCTGAAGGGCCGATCTGGGGATCTCTGCACGGAGGGTCAGATTTGCTATTTGGGATATTGATATAATGCTGTATCACCGTTATGAGTGAGCGGGATTGGGCGCAGGCTGGATGTGACGGCGGCCAGCAGATAGCGCGGTGTTGTGCCCCTCCGCAGTCTCATCTGGCAGATGGTCACTGGTCACATCGCATTTATACTGGGAGAGCGCCCAGGGCACGTCTGCTCCCCCAGTGCACACACCAGCGGACAATATTCCCATCATCCTCCACCGCCTGATCTGTGGCCTGTACCGCATCATAACATAAACATGGCGTATCTAATCCTATCCTGTGTGATACTGACCGCTGAGCTGTGTATCTAATCCTATCCTGTGTGATACTGACCGCTGAGCCGTGTATCTAATCCTATTCTGTGTGATACTGCTGAGCTGTGTATCTAATCCTATCCTGTGTGATACTGACTGCTGAGCCGTGTATCTAATCCTATCCTGTGTGATACTGTCTGCTGAGCCGTGTATCTAATCCTATCCTGTGTGATACTGACTGCTGAGCCACTGTATCTAATCCTATCCTGTGTGATACTGACTGCTGAGCTGTGTATCTAATCCTCTCCTGTGTGATAATGACTGCTGAGCCGTGTATCTAATCCTCTCCTGTGTGATACTGTCTGCTGAGCTGTGTATCTAATCCTCTCCTGTGTGATACTGTCTGCTGAGCTGTGTATGTAATCCGATCCGTGATACTGTCTGCTGAGCCGTGTATCTAATCCTATCCTGTGTGATACTGACTGCTGAGCCACTGTATCTAATCCTATCCTGTGTGATACTGACTGCTGAGCTGTGTATCTAATCCTATCCTGTGTGATACTGACTGCTGAGCCGTGTATCTAATCCTATCCTGTGTGATACTGACTGCTGAGCCACTGTATCTAATCCTATTCTGTGTGATACTGACCGCTGAGCTGTGTATCTAATCCTATTCTGTGTGATACTGTCTGCTGAGCCGTGTATCTAATCCTCTCCTGTGTGATACTGACTGCTGAGTCGTGTATCTAATCCTATCCTGTGTGATACTGACTGCTGAGCCGTGTATCTAATCCTATCCTGTGTGATACTGACTGCTGAGCTGTGTATCTAATCCTATCCTGTGTGATACTGACTGCTGAGCTGTGTATCTAATCCTATCCTGTGTGATACTGACTGCTGAGCCGTGTATCTAATCCTATCCTGTGTGATACTGTCTGCTGAGCCGCGTATCTAATCCTATCCTGTGTGATACTGTCTCCTGAGCTGTGTATCTAATCCTATTCTGTGTGATACTGACTGCTGAGCCGTGTATCTAATCCTATCCTGTGTGATACTGTCTGCTGAGCCGTGTATCTAATCCTATTCTGTGTGATACTGACTGCTGAGCCGCGTATCTAATCCTATCCTGTGTGATACTGACTGCTGAGCCGTGTATCTAATCCTCTTCTGTGTGATACTGTCTGCTGAGCCGTGTATCTAATCCTATCCTGTGTGATACTGACCGCTGAGCTGTGTATCTAATTCTATCCTGTGTGATACTGTCTGCTGAGCTTTGTATCCAATCCTATTCTGTGTGATACTGCTGAGCCGTGTATCTAATCCTATCCTGTGTGAACCGTGTACCTAGGATACCATAATATTTTCCACCTAAGAAGTCTGAACTGAAAACTGACATTCACCAGTTAGAGGGCGGGCGCCATTCACATAGTGAGCATCATCCTCACAGCGGGCGCCATGCACACAGTGGGCATTATGCACATAGCAGGCACCAGCCACACAGCAGGTATCATGCACACAGTGGGTACCCTCACAGCGGGCACCATACACACTGCAGGCATTTTCCTCACAGTGGGCACCATGCACCCAATGGGCATTATGCACATAGCGGGCACTAACCACACAGCAGGTATCATGCACACAGTGGGTACCCTCACAGCGGGCGCCATGCACATAGTTGCCGTTATCCACATAGCGGGCACCATCCTCACAGCGGGCACCATGCACACCGCAGGCATTTTCCTCACAATGGGCACCATGCACCCAGTGGGCATTAAGCACATAGCGGGCACTAACCACACAGCAGGTATCATGCGCACAGCGGGCACCATGCACCTAGTGGGCATTATCCTCACAACAGGCACCATATACACAGTGGGCATTATCCACACAGTGGGCATTATACACATAGCAGGCACAATTCACATAATGGGCAACAGCCCACCGTGCACTCAGCGGGTATCCTCCTCAGAGCGGGCGCCATGCACATAGTGACCATAATCCTCACAGCAGGCACCATTCTCACTGCGGGCACCATGCACACAGTGGGCACTGTATACCGCAGGCATTTTCCTCACAGTGGGCACCATCCTCACAGCGGGCACCATCACTGTGGGCACCATGCACACAGTGGACACCATCCTCACAGCAGGCACCATGCACACAGTGGACACCATCCTCACAGCGGGCACCATGCACACAGTGGACACCATCCTCACAGCAGGCACTATCCTCACTGCGGGCACCATGCACACAGTGGACACCATCCTCACAGCAGGCACCATGCACACAGTGGACACCATCCTCACAGCGGGCACCATGCACACAGTGGACACCATCCTCACAGCAGGCACTATCCTCACTGCGGGCACCATGCACACAGTGGACACCATCCTCACAGCAGGCACCATGCACACAGTGGACACCATCCCCCACAGCGGGCACCATGCACACAGCAGGCACTATCCTCACTGCGGCACCATCCTCACAGTGGGCACCATGCACACAGTGGCACCATGCACACAGTGGACACCATTCCCACAGCGGGCACCATGCACACAGCAGGCACTATCCTCACTGCGGGCACTATCCTCACAGTGGGCACCATGCACACAGTGATCACCATCCTCACAGCGGGCATTATCCCACAGCTGCACTTTTCATATGATTTCTAGGCAGCTGTATTCACCATTTGGTTCAGGAACAGAAAAAAAAGCAACAAACGCAGAGGATTTTATTTGACTTTTCTTTTGTAGTGTGACCTATATGTCCCCGAGACCCTCCGCATGCCCCTGTGCCCGCCACATCAGCTGCTGATGTCTACGTGAGATGTGAACGCCAGAGTATATGACAAGGTGTTAATACAGAGATGATGGGCAAGGTTGGCAGTGCCCGCCGGCCCAGCAGGTGCTGCATTAATCCTCCGGGGGAGGCGATCATGGCTGGTAATGTGCACTTATCCTAATCAGTCTGTGCCCGTCCCTCACCGCACGTCTCACACCACAATACATAGTAATTACAGCGGAAGGAATTACACAAAGCCCAGATTATTCCTCTCTGTCTCTCTCTGGTATCAGCCATTTCCGACCCTACCTTTTTCTATGCCCCAGAGGGATAAGGGGTTAAAACCCTGGATGAGGGGCATCTGAGAACCCAAACTTATAACGTAGTGGTAACAATTCATAGAATTAGTCCTGATACATTGTAGCAATGTATCTAGATATTCTGCTGCTGATTGTCTAAACTGGAGCAGAGAGTAACAAACTCTCAGCTGTGAAAAGCAATTCACTAACAAGTGATGTAAGCCATGTGCCTGCAGTCAGGATCGCACAGCTGGAGTTCTGTATCGAGTATCTACTCATGGTGGGGAGCTGAGGGTCCAATTAGGATCTTCTGAAGCGCTGTTAACCCCATTACGCCCCAACTTTCACCCCGTAGTGATAGAAACGCGCCTTGTGCTTGCCGTCTATCTCCAGGAAACAGTCGGGATGACAGTTCTGGGAGCCCAATGTCAGTAGGGAGCCTCCAAGCCTTCATATAAATGGTATTTCTAGGTTTTCAGTTATCTGTAGGAAAGTCTTCTGTATACAGCAGTCTGCATGATGGATGTGAAACGCGTCGTGTTAACGTCTATGGGAACAGCAGCTATTTTCCGCCAGACGATGTGTTAAGTTTATAATCGGGTTGTGTCATGGAAATTCAGATTTTATTGGCCGTATAGATGAGCCGACTGAAATAACTTCAGGAAATTCTGCGGTTCAGAGAAACGTTCAAGCCGGGATATACCGTAATCTGGCAGCCTTGTAGAACAGTCTCTGTAAAAGTAGATGCATTATGGGCAGTCTAGTGGACCTCTGCCCATCCTCAGGGCCTCCAGAGCATCATCTTCCAGGTTGCAAGCCTTATTTTCTTGTCCTCATTGACTTTGGCGAGGTTCACACGCGTTTTGGAATGAAGGCACATGGGTTTCCTTGGGTGAGAACTTACTGGCATTTCAGGGGACATATTGCTTCCTTCCCAATAACTTCAGTCCCTACTATTCCCCATATTATTTTGCCTATTGCTTTCTGCACTGTAGAACCAATTATCACCAACGCATTTTGGCTCTATACACAGATTTGAGGGAGCCTTGAATGCAATTTGCAAAGGTCCATTGGTGTTTTCTAAAGGTATGGCCACGTTCACATATGATATGGATTTGGCACAGATTTTGTCTATAATTTTGGGAATACTCACGCGTTTTGGACCAGTTTACAGATATTTTGTCATTTTTCGGGACCCATGAAGCATGATTTTTGGACTCGTCCTGAATCGTTGGTGTTTTATCTGTCTGATATGGAGGTTGTGTATTTGGTATCATTCACACACATTTTGGAAAGATTGACGGCCATTTTCACCGATTTTGGAAAACTTGATTAATTTTTCGGGAGTGTTTTAAGTTAAAAGGAAATTTTAAACAATTTTTCCAGGTTGAACTTGTTTTTTGGAAGGGTTCCCGCTCATTTTAAATGGTTCATTTCCATTTTGGTTAATGTGTAGGATGGTAAGGTTCACACGCATTTTGGGCACGTAGATGCCCCATCTGACTTGTTTGAGATTCCTCAGGATGCTTTACACGCGTTTTGAGAAGGTTCTCTCACGTTTTAGCACGGTTGATGCCCATTCTGACCAGACTCGGGATCTTTCATGCGCATGGTTTAAGATTCTCTTGAGATGTTCAACACGCATTTTGAGACATTTGCTTTGAGAAGGTCAAGCTGGAAGGGAGCACACCCGCATTATAAAACTTGTGCTTCACGGGGTTTGCACGCACTTCGGGAGCGTCGCGTTTTGCTTCAGGACTGTTTATGGACACTTACAATCACTATAAGCTTTTTAAAGTTAACCGGCTTTTTTTTGGAGGTTTATCCCACGCATTTTAACCCTACTTGAAAGTTACAACAGGCATTTTTTTCTTTTGGGGAATCTTCACATGCATTTCAAAACTCTTGCTTTTGGGAAAGTTGCAACAAACCTTTTTAAGTTCTCGCTTCTGCACACGCGTTTTGATACTTTTGCTTTTGGTCTGTTGTGACCAGATCTCACGCTTTTTGGGAATGATCAGCAGCGTTTTCAACAATTCCCACGTGTTCAGACGCTTCGCCGTGTATTTTGGGTAAATGTGTTGTAAAGGTGTTCACGCATTTTGGACCAGTTTTCAGCACAATGCTCAACATCTCACTGCTCTTCTGCTTAAATTTTGCGTCCCCCTTTATGGTGGTTCTGATTGGCTGACGCGGTTTTGGGTTAATGTTTCCCTGTATAAGTCAGCAGAGGTCCCGCTTATCTGATGCGGCTGGGAGGGATATAAGGGGGGGGGGAATCTGTTTGGGGACTGTGCACCGCTGGATCCAGCCAAGTGCGAGCACATTTTTGACTATAAAAGGGAGGACGATTTTCCTCTGCGGGCCAGCAGGACTGTGCCAGCTGAGCGAAAACACCCGTCAGCTCGGAATCAGCCTCCAGCGTACAAGGAAACGATCTGTCTGCTACTGACTGGAACCAGCGCAAGCTGCAAACCGCGCCAGGAAAATCTGCAGTATCCGACCCCCCCATTATCTGTCATCTCGTTCCTGGCCCCAATGATCGGCAATTACTCACGGGAGTGGGGGGCCTTGATCTGTCACCCCCTTGTGAGAAGTGTCATTACTTGGGTATCTAACTACTACTGGCTGCCGTCCGTTGTCAGCCCTGCATGGCGAGGGCATAGGTGGTCTATGTGCCAGTGGAGTGCGTGAAGACCCCTACACTTTATATTTAAGGACATGCATTGGGTCCGCCATAATACTGGTAGGAGAATTGACAACCCTCTGGGCACCGTCCCGTTACCACCTGTCACTACACCGCTCCCTAGGGCGGATGGGGGTGGTAGTAGTAGTGGGGAGGATGGCTGATGCCCACTGAGCCCCTCGCTCTGGTCATATTGGCTCAGTAACGAGTCTCGCCGACATCTGCCCGAATGCAGGACCCCCACAATTTGTTGCTGGGCATTTGTGGCTACTGTTCCTGGCTCCACGGTCCAGATCTAGCAGAGCTGACGTTGTCTCTTCGTCCTGCGTCAACATGGCGGATACGAGACGAGAAGGAGTCCATGCTCTGGGTGCAGTGTTAGGGGGGCTTATAGCCAAATCTAAACCCACCACTGGCATGTAGGATTGGTGGTGCCAGCGCTCGCCGTGGAGCATGCGGGAAAAAAAAAGTTGTTTTTTTTTTTTCCTGCATGCTCTGAGTATGGTCTTTTTATCTCCCTCCAAAATGCATTTTGACAAATTCCACCCCCTCCTACAAACCCCCCCCCCCCAAAAAAAAAAAAAAAAACGCAAAATATCCCTAAAAACACCATGAGATAATTTGTGTGAAGGAGCATCGAGGGCTTGTTCTTACCAAGATTCGCGGCAGAAATGTTCTGCATGTAAAGGGAAAACGCAGCAGAAAACATTATCAATGTGCCAAATGGAAAGCAATTAAAAAAGCCCCCTAAACAAACCTAGCTTTAAAAAAAAGCGTAAGGTTCAAATTGTGTGAACATATCCCAAGGGATTATGTCGTTTTTACTGCATTTTTTTCTGCCAGAAAAGAATTAGATTTTTTTTTTCTGCTCAGCCTCATTGGTCTCAATGGGGAAAAGTCCATTAAAAACTGAACAAATTTACAAGCTGCTATTATTATTATTATTTTTTTTTTTTTAAAGTGCACCGCAAGTGGAAAAAAAAGCCCAATGTGTGTGTGAAATCCTAAAGATGTCATTACTTTTGCTGCTACTGTAAAATGCATTTTTTTCTGCATTTAAAACAGAAAAAAGGCTACATGTGAACAGGCTGTAAAGCTGAAAACTTTTTTTTTAACTTTTTTTTTTTATATTTTTTTTTTTACCAAATGCTATTTTGCAGTGTACAGCACAGGGATATGCAGCCTTTGGCACTACAAGTCCCAGCATACCCAGGGTGAGGTTGCTGATTTTTGCTATGATGAAATACTTGGTTTGTGTCTTTTGTTTATTGCCAAATATATATATTACCGTATATGCTTTCTTTTTTTTATAACACGTTTGTTGACCATGAAAGAAAAGTCCCGGCGAGTTAACCCTATAATGACCATAATGTCAGCCAGTCCAGAGTGGCGTTCCTCACCGGATCCGCATTCCCGTGTGCTGTCGGACTGTATCTTACCCGCTTCTGCGTCCAGTTATTGGTGGATTATCACTTCTGTAAGAGTCCTGGGAGTTGTCCCGTTCTGCCCTTTAATTCTCCATAAAGCGCGTCCTAATGGATAACATTGATCGGGAAGCTCGCAGGAGCTGTTGCTTTAAGGGCGTCTCCACGTCGTAGACGTTTCCGCATAGAAACGATCGGCCTCCGGTGTAAATGAAAGACCCCCTCTTATTTCTGGATTACCTTTACCTAAACGTCGGGTTTTTGGCGCTGAAGTTTTGCGGCTGCTGCGATCGGACCAGGAGGAGTTAGGAGTTTGTGAGGTCACTGGTTCATATGATGTCACCTTTACAATGTCGTGATTAAAAAACCTTCAAGGGGTTGTCCGTGATTAGAAAAATGTGACAACAGCGCCTCCATTGTCTCCAGGTTGAGTGCGGTACTGCAGCCATAGAATCTATGTGACATCACCGCTTTTATTTCAGGATGCGCCAGGCACTGGGGTATATGATAACAGCGCCTCCATTGTCTCCAGGTTGAGTGCGGTACTGCAGCCATAGAATCTATGTGACATCACCGCTTTTATTTCAGGATGCGCCAGGCACTGGGGTATATGATAACAGCGCCTCCATTGTCTCCAGGTTGAGTGCGGTACTGCAGCCATAGAATCTATGTGACATCACCGCTTTTATTTCAGGATGCGCCAGGCACTGGGGTATATGATAACAGCGCCTCCATTGTCTCCAGGTTGAGTGCGGTACTGCAGCCATAGAATCTATGTGACATCACCGCTTTTATTTCAGGATGCGCCAGGCACTGGGGTATATGATAACAGCGCCTCCATTGTCTCCAGGTTGAGTGTGGTACTGCAGCCATAGATTCTATCTGACATCACCGGTTTTATGTCAGGATGCGCCAGGCACTGGGGTATATGACAACAGCGCCTCCATTGTCTCCAGGTTGTGTGCAGTACTGCAGCATAGATTCTATCTGACATCACCGCTTTTATTTCAGGATGCGCCAGGCACTGGGGTATATGATAACAGCGCCTCCATTGTCTCCAGGTTGTGTGCGGTACTGCAGCATAGATTCTATCTGACATCACCGCTTTTATTTCAGGATGCGCCAGGCACTGGGGTATATGATAACAGCGCCTCCATTGTCTCCAGGTTGAGTGCAGTACTGCAGCCATAGATTCTATCTGACATCACCGGTTTTATTTCAGGATGCGCCAGGCACTGAGGTATATGATAACAGCGCCTCCATTGTCTCCAGGTTGTGTGCGGTACTGCAGCATAGATTCTATCTGACATCACCGCTTTTATTTCAGGATGCGCCAGGCACTGAGGTATATGATAACAGCGCCTCCATTGTCTCCAGGTTGTGTGCGGTACTGCAGCATAGAATCTATCTGACATCACCGGTTTTATTTCAGGATGCGCCAGGCACTGGGGTATATGATAACAGCGCCTCCATTGTCTCCAGGTTGTGTGCGGTACTGCAGCATAGAATCTATCTGACATCACCGGTTTTATTTCAGGATGCGCCAGGCACTGATATGATAACAGCGCCTCCATTGTCTCCAGGTTGAGTGCGGTACTGCAGCCATAGATTCTATCTGACATCACCGGTTTTATGTCAGGATGCGCCAGGCACTGGGGTATATGACAACAGCGCCTCCATTGTCTCCAGGTTGTGTGCAGTACTGCAGCATAGATTCTATCTGACATCACCGCTTTTATTTCAGGATGCGCCAGGCACTGAGGTATATGATAACAGCGCCTCCATTGTCTCCAGGTTGTGTGCGGTACTGCAGCATGGAATCTATCTGACATCACCGGTTTTATTTCAGGATGCGCCAGGCACTGATATGATAACAGCGCCTCCATTGTCTCCAGGTTGAGTGCGGTACTGCAGCCATAGATTCTATCTGACATCACCGGTTTTATGTCAGGATGCGCCAGGCACTGAGGTATATGATAACAGCGCCTCCATTGTCTCCAGGTTGTGTGCGGTACTGCAGCATGGAATCTATCTGACATCACCGGTTTTATTTCAGGATGCGCCAGGCACTGATATGATAACAGCGCCTCCATTGTCTCCAGGTTGAGTGCGGTACTGCAGCCATAGATTCTATCTGACATCACCGGTTTTATGTCAGGATGCGCCAGGCACTGGGGTGTTGGTACGGAGCATCCTGCCCCGGGGTGAGATGACACGTGGGCAGTAACGGGATTATTTTAGCCTTTTCTGCCGGCAGCTGCTTCCTCTTCCTGCAGCCGGACAATGAGGCACTTGTGCTACAATTGGAATATTATCTCTGTGGGGTCAGGCAGGCACAGTCAGGACCGGACGCCAGACATGGCCGACCTGGGCATCGTCCTCGCAGGAAAGTAAAGTTCTACATTCAAAATCTGTATTACACTGTATTTAAAGGGACGGTGTCTTCAACGTCAGCTGACCGTTGATTGGCTTACAGAAGTCACCCGTGTGTCAGTGGATTGTGAAAAGTTTGGAAACTTTGTAATTTACTTTTTATTTACATTTTTCATCATTTTCAAGATCTCTGCTCGCCCACAGTGAATGTGAAGATTTTTTTGTTAACCCATTAAAATGCGCACCCGACATCCGCTGCATCCGTGCTCTGCGGAGTGCTGCGCTCAGCTTTTTCCGGCAGACCCATCGGGAATAAATAGACTAATGGTCGGGCTCGTGCTCCTCCCGTTCTGCCGATCGGTGCAGGTCCCAGCGGTCAGACCACCACCGATCATTGATGACTTTTTTTCATTGTACAACCCCTTTAAATGTACATTACTAAAGGGATTGGCCCATAAACAATAGAGATGAGCAAAGATTTTGCAAGACCCTGGTCCGGTGCCAAGTGCATCCGGGTCCTATGATGTTATGAAGTCACAGGGGCCACTCGAGTGCTGACCGAAGACGTTCTTAGGACCCCGGTCCGGCTGCGATGGAGAACAGATGTGACCGCTGGACTGTAATAACATACGTCTTCTACCCACAGAACAGCTGATAACTGTATGATCCCAGCACTGGGACCCTCGGTGATCAAGAGAACGGGGGTCCCAAAGAACCCTAAAATGGAGCAGTAGTAGCCGTTAACGTCTATGGGGGTGGTGATCTTGCAGGCGCACTACTGCTCCCATGGACCCATGGAAGTGAATGGAGCAGTGGCCGCACCTGCTCAGGACATTGGGACCCTCATTGGCCCTTACAAGTTTATCATCTACTCTGTGGATGCTCTTCATAGCAGTGTAATTCTTCTCACAGCTGAAGTTTTGCTACAGTTGTATCCAGTCCTCCAGACTGATACATTGCGTGGCTGTTTTTGGGGGGGCAGCAGAAACGTCCGTCCTAACAGCGCCACCTTCTGCACACATGATATCGAGGTCCGGCCCCTCCACCACGTGGCGCCCCGTCTTCTGCAGCGCATTTGTACCGTGTCATTGACCTTGTGGTTGGACATAGCTGACATACTCCGCAGCCTCCGTTCCCAGGCTGGGATATGATCAGCTCTTATGTGTAATACCTACGGCCTGCTCCCCCCCCAAATATTAAGTGCCCCCTTCCCCCATCTGCGGGCTTAGATTTCCTGCCTGCTTTGGGGCGTTGCTCTGTCCACTTTGCTGGTGGAGCAGCTGTCCGTCTTTGGGGTCTTTTAACCAGTGACCCCTGCCTGGCAGGGGGCGAGCAGCTGCCATCCCTAACCCCAAAACCTGCCAAAGACACTGGTGCAAAACTGCCCCCGATATGTAAGGTCAGCGCCGCTGGATCTGTGCTCGGCATTGGGCCTGGGAACTCATCCTGCTCCAAAACTCCCAGCATGCTACAGAGCCGCGCTGGGAGTTGTAGTTCTGTTGGAGAACATTGCTCTGGAGCATGATGGGAGTTGTAGTTCTGTTGGAGAACATTGCTCTGGAGCATGCTGGGAGTTGTAGTTCTGTTGGAGAACATTGCTCTGGAGCATGCTGGGAGTTGTAGTTCTGTTGGAGAACATTGCTCTGGAGCATGCTGGGAGTTGTAGTT
Organism: Oophaga sylvatica; assembly: GCA_033576555.1. NCBI lineage: Eukaryota > Metazoa > Chordata > Amphibia > Anura > Dendrobatidae > Oophaga > Oophaga sylvatica. The sequence continues at coordinate 536,725,742 of JARQOD010000005.1, read as the reverse complement.
CTGTTTGGAGAATATTGCTCTGGAGCATGCTGGGAGTTGTAGTTCTGTTGGAGAACATTGCTCTGGATCATGCTGGGAGTTGTAGTTCTGTTGGAGAACATTGCTCTGGAGCATGCTGGGAGTTGTAGTTTGGAGAACATTGCTCTGGAGCATGCTGGGAGTTGTAGTTCTGTTGGAGAACATTGCTCTGGAGCATGCTGGGAGTTGTAGTTTGGAGAACATTGCTCTGGAGCATGCTGGGAGTTGTAGTTTGGAGAACATTGTTCTGGAGCATGCTGGGAGTTGTAGTCTGTTGGAGAACATTGCTCTGGAGCATGCTGGGAGTTGTAGTTCTGTTGGAGAACATTGCTCTGGAGCATGCTGGGAGTTGTAGTTCTGTTGGAGAACATTGCTCTGGAGCATGCTGGGAGCTGTAGTTCTGTTGGAGAACATTGCTCTGGAGCATGCTAGGAGTTGTAGTTCTGTTGGAGAACATTGCTCTGGAGCATGCTGGGAGTTGTAGTTCTGATGGAGAACATTGCTCTGGAGCATGCTGGGAGTTGTAGTTTGGAGAACATTGCTCTGGAGCATGCTGGGAGTTGTAGTTCTGTTGGAGAACATTGCTCTGGAGCATGCTGGGAGTTGTAGTTCTGTTGGAGAACATTGCTCTGGAGCATGCTGGGAGTTGTAGTTCTGTTGGAGAACATTGCTCTGGAGCATGCTGGGAGTTGTAGTTCTGTTGGAGAACATTGCTCTGGAGCATGCTGGGAGTTGTAGTTCTGTTGGAGAACATTGCTCTGGAGCATGCTGGGAGTTGTAGTTCTGTTTGGAGAACATTGCTCTGGAGCATGCTGGGAGTTGTAGTTCTGTTGGAGAACATTGCTCTGGAGCATGCTGGGAGTTGTAGTTCTGTTTGGAGAACATTGCTCTGGAGCATGCTGGGAGTTGTAGTTCTGTTGGAGAACATTGCTCTGGAGCATGCTGGGAGTTGTAGTTCTGTTGGAGAACATTGCTCTGGAGCATGCTGGGAGTTGTAGTTCTGTTGGAGAACATTGCTCTGGAGCATGCTAGGAGTTGTAGTTCTGTTGGAGAACATTGCTCTGGAGCATGCTGGGAGTTGTAGTTCTGATGGAGAACATTGCTCTGGAGCATGCTGGGAGTTGTAGTTTGGAGAACATTGCTCTGGAGCATGCTGGGAGTTGTAGTTCTGTTGGAGAACATTGCTCTGGAGCATGCTGGGAGTTGTAGTTCTGTTGGAGAACATTGCTCTGGAGCATGCTGGGAGTTGTAGTTCTGTTGGAGAACATTGCTCTGGAGCATGCTGGGAGTTGTAGTTCTGTTGGAGAACATTGCTCTGGAGCATGCTGGGAGTTGTAGTTCTGTTGGAGAACATTGCTCTGGAGCATGCTGGGAGTTGTAGTTCTGTTTGGAGAACATTGCTCTGGAGCATGCTGGGAGTTGTAGTTCTGTTGGAGAACATTGCTCTGGAGCATGCTGGGAGTTGTAGTTCTGTTTGGAGAACATTGCTCTGGAGCATGCTGGGAGTTGTAGTTCTGTTGGAGAACATTGCTCTGGAGCATGCTGGGAGTTGTAGTTCTGTTGGAGAACATTGCTCTGGAGCATGCTGGGAGTTGTAGTTCTGTTGGAGAACATTGCTCTAGTAGCATTTTGAGCTGCTGAAGCTTTACTTACTGCTAATCTGTGCAGCCATCAATAATAGTCAAGCGATTGGCAATTAATTTCTAGGGCGGCCGGGGAGACCCGATGTGCGGCTCAGGAAGCAGCTTCCTAGCAGGACCCCCGACGTGCGCTCCTCGGGCCTGACTGACGGCCCATCCACACCCGTGTTCACACTCATTGTTTGATGCTTATTCCAAATTGAAGTTGAAGTTTTTGCCACAATTTCTTTAAAAACTAGTAAAAACAATTTTTTTATTTTTTTTTACTGCCGGTTCAAATATCGCTGCTTTTACAGGACAGCCCCTATAGCCCTCCATTGTCAGGGGTGTACGCAGAGTGCAGGGCCACCTGTGATCAGCCCCCGCAGAGCGCCCCCTGCCTGCTGCGTCCTGTGGTGGTGTCATTGATGGATTATCGGACAGATGACCCATGTCCGCTCTCCTGTAATGAAGCTCCTCTCTGCAGTGATGATGGCCGGCATAGGTCCCCTTTATTAAAATCCCCCAAACCTTTGTCTCACCTGCTGCTTTCCTTTGTCCATTACCACAACGACCGCCGGCCTGCGCCTCGTCCGGCAGATCTCCGACTGCACCGCATATGATGTCTGCTCCACCTGCGGAGGGAGCACCGTCTGTTCCCGGGTCACGGGGGGCTGCAGTGCGGTAATGGTGGGTAGAAAGATAGAAGATGAATGTATAGAGCAATATGAGATAATAGAAACTGTGGATGGGACTCACCGATAATGTTACATGGCCGGCACAGGTCAGTTTGGTTTGTTGGAAATATTTCCATTCATTGGCAGCAAGCGGATATATCGAAATCTTGTGGAATTCAATCAAGATAAATTGCAGAACTTTTCCCTCTGTAATGATTTATTTATTTTACTCACTTATATGGCGCCATTAATATCGCACTTTTACGGACATCATCATCACTGTCCCCGATGGGGCTCACAACCTAGATTCCCCATCAATTTGTCTTTGGAGTGAGGGAGGAAACCAGAGAATCCGGAGGAGACCACCGAACACGGGGAGAACATACAAACTCCCTGCAGATCTTGTCCTTGGTGGGATATGAATCCGGGACCCCAGCGCTGCAAAGCTAAAGTGATGACCGCTGAGCCACCGTGCTGACCGCTGAGCCCTCTGTACGGCGCTGGCCACTGAGCCACCGTATGGTTCTAACCACTGAGCCATGTACTAACCACTGAGTCACTGTACAGCGCTGACCACTTAGCCACTGTACAGTGCTAACCACTGAGCCAACATCCTTATTCTTGCATCCATGTAATTGACATTTCAATAGTGTTTTGCTCATCTGGGGTCTGTGTGCCGGACCCTCACTGACTTCTCCTCCCGGCACCGATTACTGCTGAAGCTGAGGTCGGTCTCCATGTAAAGGCTACGTGGCCCTCTGTAGATCAGGAATTCTCATGCTTCCCTGTGATCTAAGGGTCCATCTACAGAGACCCCCGGGAACGCTGATGCAGATTAGCACATGGAACAGTTTCTGCCCCCGCTATAGATTATATGTGGGAGATCTGGGTATTAGAGGAAATTACCCTGAAGCCGCAGAATGATGGGAACTTACAGGAGAAGATGATTGAGGAGCAAACGCCGCGTTCTGATATTTAA
>JARQOD010000005.1:536625361-536722349 GCA_033576555.1 Oophaga sylvatica | reverse complement strand
GGAGAGGTTTTCTTCTGATGACTTCCATAAATGCCATATTTGTGCAGGTGTCTTTGAATAGTAGAACAATGTACCACATCTCCAGAGTCTGTTATGCCTTTCTGAAGGTCTTTTGCAGTCAAGTGGCGAGTTCTGATTTGCCTCTCTAGCAATCCTATGAGCAGCTCTTACTGAAATTTTGCTTGGTCTTCCAGACCTTATCTTGACCTCCATTGTTCCTGGTAACTGCCATTTCTTCATTCCTCAATTCGAAATGTAAAGGGCAACTTGAAAACGCTTTGCTATCTCCTTATGGCCTCCTCCTGCTTTGTGGGCCTCCACCATGTCCATTTTCAGAGTGTTTTTGGCACAAGGTTAGAGGAGGCAGGGTTGTTATAAAGCTGGGAAATTGGCATTATCTGGCCTTTCCTAACAATGATAGTGAACAAGCCATAACCCTAACAGGCTAATTAAGGTCTGAATCCTTGGCCAAAGGTGCCCAAACTTTTACATTGGCCCATTTTCCTTTTTGTAATTTTTCAAATGGGAAAAAAATGACTAATATATATTTATATATATATATATATATATATATATATCTGCTTGCTGTTAGTGAATGGTAACATTCTAGTCCGCACCAAGGCTCTTAAAAAAAAAAAATTGTACATTTAACTTTAATACCACAGGGATGATACAGTTGCATCCAGTCTGGAATCTTGACAACCATTGTATCTTCTATCCTGGTACTTTTTTGTTACATTGTATCCATGCAGGCATTTGCCAGCAGCTCAATTCTCACTTCCGACCTGATACTTTGTTAAAATGTACAAGTAACCAACAGTTAAAGGGGTTGTCCACATATGAGGCAAAGTGTGTTTTGTTGTTTGTTTTTTTTTTTTTCATTAAATTTATGTAATGAGAGTTGAAAATCATTTTTGCAATTGTTTTTCATTGAAAATGTTTGCAGGGTTTGCCTTTTATAGCCTCCTTGTTGCGCTGTCTATTGCCGGCCGCAGAATGAGTTAAGTGAGAATTAGTCAGTGAGCTCTCAATGACGGCCTTATGGAGAGTTTATAACTCTTTTTATCTGTTTTTGTTTCCGAGCTGTTCCACAGACCACATCAAAACCAAACGTGCTGTGAAATAAAGAGCCTTTAAAAGCCAAAGGGTGCAGAATTTGTAAGAAATCTCAATTCCAAAAATGCTGAAATACATGTATTTAAGTAAAAAAAATGTCCCAAGGTGGACAGCCCCTTTGAGCTGACGGAGATTAGTCTAGACTGGATACCGCTGTAACAAACCTGATGCTGTGAGATTTAAACAGGTTTCTTCCCATTCACTGACAGCTTGCAGAGGTCTTGAAAGAATTTTTATTATATTTTTTTCTTATGTACAAGTGCAAAAAATGTAGCGTTTCGATGGCATTTGATCTGATAGTTGAAGCGTGTGGTGAGGGACAGGTTGAAGCCTCTAGGAGGGTCTGAGCCTTCGGGTGGGATTTCACTGCTGCTTAGTCATAGATCTGTCCCTGTAATACTGATATAAGTGCGCTAAATCCTTCCTAAATCCTTATGAAAACAACTTAGACAGAACTAATGAAAACCCGAAATGTGGCCGGAGTGTTAACACGGCGAGATCTGCGGCAAGAGGTGGAAAAATATCGGAAACTCGGTGCTGCGGCCAGAACTCCCTCCCACAATGTATATAATATAAAATGTTGTATTATACACCGGAGCTTAATGACGCCATCACTTTCCATTTATAACCAGCAGCCATCTCTCAGTGCATGTACTATCTAGTGCTTTGCTTTACACTGCAGCGTTGCTCCCATGGATTAATGTTCACAGTAATATTCAGGCCTATGAGTGACTATTTGATTTAATAAAACATATCCATTGAAATGTCCAAACCTGGAACGTCAGGGGGATAATCAGTATAGTCCCCGAACCCTCCTCGCCCAGAATCATTAAAACTAGTCAAGCTTTGCCATTCAGGATTCTGGAAAACTGCGGAACCGCAGAATTATGAGTGCAGCTCTGGATTTGTCTGGACATTGTGATTTGTGAATGATTCGCTTCCTCATTATTTTTCCCCTTCCTTCCAGTACCTGGTTATGGATTATTATGTCGGAGGAGACCTCCTAACTCTGCTCAGTAAGTTCGAGGATCGGCTACCGGAGGATATGGCGCGATTCTACCTGGCCGAAATGGTCATGGCTATCGATTCTGTCCACCAGCTTCACTATGTCCACAGGTGAGGATCTTTTTCATGTGTCCTGCAGGTTGTTCTCAAACAAGATGAAATTTGGAAGTGACCTCGTTAAAAGGGGCTTTCTAGGATTAGAAAAACATGACTGCCTTTTCCAAAAACAGTGCCTCCCTTGTCTACAGGTTGGGTTTGGTATTGCAGCTCCCCTCCACCAAGGAAGAAACTCAAACCTTGCATTCTAGGCTAGGTTTGCTGCCATTCTTGGAAGTGGGGGAAGGTTTTGCACTTATAAGCATTGCTTCCGCTAGAATACATACATTACACAGCCCAGTGCTTTTGATTATAATTATGTAATGCTTCATTTCACCAGTGGTGGCACTGCAGAGGAATTGAACACTTACTGCCAGGCTCCTTCACTGCTGATCTCCAGCGATCCTTTGATCATCTTATTGTAAAGGAATTATTCCAAGTGGACAGTCCCTTTTAAGTTGTTACAACACAGTCAGGATATATTCTAGACCTTTAGATGTTATATGTGATGTATTGTAATGGTGACCTGATCGCCTCTCCGGTGACTTATTATTGAGAGATTTGGCCTCTCGTGTCGCTTCACTCAATACATTTCCCAGATGGTTCCCCCATAGACTCCAGACACGGAGTATATGAAATTATGTGGTTGTTCTGCTCGCAATTTGGATTTTTTTTTACGATCGGCTTTATCCTGGATGGCAGCGAGCGATCTTAGGAGGAAATTCATGGGCCGTATGGAATTGTAATTATTTGCTCTGTGAAGATGAATTTTCTGCTTCTGGGCTGTGGAAAAAAAAATACAAGAAATGCTTATATTAACCAAGCAGTAAAGATGGCCGCCTCCATCTTCTCTCCATTGTGCAAGGGCTTTTGCTTTGGAATTCTTCCCTCTAAGCTCATCTGAGCATAGGGTATCCTGTTACTTGGGCTCCAAGCAATCGACTGTAATCTCTTCATTAACCCACAAACGAGTGTTTAGTTTTTTCTGTAGCACTCCTAAAGGGCAAATTAAGTATTACACACTTTCAGTGTGGGCCAGTGGGATGTACATGTAATGCAAGGATGTGCTGAGTCCTCCAAAGTGAAGAATATGCCTCGTAGTTTCTTCAGCTCCCTCTAGATGATAGTCATCAAAAGTGGGACTTAACACAGAAGGTCCCTAAAATGTATTTTAAAACTGGAGGCCATATTTTCTTGACAATCATCTGCCCAGTGCCTGCTGCTGCCCACATTTCACTTTCACTGCTCCCATCTCAGCCCCTGTGTCAGACTCACAGTAATGTACCAAAAGTAAGACTCTCGCCCCTCGCTGTGCACTCCAAAGACCCCTCTTCCTTCTCAGTATGCTGAACATCCCTTTCATGTCCGGCCACATGCCAGCATTGTGACAGTCTGGTGTCTCAGCTTACTAGTTCTGTCTTTTTGGTGACTCATCCTATTCTTTTGGAAAACACAACATTTCCTTACAAAGAAGGCGATTCGGGCCAGATCAGTGTCTGTGGAGGCTTCTAGGTATTAGCCTGTGTAAGGTGATCTCCCTACTATAATTCTCCTCCATTGCAAAATTATATAACTACTATAATACTGCCCCTATGTACAAGAATATAACTACTATATTACTGCCCCTATGTACAAGAATATAACTACTATATTACTGCCCCTATGTACAAGAATATAACTACTATAATACTGCTCCTATGTACAAGAATATAACTACTATAATACTGCCCCTATATACAAGAATATAACTACTATAGTACTGCTCCTATATACAAGAATATAACTACTATAATACTGCTCCTATGTACAAGAATATAATACTATATATTACTGCCCCTATGTACAAGAATATAACTACTATAATAATGCTCCTATGTACAAGAATATATCTACTATAATACTGCTCCTATGTACAAGAATATAACTACTATAATACTGCTCCTATGTACAAGAATATAACTACTATAATACTGCTCCTATGTACAAGAATATATCTACTATAATACTGCTCCCTATGTACAAGAATATAACTACTATAATACTGCTCCTATGTACAAGAATATAACTACTATAATACTGCCCCTATGTACAAGAATATAACTACTATAATACTATCCCTATGTACAAGAATATAACTACTATAATACTGCTCCTATGTACAAGAATATAACTACTATAATACTGCTCCTATGTACAAGAATATAACTATCATACTGCCCCTATGTACAAGAATATAACTACTATAATACTGCCCCTATGTACAAGAATATAACTACTATAATACTGCCCCTATATACAAGAATATAACTACTAGAATACTGCTCCTATGTACAAGAATATAACTGCTATAATATTGCCCCTATGTACAAGAATATAACTACTATAATACTGCCCTATATACAAAAATATAACTACTAGAATACTGCCCCTATGTACAAGAATATAACTACTATAATACTACCCCTATGTACAAGAATATAACTACTATAATACTGCTCCTATGTACAAGAATATAACTACTATAATACTGCCCCTATGTACAAGAATATAACTACTATAATACTACACCTATGTACAAGAATATAACTACTATAATACTGCTCCCTATGTACAAGAATATAACTACTATAATACTGCTCCTATGTACAGGAATAAAACTACTATAATGCTGCCCTATGTACAAGAATATAACTACTATAATACTGCTCTTATGTACAAGAATATAACTACTATAATACTGCTCCTATGTACAAGAATATAACTACTATAATACTGCTCCTATGTACAAGAATATAACTATCATACTGCCCCTATGTACAAGAAATATAACTACTATTAATTACTGCCCCTAATGTACAAGAATTAATAACTACTATAATACTGCCCCTATATACAAGAATATAACTACTATAATACTGCTCCTATGTACAGAATATAAACTACTATAATACTACCCCTATGTACAAGAATATAACTACTATAATACTGCTCCTATGTACAGGAATAAAACTACTATAATACTGCCCTATGTACAAGAATATAACTACTATAATACTGCTCTATGTACAAGAATATAACTACTATAATACTGCTCCTATGTACAAGAATATAACTACTTAATACTGCTTTATACAAGAATATAACTACTATAATACTGCTCCTATGTACAGAATAAAACTACTGTAATACTGCCCCTATGTACAAGAATATAACTACTATAATACTGCTCCTATGTACAAGAATATAACTACTATAATACTGCTCCTATGTACAAGAATATAACTACTATAATACTGCTCCTATATACAAGAATATAACTACTATAATACTGCTCCTATGTACATACAAGAATATAAACTATAATACTGCCCCTATGTACAAGAATATAACTACTATAATACTGCCCCTATGTACAAGAATATAACTACTATAATACTGCTCCTATGTACAGAATATAACTACTATAATACTGCCCCTATGTACAAGAATATAACTACTATAATACTGCCCTATGTACAAGAATATAACTACTATAATACTGCTCCTATGTACAAGAATATAACTACTATAATACTACCCTATGTACAAGAATATAACTACTATAATACTGCCCTATGTACAAGAATATAACTACTATAATACTGCCCCTATGTACAAGAATATAACTACTATAATACTGCCCTATGTACAAGAATATAACTACTATAATACTGCTCCTATGTACAAGAATATAAACTACTATAATACTGCCCTATGTACAGAATAAACTACTATAATACTGCTCCTATGTACAGGAATATAACTACTATAATACTGCTCTATGTACAAGAATATAACTACTATAATACTGCTCCTATGTACAAGAATATAACTACTATAATACTCGACTTCCTATAATATCTATGTAAGAATAACTACTATAATACTGCCCTATGTACAAGAATATAACTACTATAATACTGCTCCTATGTACAAGAATATAACTACTATAATACTGCCCTATGTACAAGAATAAACTACTATAATCTGCCCTATGTACAAGAATATAACTACTATAATACTGCTCCTATGTACAAGAATATAACTACTATAATACTGCTCCTATGTACAAGAATATAACTATATAATACTGCCCCTATGTACAAGAATATAACTACTATAATACTGCCCTATGTACAAGATATAACTACTATAATACTGCCCCTATGTACAAGAATATAACTACTATAATACTGCCCTATGTACAAGAATATAACTACTATAATACTGCCCTATGTACAAGAATATAACTACTAAAATACTGCCCTATGTACAAGAATATAACTACTATAATACTGCCCTATGTACAAGAATATAACTACTATAATACTGCCCTATGTACAAGAATATAAACTACTATTAAATACTGCCCTATGTACAAGAATATAACTACTAGTAATACTGCTCCTATGTACAAGAATATAACTACTATAATACTGCTCCTATGTACAAGAATATAACTACTATAATACTGACCTATGTACAAGAATATAACTACTATAATACTGCTCCTATGTACAAGAATATAACTACTATAATACTGCCCTATGTACAAGGAATATAACTACTATAATACTGCTCCTATGTACAGAATATAACTACTATAATACTGCTCCTATGTACAAGAATAAACTACTATAATACTGCTCCTATGTACAAGAATATAACTACTATAATACTGCTCCTATGTACAAGAATATAACTACTATAATACTGCCCCTATGTACAAGAATATAACTACTATAATACTGCTCCTATGTACAAGAATATAACTACTATAATACTGCCCTATGTACAAGAATATAACTACTATAATACTGCCCCTATGTACAAGAATATAACTACTATAATACTGCTCCTATGTACAAGGAATAAACTACTATAATACTGCCCCTATGTACAAGAATATAACTACTATAATACTGCTCCTATGTACAAGAATATAATACTATAATACTGCTCCTATGTACAAGAATATAACTATAATACTGCTCCTATGTACAAGAATATAATAAACTACTATAATACTGCCCTATGTACAAGAATATAACTACTATAATACTGCCCCTATGTACAAGAATATATAATACTATAATACTGCTCCTATGTACAAGAATATAACTACTATAATACTGCCCTATGTACAAGAATATAACTACTATAATACTGCCCCTATGTACAAGAATATAACTACTATAATACTGCCCTATGTACAAGAATATAACTACTATAATACTGCTCCTATGTACAAGAATATAACTACTATAATACTGCCCCTATGTACAAGAATATAACTACTATAATACTGCCCTATGTACAATTAATACTATAATACTGCCCTATGTCAGAATAAACTACTATAATACTGCTCCTATGTACAAGAATATAACTACTATAATACTGCCCTATGTACAAGAATATAACTACTATAATACTGCTCCTATGTACAAGAATATAACTACTATAATACTGCCCCTATATACAAGAATATATCTACTAGAATACTGCCCTATGTACAAGAATATAACTACTATAATACTGCCCCTATATACAAGAATATAACTACTATAATACTGCCCCTATGTACAAGAATATAACTACTATAATACTGCCCCCTATGTACAAGAATATAACTACTATAATACTGCCCCTATATACAAGAATATAACTACTATAATACTGCTCCTATGTACAAGAATATAACTACTATAATACTGCCCCTATGTACAAGAATATAACTACTATAATACTGCCCCTATATACAAGAATATAACTACTAGAATACTGCTCCTATGTACAAGAATATAACTACTATAATACTGCCCCTATATACAAGAATATAACTACTATAATACTGCCCCTATATACAAGAATATAACTACTATAATACTGCCCCTATATACAAGAATATAACTACTATAATACTGCCCCTATGTACAAGAATATAACTACTATAATACTGCCCCTATATACAAGAATATAACTACTATAATACTGCCCCTATATACAAGAATATAACTACTATAATACTGCCCCTATGTACAAGAATATAACTACTATAATACTGCCCCTATATACAAGAATATAACTACTAGAATACTGCTCACTATGTACAAGAATATAACTACTATAATACTGCCCCTATGTACAAGAATATAACTACTATAATACTGCCCTATATACAAGAATATAACTACTAGAATACTGCTCCTATGTACAAGAATATAACTACTATAATACTGCCCCTATATACAAGAATATAACTACTAGAATACTGCCCCCTATGTACAAGAATATAACTACTATAATACTGCCCCTATATACAAGAATATAACTACTATAATACTGCCCCTATGTACAAGAATATAACTACTATAATACTGCCCCCTATGTACAAGAATATAACTACTATAATACTGCCCCTATATACAAGAATATAACTACTATAATACTGCTCCTATGTACAAGAATATAACTACTATAATACTGCCCCCTATGTACAAGAATATAACTACTATAATACTGCCCCTATGTACAAGAATATAACTACTATAATACTGCCCCTATATACAAGAATATAACTACTATAATACTGCTCCTATGTACAAGAATATAACTACTATAAAACTGCCTCTATGTACAAGAATATAACTACTATAATACTGCTCCTATGTACAAGAATTATACTATAACTCCATTACAGAATACTGCTCTCTCATCTATAATATTATTGCCATCACTAATGGAACATTATTGACCCTCCTATGTATCAGGTTCCTTGTTACACTCCTTCCATTCTCGGCTGGTGCCATCTTGGCAGTGTATGTGTGTTTCCGACCATTAAGGGTTTTACAGATGCTAAATTCAGGAGTATTATGTCAGCCATTTTATTGAACTCCTGGATTTCATTTTATTAACTAAACCCTGTTAATTAACATTTTTGACTCCTCATTTTTTCCATCCGTCTGTAGTTTTATTGTTCGGTCTCCTCACAAGTCCTCTAGGAGCACAGATGTATATAAAATCCGTATTTAATGAGAGCGGACCTTAGGAACAAGTTAACAGGAGTATTTATTCATGGCAACCAATCAGATGACTTCTCTCATTATTCAAAGTGCTTAGAAAATGAAAGCTGCATTGTGATAAGTTACTGTAGGCAATGCGTCCAATCAGAATACAGTTTCAATTTTTCTAGAGAAATGAAAGCTGAAATCTGATTGGCTACTTTGGGATGTTCTACCAATCAGGTCACTGGTTTTCTTTTCCAGCAGGCATCTTGGAAATGAGCGGATATCTTGTTGCTATGGGCAACTGCTGGTTTTTACCCGTCCATAATGATTTTCGGAGATACCGAGACTAACCAGATATTTATCTTTTATTGGCTAAAAATATTCTGATTTTTTTCTTTTTTTTTTCTTTGGTTTATGTCGCCACTTTCCACGTCCCGTAATTTTTTTTCCTTGATGGGTCAGCGTCAGGGCTTGTTTTATGCTCGCTGAATTGAAGTTTTTATTGAGACCACTTTGGGTTTAGTACATTGTTTTGGTCACAGTCAATAGCTGATTTTGGGGAGGTGCGGCATTTTTATATTTTGATGGCTCGGACGGGCGATTCTTTTTTTTTTGTTTGTTTGTTTTTTTTTGGTATTCAAAGAATGGGGTGATTATATGGTTTTTATTTTATTTTATTTTTTGTCCCTCTATGGGGTTGATCTTGTGTCACTTATACTATATAATCCGATACTACAGTATTGCAGTGTATGGCTCTACAAAGATGGCCTCCATTTGGCTTCCGGCTGCCATGTCAACCGGTCAGCACCCCATGGTCTCTCCATGTGGTAGAGAGGGGCAATGGGAGCTGCGAGGGTCACACAGTCGAAATTCACGTTCAGAGATTGACGGCAGCATTGATGTGGTTTATTAGTAGCGATCGGTGCTGCCTCCAGTCGCTGCTGGTAGAGGAGGTTGTGGCTGTATAACACAGCCGGCTCCTGCCCATTACAGAGTAGGCTCTTACACCTCCTGCGCCCTTATATCTCACCGGTGTTATGTGGAGCCTCGATCCCTCCATCTTTGATGCTCCTAGCAGTCAGATCACCTCACCAACCTATAGGAAAAAGTCTCTGGTCCCTGAGATTCCCTGAATTGCGCCATCATTTTTCCTATACGTCCTTTCAAACGTATGCTTCTTGCACAGAGTCTTCAGTGTCGGCGTGTGCTGATCCTGTGGGAGGCAGTGACCTGCTCCCTCATGTAGTGATGTTATTGAGGACACGGCCGCCATGTTTGCGTTCTTTACATGTCAGCTCTTTATATTATAGGATTACGGCTGCTCGTGACTAGTTTGCAGCAGCCATGTCCCGTGGTGACCCCTACGTACATATATCTTTATTATGGCCGACCTTACAGCGTCCCTCAGCGTCAGGCGCTTTCTCCCCATAACTACATAGATTTACCGGTCTGGGCTCTAGGAAAGCTGAGTGATGGCTGCATTAGAGGCTTATATTTTGGCCTATGATTTCTCCCCCACTTTCCTAGAAGGAGACATGGCAGAACAGAGCTGAGCTGTGAGGAGCGAGCGCCCGTCTGTGTCTGGTGACTCCATCTTTAGTGGCGGTTTTAGCCGTGCGGCTCCAGCGACTTTACGGAGTCGGGTAACTACGAACTGAGCAGCAGCTGAAAATACTTGAGATTCCTCCGTAGCCTTTTCTTTAAAAATGTTGTGACAGATGGCATCCGCAGATGGCCCCCCACATTCCTAAGGAGCTTAAGAGTCGCTCCTTTAACGGGCAGTAATGCGCCGCCGTGCCAGCGCGCTCTTTAATAAAGCTCTGATGTGAATTAGCCAGCCTGGTAGCCGTCTTTAGTGTTTAATCTTTGGCCTGCTGCCCGGAGCTCTGCTGTGGGCGATAAGCCGGTCTGTGGACTCCTGATAGTGCCAATCAGCCTCCTGGCTAAGGCTGCCCTGTAGTCGCACATGACACCATGGCGCGGGGCAGACAGCGACCTTCTTCTCTCCTCTATGACCTTTACCACTATCACATTGCTAATACTTCAACTTATGCAGCGTTACGTCTCTTCTTGGAGACTTCATTGCCTTTTCTCCAAAAATGTTCAAAAAACGCTCTCAAATAAAGGGGAGACCCCACAAGAGCTTCTCAGAGTTCCTCCAGTCCTCTTCACTCCCACCCACAGGGTTCTGCAGTGTCTGCTGCCGGGCCCCGGAGAGACGAGGATTGCGAGCTGAAGGAACGAAGAGGGGGGTTATCTGTATTTGTATAAGGGGTTTGGTTGTAGGTCTGTTATTAGGGTCTGGTCTGAGGTCTGTATTGAAGAGGGCCTTGGATCTATTTACATAGTGGTCTGGGGTCCATAGTTAATGGATATGTTTTAGGGTCTATTTTCCTTTAAATGGTTTAGTCTGGGGTCTCTCTTAGTTTATGGGGTCTCACCTTGGGTCTGAATGTCAAGGGTCTAGTCTATTGTTTACATTTCAGGTGTCTGATCTGGATCTGTATTTGGGAGATTCTCTTTTGATATCTGTATTTGTTTAGGGGTCCGGTTTGAGGTCTGTATTTAAAGGTTCTGTTCTTGGATCTATTTGTTTAGCTGTCTGGGGTCTGTGTTTCGAGGATTGGGTCTGGAGGTTCTATAAGCTGTCTGTATATAGGGATCTAGGGGTCTATATTTGTTTTTGGGTCTGTTTTGGAGGGGTCTGTATTTAGTTTGAGGTCTGGTGTGGGTCTGCTCTGGAGTCTATATTTGTGGGTCTGCTCTGGAGTCTATATTTGTGGGTCTGCTCTGGGGTCTGTATTTGTGGGTCTGCTCTGGGGTCTGTATTTGTGGGTCTGCTCTGGGGGTCTGTATTTGTGGGTCTGCTCTGGGGTCTGTATTTGTGGGTCTGCTCTGGGGGTCTGTATTTGTGGGTCTGCTCTGGGGTCTGTATTTGTGGGTCTGCTCTGGAGTCTATATTTGTGGGTCTGCTCTGGAGTCTATATTTGTGGGTCTGCTCTGGAGTCTATATTTGTGGTCTGCTCTGGGGTCTTTATTTGTGGGTCTGCTCTGGGGTCTGTATTTGTGGGTCTGCTCTGGGGTCTGTATTTGTGGGTCTGCTCTGGGGTCTGTATTTGTGGGTCTGCTCTGGGGTCTGTATTTGTGGGTCTGCTCTGGGGGTCTGTATTTGTGGGTCTGCTCTGGGGTCTGTATTTGTGGGTCTGCTCTGGGGGTCTGTATTTGTGGGTCTGCTCTGGGGTCTGTATTTGTGGGTCTGCTCTGGAGTCTATATTTGTGGGTCTGCTCTGGAGTCTATATTTGTGGGTCTGCTCTGGAGTCTATATTTGTGGGTCTGCTCTGGGGTCTTTATTTGTGGGTCTGCTCTGGGGTCTGTATTTGTGGGTCTGCTCTGGGGTCTGTATTTGTGGGTCTGCTCTGGGGTCTGTATTTGTGGGTCTGCTCTGGGGTCTGTATTTGTGGGTCTGCTCTGGGGGTCTGTATTTGTGGGTCTGCTCTGGGGTCTGTATTTGTGGGTCTGGTCTGGGTCTATATTTGTGGGTCTGCTCTGGAGTCTATATTTGTGGGTCTGCTCTGGGTCTGTATTTGTGGGTCTGCTCTGGAGTCTATATTTGTGGGTCTGCTCTGGGGTCTGTATTTGTGGGTCTGCTCTGGGGTCTGTATTTGTGGGTCTGCTCTGGGGTCTGTATTTGTGGGTCTGCTCTGGGGTCTGTATTTGTGGGTCTGCTCTGGGTCTGTATTTGTGGGTCTGCTCTGGAGTCTATATTTGTGGGTCTGCTCTGGAGTCTATATTTGTGGGTCTGCTCTGGAGTCTATATTTGTGGGTCTGCTCTGGGGTCTTTATTTGTGGGTCTGCTCTGGGGTCTGTATTTGTGGGTCTGCTCTGGGGTCTGTATTTGTGGGTCTGCTCTGGGGTCTGTATTTGTGGGTCTGCTCTGGGGTCTGTATTTGTGGGTCTGCTCTGGGGTCTGTATTTGTGGGTCTGCTCTGGGGTCTGTATTTGTGGGTCTGCTCTGGGGGCCTGTATTTGTGGGTCTGGTCTGGGGTCTGTATTTGTGGGTCTGCTCTGGGGTCTGTATTTGTGGGTCTGCTCTGGGGTCTGTATTTGTGGGTCTGCTCTGGGGTCTGTATTTGTGGGTCTGCTCTGGGGTCTGTATTTGTGGGTCTGCTCTGGGGTCTGTATTTGTGGGTCTGCTCTGGGGGTCTGTATTTGTGGGTCTGGTCTGGGGTCTGTATTTCTGGGTCTGGTCTGGGGTCTGTATTTGTGGGTCTGCTCTGGGGTCTGTATTTGTGGGTCTGCTTTGGGGTCTGTATTTGTGGGTCTGCTCTGGGGTCTGTATTTGTGGGTCTGGTCTGGGGTCTATATTTGTGGGTCTGCTCTGGAGTCTATATTTGTGGGTCTGCTCTGGGGTCTATATTTGTGGGTCTGCTCTGGAGTCTATATTTGTGGGTCTGCTCTGGGGTCTGTATTTGTGGGTCTGCTCTGGGGTCTGTATTTGTGGGTCTGCTCTGGGGTCTGTATTTGTGGGTCTGCTCTGGGGTCTGTATTTGTGGGTCTGCTCTGGAGTCTATATTTGTGGGTCTGCTCTGGAGTCTATATTTGTGGGTCTGCTCTGGAGTCTATATTTGTGGGTCTGCTCTGGGGTCTTTATTTGTGGGTCTGCTCTGGGGTCTGTATTTGTGGGTCTGCTCTGGGGTCTGTATTTGTGGGTCTGCTCTGGGGTCTGTATTTGTGGGTCTGCTCTGGGGTCTGTATTTGTGGGTCTGCTCTGGGGTCTGTATTTGTGGGTCTGCTCTGGGGGTCTGTATTTGTGGGTCTGCTCTGGGGTCTGTATTTGTGGGTCTGCTCTGGGGTCTGTATTTGTGGGTCTGCTCTGGGGTCTGTATTTGTGGGTCTGCTCTGGGGTCTGTATTTGTGGGTCTGCTCTGGGGTCTGTATTTGTGGGTCTGCTCTGGGGTCTGTATTTGTGGGTCTGCTCTGGGGTCTGTATTTGTCGGTCTGCTCTGGGGTC
Source organism: Oophaga sylvatica (assembly GCA_033576555.1). Taxonomy (NCBI): domain Eukaryota; kingdom Metazoa; phylum Chordata; class Amphibia; order Anura; family Dendrobatidae; genus Oophaga; species Oophaga sylvatica. Next base: position 536,708,071 of record JARQOD010000005.1, on the reverse strand, counting down.
TGTGTTTGTGAGTCTGCTCTGGGGTCTGTATTTGTGGGTCTGCTCTGGGGTCTGTATTTGTGGGTCCGCTCTGGGGTCTGTATTTGTGGGTCCCCTCTGGGGTCTGTATTTGTGGGTCCGCTCTGGGGTCTGTATTTGTGGGTCCGCTCTGGGGTCTGTATTTGTGGGTCCGCTCTGGGGTCTGTATTTGTGGGTCCGCTCTGGGGTCTGTATTTGTGGGTCCGCTCTGGGGTCTGTATTTGTGGGTCCGCTCTGGGGTCTGTATTTGTGGGTCCGCTCTGGGGTCTGTATTTGTGGGTCTGCTCTGGGGTCTGTATTTGTGGTCTGCTCTGGGGTCTGTATTTCGATGGTCAGGACTAGAGATTATATAAGGTGTCTATTTAGTGATCTGGGGGTCTATTTTTTTGTGTCTGTTCTGGGGGTCCGTATTTAGTTTGAGATCTGATCTGGGTCATTATTTAGGGGTCTGGTTTTGGTCTGTATTTAGTGATCTGGGGGTCTGTTTTTTGAGGGCGTCTGTTCTTTGGGGGTCTGTATTTAGTTTGAGGTCTCGGTCATTCTGTAGAGGTCTGGTCTGGGGTCTTGTCATATATAAGCAGACAGGACTTATTGCCTTTCAGAGTCTCCTTGATGTCACTTCTCTATAGTAGGTCGTCAGCGAGGGGAAGTAGCTAGCTTCTTTCCCTACTTTGCTTCCTATAGAAATCCATAGGGCTGCAGCCGGGGCATTCCTGAAGAATCCTGTTACTTTTAGCATTGAAGTAAGATAGACTGACATTCTTGCTCTCCCCGTGGTTACTAATAGCCTCACAAGCGGCTTCTCTGCGGTGTTATGGGCGCTCGCTGTCTGGCCGGTTATAAATACTCTGTGCTTTCTCAGGATTTTTATTTTCATGCCGTCTGCTGGGAACAGTGACTTGTTCCATCCCTGGGATTGCAGCCGTCCGGCCGAGGTCACGTCACATCCTCTGTGTTGGAAGTTCATTTATAGAAGGGATTGCCCTTTTATCAGCACATGGTTCCCATAGTAAAGGGATGTACATCCTCGTGTAGATTATATGGCAGGGGAAGGGCAGATATTATTCTTTCATGTCATTTAAAGGGAACCACTCCCATGTATAATAAAAAGAACAAAGAAAGCCGCCTCGCTAGTGCCACCCGAAGGTAGCTAGCCTGCAAGTCAATGTCAGACCACAAGTACACGCTTTCTCCAGCCAGCTGCAAGCAACACAAAACTTGGGAAAGGATGTGGTCAATCGCAAACTTTTTCCAAAAGGAGAAAGAGCCCTCCCTAAACCTCCATCGAACCAGAAGGCTTGCAAAGGCTCCATCTTACCCCTGGCTTCAGCTTGGGCTGCCCACCAGCATCCAGCAATAGCCATCATCGAAGATTTACTCCACCAGAGGACAAGCGGGGTTGCAGTGGGGTTCGGGTATCCTTGGGTCACCATATCTGGACACTTTGGGTTTTTTATCTGCCCAATTTCTTGGCATTCATTGGATGCAGGGTGGATAAAAATCATGATTTTTTTAAAAAAATCAAAAAAATCGGATTTTTTTGATTTAAATCGGATTTTTTTTTTATTTAAATCGGATTTTTTTTGATTTAAATCGGATTTTTTAATCAAGTTGTACACAAGCAAAACTTTGTCTTTTTGCAAATCAAATTATTTTACACAAATAAAAATATTAAAACAGTTGATGATTATGAAACCTAATAATTTTTATTTGCACTATTAAACAATCAGAATTGAACTACAGAGTAAGTACTTTTTAACAATAGCCTATCTCTAACGTTTGAAGTAAGCAAACATCTTCAGTGAATACATCAGTCCTTTAAGCCTACTGTTTATTTAGGACTTTTAATAGGAAAACTAGTTGTCCTGCTTTAGCAGTTCCTAAGCGGTTTCGGACTGGTGTTGTGTGCACAAAACCAAATGAAGAAAACAATCTCTCTACTCCTGCCGATGAAGCCGATGCAGTCAGTAGCTGAGTAGCTACATTTATTATCTTCGCTGGAAGAACAAGTGATTGCGACTTCCACCAGTCCAGTGGTTTTAGTTCATTAACGACGTTATCTGCAAACATGTATTTTTGAAATGGTGCAGATTCACACTTCAATTTCAGCACAGTTGCCACAATGTCATGGTTAGTATTGGCGAGCCACTCCATTGCAGAATTGATTTCCGCCTCAGATAGTTTTTTCCCTCTGTAGATGGGATGCAAGATATTGGCTAAATAGTGTTCTTCTTTTAATGCTTGGTCCTTGCGGTGGTGTATTGCAACCTTTACATTGTTTGAGAGGTTCAAGCGATCTAGCGAACCTTCTAAATCTTTCCAAACTTCTGTGGCATCAGCTATGGTTGCAGTATCTTTCTGCATTTTATCCAACGCAATAGATATTGGCTTTAACCTTTCCAAAAGGTCCTCGGCATTTCTCTTCACACCAAGATTTAATACTTTGCTTCGTATATTAGCATCAATTTTATCCCGATGTGTTTCGCAAATAGACACTAATTTTGACCAGTTGTTAATAAACAGTTCCAAGCATTCAGCCAAGGTATTCCATCTAACATCTTGTGGTAGAACCAACTTCAGTCCTCCCATTTCCTTGTAGGTTGCAGTGCAAAATGATTATTGCGGAAATATTTAACAATTTCTACAACATGTTCCTTGACACCCGAAATATGCAGGTCTTTTGCCAAAAGATGCAACAAATGGGCAGAACAACCGTATGTAATGACATTTGTGTCATCCTCATGTGCCAGTTCCGCTCGCATTTTTGCCACATTGCTTGCGTTATCAGTAACTAAGCTCCTTACTTTACATCCAAACTGTTCTTGGCATTGGTGAATTGAGTTCTTAGCAATTTCAAGTAAATATTCAGCAGTATGTGAATTTCCAGATGTGTCGATTGTGTCTGTAAGGTAAGTTTCACCATCTTCTGTTGTGACACAAGTGCAAATTATGGGGTCGTTGTGGATGTTGCTCCAACCATCCAAGCTCATGTTAACAACTTTGTCTTTCAAATATTTTGTACAAGCCGCTCTTTCTTTGTCGTATACAGCCTGAAGATGTTTTCCTGAGATATCAAATCTACTTGGTGGTTTGTAGCCTGGTCTTATTCCTTCGATCATTTGTACAAACAATGGGTGTTCAACTAGTCGGAAAGAAGAATTGGTTGCAAATATGAATTTAGCAATTAATTCATCAAAATGTTCTTTCTGGCTCGTCGTAGTCTTTAAGAGGAATTTTTCTACACTTTGCACGCAAAGTTTTTTGTTGGGCTGCTTTGTTGAAGTTGTACCCAGATATTGATTGTCACGTGCAGCACAAGCCATATTTGACCCTGAAAGCACAGTAATTAAAAATATAATTCGACTGCGTATTTGAAGAAATATAACGAAAATATTTTGAAACAAACTTTTTGAACAATGTAATGGTCCTCGTCCTATAAGGGCTGTCTCAAAAGTTATGCTACTCAAGTTTCCGGTGAAGTTGCTGTAAAACTAGTAATATCAGAGCAACTGAAAAAAATTGTCACAAAAGTTTTAAAAATGTTTTTTTTTTTTTAAAAAATGGTCAATTTGGCAGACTTCAAAAGTGAATTGTAGCCTACAATAAAAAAAAAATAGGCGTATACACACTCTTTTATTTTTACTTAACGTTAATCTTCTGTGAAATATTGCCTTAACATAAATTTAAATTCTATACTCCAGAACTAGTGCTAGAAATTTTTCTTTTCATAGACTTTAACCATCCCAGTAAAACGTCTGTTAAAATAGGTTGTAATTGCCAGACTTACCACTAGTGCTAGGGTCCTGGTGCATAAGAAGCTGTGGGGGTTCATTGACATTAGTTGTATCACTATCAACATCTTCATTTCCCTTCTGGTTGCAGTTTTCATAATGTGATTTCAAACGGCAAACAAGTCCTTGGATATCCTTTTGACAGTATTTGCACTTTGCTCTCCCACCTTTCTTTCCAAGCTCTGCTGGCATCTCAACAAAATGAACCCAAATAGGGTCTCTCTTACGACCTGCCATGGCTCACGCAGATCACTTCTGAAGTTTGATTGTTACTACAGCCAAGTACTGCTGACTGACTATCCAACAAGTTTGGGCATGTCAACTGAATGGAAAAAGAAACTGAAACCAAGCTACAGAAAGTGAAACCAAGCTAGAAGTGTGGAGTTAATTGAACAATGATTGAAAGTTTTAGATTTTAATTGTGATTAAATATTAAAAAAATCTTTTGATTTAAATCAGTGATTTAAATCATGATTAAAATCACGATTTAAATCGATCTGATTTAAATAGAAAAAAATCATTTGATTTAAATCATGATTTAAATCGTTGATTTAAATCGGCGTGATTTAAATCAATCCACCCTGATTGGATGAGACCATTGGGCCAACCCACAAAGACTCAAAACCAAACCTCCCATCGTGTAACATACCCATCCTTGCCAGAGGTCTTGTTTTAGGCATGGTAAGCAGTTCCACACTTCTTGGCCAAAAGATCCTAGACCCAGCCCCCAACGTACGGTCCCAGCCGAGACATGGCATACACAAACTCCAGACCAGTCACTCAAAATACAGACCCTGGACCAGACCTTGAAAAAAAAAAAATACGGATCCCGCATCCAGATATATACCCCAGACACTATATATGCTAACTCCAGACCATCGAACTAGACATCAGACCTGACCCTTTTAATGAAGACCCCAGACATCTTTGTATACAAACTCCAGACAACACTCCAAAAATATAGACCCTATATTCTAGGTGCAAATACTATATAATACACATAACAGACCATGCACTCAAAATACAGACCCTTGACAAGACACCCCCCCCACCCCCCATCCCAAAAAAAAAAACAGACCACCCAGACCCTATATATACCAACACCGGTCCAGACACTCAAAATAGAGACCCCCTAATTAAATTTATAAACGCAGAGCCCACCCCTAGATATGTATAAAGACCAGACCATCGAAATGGACACCTGACCCTTAAACAAATACAGAAATTAGACCTGACCCCTTTAATAAAGACCCCAGACCTGACATCTTGTATGCAAACTCCAGACAACACCCCAAAATATAGAAGCCAGTCTCCTAAATAAATACCATCTCCAGTCTTGCCCCCTAGATAGAGGCCCCAATTCAGACCCCTATGGAAATGCGGACTCCAGATCAGGTATGTTAAAGACAGACTCCAGGCTAGTCCCTTGACATGCAAACCCCAGACCATACCCCTAAATACGGACCCCAGGCTACTATAATATTGGCCCCCAGTCTACCAAAACTATTATAGATCTAAGACCAGACCCCTAAATAATAACCTTAGACTTGTAAACGCAGTTATTTACAGCCAATGCTCCTAGGAATCTATGGAAAATGGCTCTCCTCCAGAAGGAAGGACACAGTGTCTCTACGGCCGGCTCTCTACCAGTATGTGGCATTAGGACTCCTTCCATCTGGATAAGAGCTGTTTTCCATACTTTTCCCAGGGAGCATTGGCTGTAGGACTCTCTGCACCTGCCGGACCCCCACGTGGAGAATACATCTCAAAATGTCCTTGTGAAATCCCCGAATATCGATCCGTACCCAGATCTGTATCTCACAATGCATAAGTGGAGACTTGACCGTAACCAATGAAAGCAGAGCTGAGCTCATAGGAGTGCTTTTTAAGCACATTTCCACTCTTGTCACATTCAGAGCTGCAATCACAATTCTGCTTATTTCCCTTGAAAACTGGTTGCAGTTAATCAGTGTTTCTTTGTGGGTGACGGGATCTTACTGCCTCTTTCTATATGCTCTATTCTTGCTAATCATTTAGGCGGGTTCCTTACGAGGGGCAATGCTTTTTCTCTGGGGTCATTCACCTCCTTACGTTATACAGACGTCTGTCCATCTTTAATGGATGCCGTGTAATCAGTTTTCTCAGTTCGGTAACAACTGATTGTTGTTGATCCCAAAATGGAAACGGTAGTTACTCTTCTGGGTTTTTCACCTCGCTCCACTTATGTCCCTACGACAGTGTGATTTTACATGGGACTGCCAGTGACGAGTGCAGACCAGAGAGTGATAAATGACAACCTCGACTCATTGGTACTGATATTTTATCCTTAGGATAGGTTATCAGTATCAGATTTGTGAGGGTCCGACACTCGGCGGCGCCCCCCACTGATCAGCTGTCAGCATGTTCCGCAGCTGCCGGAAGTAAACATTGTAAGGTGCGGGATGTTAGAGCTCCATACACTGTGTAGTGGCCGTTCTTGGGTACTGCAGCTCAGATCCCATTCACTGCAATAGGCTGCTAAAGCAATTAATAACCAAGCAATGCCTTTAAATCAGGGTGTTCTCCCCCAGGAATCATGCACAGTCTTTTGCAGCAGTCAAACTCTCTGTTCCATGCACTTATCCAATTTTTTTTTTCTCCTTCTCACTCCAGAGACATAAAGCCTGACAACATCTTGCTCGATATGAATGGCCACATTCGCCTGGCAGATTTTGGCTCCTGTCTGAAGCTGATGGAAGACGGAACGGTAAGTTGTGGAATCCGCGGGAAGACATGATCACGGCCAAGTTCAAAACTTCACAATTTTTTGTAACAGGGGGATAACTTCCCAACCGATGGGACCCCAACCATGCCCAATAAGGGGGCTCTTACTGTATGTACACCTCCGCTCCATTCATTTTCTGTGGGACAGCTGGAAAAAGCCAAAAACAGCTCTCCATTTAGAGAGGGACGGAGGAGCGCATGCTCAAAGAACCCCATTTTTTGGGGGGATCGGTGGAGGTCTCAATCATGTGGTTTTCCCTAATCTTATGGTTGGGGATAATGTTGTAACCCATCACCTCTCCTGACATGTCTGTTTCAGTACATACTTGTACGGCACTTAATAAAACAATTCTTGTGTCTTTCCTCTTTTATTCCTCCTGGAAATGTCTAAATACACCACTGCACCTTAAGAGCTGGTGGGGCGGGGGTCCCTATACATTCTGACACTGACAGTATAGAGACATGCCCCCCTTTGGACACAGATGTCATAAATTTCTAGGAGGAACAATAGAGGAATGGCTGAGAGCAAAGTGATGAAAAAAGGTGCTCCAGAATTCTAATTTAAGGGGAATGCAAGTATTTAGTAAAACGGACGTGTCCTGCATATAGTACGTGTGTCCGCTGCAGAATGTACAAACTATTAATTCATGTGTATTTCTACTTTGCTAGGACCTTGTGGCTTTTTTTCCAGTTTTCCAATCCAATGATGTTAGTATTATGACGGGTTTGGTTTGTTGTGTTTGATTTTAGCCCTTTATGGACAACTTTGTAGTAAAATGTTGTAAGGATGAGTGTAGTCCACTGTGATGTGTCCAGGGTTAGGGACGAGCAGACGGTGCATGGCTCATAGGCGCACCTCGTTTTGCTCCACCGCATCTGCCTTTTCACACTGAGCACAATTAGGTTCACACTCGAGGATGTCCGTCTGCTCAGACGCTTTTGCACGGATATATTGCGCCTTATGTCTGCGCTTCCAGAATGCATTGATGCAGAGGTGAAAAATCAGGTGTAAGCAGCTCATCTGCGGGGCTGTCCTCGTCCCTTTCGCTCCTGTCACCTCGTGCACTAACCTGTGTCCTCTCTCTAGGTCCAGTCGTCTGTGGCTGTCGGGACTCCGGACTATATCTCTCCTGAAATCCTCCAGGCGATGGAAGACGGGAAGGGGAAGTACGGCCCGGAGTGCGACTGGTGGTCCCTCGGGGTCTGCATGTATGAAATGCTCTATGGGGAGACGCCATTCTATGCAGAGTCCTTAGTGGAGACTTATGGGAAGATCATGAACCACAAAGTAAGTGCATGAAAGAGTTGTCATCTCTAGATCTGAAAATTAAAGGCATTGTCTAATCGGATCATGTACCTCTAGATTAATCACGTGATTTTTTTTTTTTTTCCTTAAAGGAGCGGTTTCAATTCCCATCTCAGTTAGCGGACGTCTCTGAAAACGCCAAGGACTTAGTAAAAAGGCTCATCTGCAGCCGGGAGCATCGCCTGGGTCAGAACGGGATAGAGGACTTTAAGAATCACCCATTTTTTGCTGGTATCGACTGGGAAAACATCCGGAACTGTGAAGCACCTTATATCCCAGAGGTCAGCAGCCCGACTGACACGTCCAACTTCGACGTGGACGACGACTGTCTGAAAAACTGTGTAAGTGCTTCTCGCGGAGCCTTCCGAATAGTGACCCATAACATTATACCCACCCAAGGTCACTGCTGTCTTCTGGCACATCGGCACCGCCTAAAGTCACGTCTGGTCCCTTCTGTTTTACTCTCTAGGAGACGATGCCTCCATCTACTCACACTGGATTTTCTGGGCACCATCTCCCGTTTGTGGGGTTCACTTACACAAGTAACTGGTAAGATGCAGAATACGTGACTGGTTGCATTGATCAACCTGATGGTTAACCACTTGTGCTTCATCAGTGTACTTTCAGATAGAAGCTCTATGCGCTACACTGTGGGAAAGTCCAGCACGGACCTAGACGCCAATGTCCAGCGGACGCTAGAAGACAGCCTGGCCACCGAGGCGTACGAGAGGCGGATACGTCGTCTGGAGCAAGAAAAAGTGGAACTGAGCAGAAAGCTGCAAGGTAGCGTGGACAGAAGGGGCGCACACTCGTAATGTGGCCATACACGTGGGGCTATGCAGGCATTCACGTGTGGCGTAAGCCCGACTCATGTCAATGAGCAGCTTGAAGTGTTATCGCCATATGGAAAAATGTTCAAACTCTGCATTGATTTGTGTCTCTTTGCCCCCAGAATCCACCCAGGCTGTGCAGGCGCTTCAGTATTCTGCAGTAGACGGCCCTGTTACAGCGAACAAAGACATGGAAATTAAATCCTTGAAAGATGAAATAGACAAGTTGAAAACACAAGGTGGGGGCTGTGTTCTTTTCTTGAATCCTAATATTGTAGGGTTTGTCTTCACTGTAATAGTTTAGTTGTTTTTTTTCCCTAGATGCGTCACAGGCCATGTAATGTCATGTCAATCTAAGACCCCCATACACATTAGACTGCAGTCTGCTGAACCCATCAATATCCTTCCAACAGTCTAATGTATATGGGGGCCTCCCGCCTCTTCCCCAACGTATGCTGTTGGGGGAGAGAACGATTCGTTTTTTTTTTCTAATGAAAGGTAGGTATAGTGTAGGTAACACAGGAGCACTCAGCCAAGCTCAGCATCTGTGCATATAGGGCAGTCAGAGGAGATAGCTGTTGACTGGGCAATAGTTTGGCCGACAGCTATATAAAGGGGCTTAAAGCCAGATATGCGTATGGTAGCCAACATACTGAACCTACCTAATTAATTCCTATGGCGTCCAGGAAACGTAAGGGATTAACTCTTTCCTATGCAAACGTATTGGGGTCAAGCTTGCAAATGGAGCCGCCCATACCTTACTGTTAAATGGAATTATTCCTATCCACAGTATATACCATGAATGTTCAATAGATGAGACCTATCTAAAGGACCAGCCCCTAACTTGTGCTCCTGGGAAGGGAGAGGTGACCGCACATGTGCATTCACTTGTAGGAAAGTTTTGAAAATTGCTTCGCATCCGTATCTATCAGAGATGGAAATACCTTTTAGGATAAATACAGATTTCTTGCAGATCTTCTGCAGCAAAATTGCACTAAAATCCACAGATTTTGCGTACAGATTTGTGACGGAATTCACCTTATGAATAAATGCGCCATGAAAGCAAACAAAGTTATCATGGTGTCCTTTGCAGGATATGCACCATAATTCTGCAGCAGGTCGATGTGATTTTTAACATCTCAGTTGTAACCATATTACACTGTAAGTCCACACCTCCCATATGTGCATTCACCCTTCTTCAGCCGAGCATGCTGTTATTTCAGAAAGAGCAGTATATAGGGGTCTGGCAGCCACTTATCTCCTGGAATAACAATATAATGTGACCTAAATATATACTCTTATCTATCCATCCTCTATCTACTAGGATGGTCCACGTTAGATTATGATGCATCCAGCTGCAAAATTCTAGGTCTAATATGTCTGTAGATTTAGTCTGGGAACACTGGCCTTCCTGAAGTCATTTGCGTCAGCCCGGCTCCTTTCGGCTAATATTAGGACTCATCATTGTCTTGTGTTTTGCATGCAAACCTTAAGCAGATCTCACATCTGAGCCGCAGGATGTGTGCCAGGTCTCTTGGTATTCGTACAAGACCTGATTCCATTTAATGAACCCAGCTGGGAATGGATATTAAGATACCGTAAATCGTTTAGTCAGGTCTAATGAAATAGCAGCAAAGTGCTAGGAAGCCGCCGCGCCACCCCGGCATTGCCAAAAGCATCAACTCTTATGTTCTTAAAGAGCAAGTGCGCCCGTCAGAAGTGAAATCCCTGATATCACACTCCATCACTGGGTTGCATTAACAGTTATTCCATACATTGAAAGTTATCACAGAAGCTTCTGATCAGTGGGGGTCCTGTTGCTGAGACCCCTGCTGAGTACGAGATTGTGAACCGTGAAAGGCATGTGCGACACCCCTTCATTCATTCTCCGCTTTGTCCGGCAGCCCCATTCACAATGAATGGAGCCGCGTGCACTTGCATTACAAAGTCCCTGTTCTTTTGATCAGTGGCGGTACAAGCAGTAGGGACTCCCCTGCAATATAGAAAGGTGTCACCTACCATGTGCAAAGGTCATAATGTTCAATGCTTAAGCTTTTAAAACTTAATGGAACTTTTCTCAACAATGTAAATAAAATCCGAAAAGGAGGGTCTGCCCTTGTAAAAACAAGCAACTTGCCAATTTACCTAATATTAAAAATCCTCAAGAACGGAGCGATTTCTTAATTGTATACTTAATTGCTCATTGCCAAGGTCATCAGCCACCACTGCAGCCTATCAGAGAAGACCGGTTTTCTAGCCAAATGTGCAGCCCTTACAAACTCTGACCCAGATCTTGCTAGCGCTGCTCTGAAGCTGGCCGGTACATTTCACTGCCCCTCTTATGCTACAGGGCTAAGCTGCCTAGTTTTGCAGCATCAGAGGGTGCACAGTTGAGACCAGAGACGCGTCCATGTCAATCAGAAGTGCACCGCCTCTGACACCCAGGTAATCAGGAAGCATGAAAGTGGTGCACTCCTTAAACTCTGAGTTAAGAAAAACCCTTTAAATCTTACTGATTATCTTCTATTTTAGTCACATCAGGAGCTGCATTCACAATTCTGTTGCCTGACAGTCGGTCATTCTGTTGGTGAATCCAGGGGGATCTGCGGCAGATAATCCAAGGCTGACACTCCAATTTCTGCTACAGATCTGCTTCTTTATACGGCGCCAATGCATGTGGGGCGAATTTGCTGCTTTTTTGTTTCAAATGCACAAAGAGGCCTCAGGTGAGATTGTCGGTCCCTCAGCCTGAGAAGGAAGAAGGGATTGTGCAGAATTGTAAATGCAGCTCTGGATGTAACTGGAGAAGAAACATAGCATTCTGACAGCACTCACTGTATTGGGGTGCTCGTTCCAAACCAAGGAACCCTTCTTGGATATATCAGACCACAACGAAATAGAAGAAACAGCGCTCCATCCAGGTGAATAGTATATCAATGCAGTTTGTTCCACCATATCACAGCAACGTTTCGACCCATGATAGGTCTTTTTCAAGCATATATACTATTCACCTGGATGGAGCGCTGTTTCTTCTATTTCGTTGTAACTGGAGAAGAAGTCATAACTAATATATGGAAACATTTAAATAGAGCTGGAAGTTTGCTGTCAAAGCTGCAAATCTTGGCGGCGGCGGCTCATCTTCAGCCTTGCACACAGCGATGTGTATTGGATGGAGTCTGGATCACAGTGCGGTTCTCACACACAATATAAAGGCGATGTTCTGCAGCAGAGGATATGGAAACAATCTGCTCCAGCGATTCCCACATGCGGCCGGCGGGGCAGTAACGTGCTCCGCTCCATACACATCTGCTTTCCGTACCAGATTCCCATTGTCGGACACATGTGCTAATACAGAGAGCGTTGGCTGCGAGAGCGGCAGGCCTGTAATGAGAGGACGCCGCCATGTGCAGGAACTGACTCATGAGAGAGGAAAGTCGTCATGTGGGAAACGAGATTCTGCAGAAATCTTCCCAAATCTGCTGACATTTACCATTCAATCTGGATTCTATAATCTGCAACAGGCATAAAAGTCGCCGACTAAACCCCAGGAATTTCAGGGGGGCGAGACCTAGAGCGGATTCGCAAGCTCTGTCTCTTGGATGCTTTTTTTTTTTTTTTTTAAAAAAAAAAATGTAGCTTGGTTTTTGCCTATGGCCATCAAAGCCTGATGCTTCTCGTAGCTGAGGTTTTGCCACAGTCGTATCCAGTCTGGATGATCCATTTTGAGTAGAAACAGTCACTGTTGGTTTACGTGGCTAAAACGACCTCCGTAATGAAGACCTGAAAGCTCCTGTATGTTTTTTATCAGATGCAGCAGAATCATTGAGATCAATTTTTAAAACCATTTGCACCGTAAGCGAAGAGTCATGTGGGCGTGGTCGCTTACAGGAAGAGTCAGGCTGCACAGTGTCCTACTCCGCCCCTTTAATCTTGATTGACACCTGCTTAAGTACCAGCCTCTTCTAAATCCTCGGCATGCACCATTGTCCTGTACTCTTCAGGCATGTGCAGTAAAGCAAGGTGTCTGGTGCTGTACTGCATAAGTGGAAAGCCTTTCCTGACAAACCCTTGTAAATCCTCTGTCGGGCACATTACGTCTCGCTGAACTGTGCACTGCCAAGATTTTGAGGAGGCTGGTAATGGCGTACGGCGGGCAGGGGATGTGTAACAGGACTAGTCAGGTAGGCGTGGACAGCGGACTGCCTAACTCCTCCTTCCGTCTGTGGCTCCGCCCACATGACTCTTCACTGCTAATTATTGCAGAGTATATGCTGTTGGAGAGGACAGAGGATTGTCTAACCTCAATACAACTACACAGGAAAAATATTCCCATTAACAGCCAGCAGAGAACTTGCAAATGGCGAATCACAAAGTATATTCTAACGTCGTACATTTTTTCGTTTTGCGTTGACCCAACGTTATTTACATAAAATTTGGACTTGACATTCTCAAGCGCTATTAAAATAAGCCGTCACAGAGGAATTTTTGTGCCGCAGGACCAGAGCCCCCCTATTACCTAGGAGCGGGAGATGTCTCTGCGGTGAGTCACCGGGCTCGTAAAGCTGGAGCTGCCTCGTACATGTGTTTCCAATCCTCCCCGAGTGCGGAAGACTTCTGTAATTTTGGTAACACAGGAGAACATTTTCTTTTTAGGAATCCGGTGCTAGTAATGTGGCCGATAACACGGAGAGCAGATTTGTCTTGGCTCAGAGCAATGACAAGTGAAAGGTTCTGCTGGAGCGGAGCGCGCTCTGCGTATCCAGCAACTTCTTCCTGCGCACAGATTCACAAGACTCCGCTCTGCTCCTGCCAGATCCTAATAATTCATATCACCGGCAGTAATGCCTTCCCATTCCTCTGCATTCAGATGCTCCAGGAATATCACGTTGTGCGTCGTAGGTCAAGCAGAGTTTGAATCCAAAGCCTCTGGGCAGCAAACCGCAGCGTCTCACCGGAGGAGGCTGGGAGTAGTGCTGAGTGCGCTGTATCATTGCCATGTCCTCCTCTGCAGGCAGGAACGCAGCTTAATAAGAGAGATTCCATTTTCCTGCTGTTTTTATATGGTTTGGTCATAAGATTACTTTGGCTTGAAAATAGAAAAATAGTACATCCATCCAAAATGACTAATGCCATATTATTGTAAAGAAACTTTACCATACACGATGCTACTATAATACTGCCCCCTATGCACAAGAATATAACTGCTATAATACTGCCCCTATGCATAAGAATATAACTACTATAATACTGCCCCCTATGCACAATAATATAACTACTATAATACTGTCCCTATGCACAAGAATATAACTACTATAATACTGCCCCTATGAACAAGAATATAACTACTATAATACTACCCCTATGTACAAGAATATAACTACTATAATACTACCCCTATATACAAGAATATAACTACTATAATACTGATCTCTATGTATAAGAATATAACTACCGTGTTTCCCCGAAAGTAAGACAGTGTCTTACTTTCTTTTTATCCCCAAAAACCCCACTATGTCTTACTTTCGGGGTATGTCTTATATTGAAAAAAAATTACCTGTATCTAACCCAGTGTGATACAGTACCACCTGCTGTATTTAATCCAGTGTGACACCTGCTGATACCCACTGGGTTACATACAGCAGATGATACCCCAGTATGCCAGTGTATATGTTTTACTGATGTATGATTACTGTGTATACGTCGCCGCGTCTGCCATCTACCACCAGAAAAACTCACCTGAGTTTTTCTGCAGCCGCCTTCCGCCACGGGCTCCGGCTCCCTGCAGCCGCTGGTCCCGCCGTCCTCCGTCGCTCCGTTCGCCCGCAGTCCCGGGCTGAAGTTCTCGCGCGCTCTATTTAAATTTCTTCTTCGGTCCCGAAACGTCATCACGTTGGTCACTCACGTGACCGGAGGCTGCAGTGATAGACAGTTCTCTCCGGCCTCCGGTCACGTGAGTGACCAACGTGATGACGTTTCGGGACCGAAGAAGAAATTTAAATAGAGCGCGCGAGAACTTCAGCCCGGGACTGCGGGCGAACGGAGCGACGGAGGACGGCGGGACCAGCGACTGCAGGGAGCCGGAGCCCGTGGCGGAAGGCGGCAGTGGTAGATGACAGACGCGGCGACGTATGGAGAGGGGGACGGTGCGGACGTGGGCAGGAAGCGGCACGCAGCTAGATGAGAGAGAGGCGGCAATACCCCCGTGTTTCCCCGAAAGTAAGACATATGTCTTACTTTCGGGGTACGGCTTATATTAGCCGACCCCTCTGAAACTCCCGATACGTCTTACAATCGGGGGTGTCTTACTATCGGGGAAACACGGTACTATAATACTGCCCCTATGTACAAGAATATAACTACTATAATACTGCCCCTATGTACAAGAATATAACTACTATAATGCTGCTCCTATGTACAAGAATATAACTACTATAATACTGCCCCCTATGCATAAGAATATAACTGCTATAATACTGCCCCTATGTACAAGAATATAACTACTATAATACTGCCCCTATGTACAATAATATAACTACTATAATGCTGCTCCTATGTACAAGAATATAACTACTATAATACTGCTCCTATGTACAAGAATATAACTACTATAATACTGCTCCTATGTACAAGAATATAACTACTATAATACTGCCCCTATGTACAATAATATAACTACTATAATGCTGCTCCTATGTACAAGAATATAACTACTATAATACTGCTCCTATGTACAAGAATATAACTACTATAATACTGCCCCTATGTACAAGAATATAACTACTATAATGCTGCTCCTATGTACAAGAATATAACTACTATAATACTGCCCCCTATGCATAAGAATATAACTGCTATAATACTGCCCCTATGTACAAGAATATAACTACTATATACTGCCCCTATGTACAATAATATAACTACTATAATGCTGCTCCTATGTACAAGATATAACTACTATAATACTGCTCCTATGTACAAGAATATAACTACTATAATACTGCTCCTATGTACAAGAATATAACTACTATAATACTGCCCCTATGTACAAGAATATACTACTATAATACTGCCCCTATGTACAAGAATATAACTACTATAATACTGCTCCTATGTACAAGAATATAACTACTATAATACTGCTCCTATGTACAAGAATATAACTACTATAATACTGCTCCTATGTACAAGAATATAACTACTATAATACTGCCCCCTATGTACAAGAATATAACTACTATAATACTGCCCCCTATGTACAAGAATATAACTACTATAATACTGCTCCTGTGTACAAGAATATAACTACTATAATACTGCCCCCTATGTACAAGAATATAACTACTATAATACTGCCCCCTATGTACAAGAATATAACTACTATAATACTGCCCCCTATGTACAAGAATATAACTACTATAATACTGCCCCCTATGTACAAGAATATAACTACTATAATGCTGCCGTTATGTACAAGAATATAACTACTATAATACTGCTCCTATGTACAAGAATATAACTACTATAATACTGCCCCCTATGTACAAGAATATAACTACTATAATACTGCCCCCTATGTACAAGAATATAACTACTATAATACTGCCCCCTATGTACAAGAATATAACTACTATAATGCTGCCGTTATGTACAAGAATATAACTACTATAATACTGCTCCTATGTACAAGAATATAACTACTATAATACTGCTCTTATGTACAAGAATAGAACTACTATAATACTGCTCCTATGTACAAGAATATAACTACTATAATGCTGCCGTTATGTACATGCATTTTAGTTGTGTGGAATGAAAATCCTTATTTGTTACTTTTTTCATACATGTCTTGGAGGAGTAACAGAGGAACAGCACATTGAAAGCTCTAAGAACATATTCTGTAGAAATGTTTTAGGGACTTCATGTGTAGTAATATGGATGTGCTCGGACAGACGACTATAGCTCCCTTTGCGGCTTAGTATATGTTGCCATTCTCTTTCCTGGCACTTTAGTAGTAGTTACTCTTTCCATGGATACACTATAATAAGTGCACACGTGCAGGAAATCGGATACTCGGTCACTGCCTGATCTACAAATAACCACAAGCAGAACTGAGTCACTGTCTGTTAATCAGGGATCGGCATCTGAGCGCCATTCCAGCCCTGGTTTATTTTATAAAGGAATTACCTTCTTTTTTTTTTCCAGTGTAAACTTCACTTTTATCCTATGTAGAAGCAGCGATTGTTTTCCTTGTTTTATCCCAGGATGGAGGCGACATCTGGTGCTGATTTTAGCACATAATCTGTGTATAAACAGGCGCACACCTGCCTCTCCTTTCTACTTTGCACAACTGGGCTGGAATGTGAGCTCCTGAACAGCAACTAGTGCATAGAAGAAAATATACTGCGACCAGCTACTGTTGCAGATAACTGTGAATATATGACTACACTAAGGCTACTTTCACACTTGCGTTTTTTTGCGCAGCGCATCTTGCGCTATCGGACGCATGGGCAATGTTCCCCTATCTTTAACATGGCGGGCGCAGGGTCTAGCGCTTGCACGCGTTCATGTGCGTTTGTCGTGCGCTGCGCATTTTCCCGGTGTGCGCCCATACGCGCTAGACGCTACATGTTGCATTTTTTTTTTCGGCCAACCGCTTTAAAAAAAAGCGTGTGCGCATGCTATGCGCAAAAAATAACATTGCAGTCTATTATTATTATTATTAATATTTATTTCTATAGCACCATTGATTCCATGGTGCTGTACATGAGAAGGGGTTACATACAAATTACAGGTATCACTTACAGTAAACAAACTAACAATGACAGACTGATACAGAGGGGAGAGGACCCTGCCCTTTCGGGCTTACATTCTATGGGGGCGCTGGCGTGCGCATGGCTTTGCGCTCGTCAGCGCTTTTGCACGCACACGATTTTTCTGTAAATAATGGAGCCAGAGATGATGGAGCCAGAGATGATGGAGCCAGAGATGATGGAGCCAGAGATGATGGAGCCAGAGATGATGGAGCCAGTGATGATGGAGCCAGTGATGATGGAGCCAGAGATGATGGAGCCAGAGATGAATGGACCAGATGATGGAGCCAGAGATGATGGAGCCAGTGATGATGGAGCCAGTGATGATGGAGCCAGAGATGAATGGAGCCAGAGATGATATAAATGTGACACATAGACAATGCATGCGCCAAAAAAAACGCAAACGCATGCAAAAACGCATGAAATCGCAGACAAACGCTGCGTTTTTTTTGTTGAAATGCGCATGCTGATGCGACTAGATATCGCAGCGTTTACAAGCGTTTGCATGCGTTTTTTTAATGCGTTTCATGTGCGCTCGAAACGCAGCGCAAGAAAACGCAAGTGTGAAAGTAGCCTAAGATGCACAGATTTTCGCTGCTGATTTTTGCCTCTGATGTACAGCAAAATCGGCTCCAAAATCCTTTTGTTCAATGCTGATTTTTTTCACTGATTTTTCTGCAGATTTCACCCATTGCATTGCAGTAGGCAATATTTTCCCACACCATTACTCACCCACTGCCAAACCGGTCATGTTGAAGGATGTTGCAGGCAGCAGATCGCTCTTCACGGTGTCTCCAGACTCCGTCACGTCTATCACATGTGCTCAGTGTGAACCTGCTGCCTACAACGTCCTCCAGCATGACCGGTTTGACAGTGGGTCAGTAATGGTGTGGGGTGCCATTTCTTTGGAGGGCCGCACAGCCCTCCATGTGCTCGCCAGAGGTAGCCTGACTACCATTAGGTACTAAGATGAGATCCCCAGACCCTTTGTGAGACCATATGCTGGTGCGGTTGGCCCTGGGTTCCTTCTGATGCAGGACAATGCCAGACCTCATGTGGCTGGAGTGTGTCAGCAGTTCCTGCAAGATGAAGGCATTGAAGCTATGGACTGGCCTGCCCGTTCCCCAGACCTGAATCCGATTGAGCACATCTGGAACATCATGTCTCACTCCATCCACCAACGTCACATTGCACCACAGACTGTCCAGGAGTTGACGGATGCTTTAGTCCTGGTCTGGGAGGAGATCCCTCAGGAGACCATCCTCCACCTCATCAGGAGCATGCCCAGGCGTAGTAGGGAGGTTATACAGGCACGTGGAGGCCACACACACTACTGAGCATCATTTTAACTTGTTTACACTTTAATTTTGTCTTGTTTTAATTTTCATTTCAACTTCTTTCCACTTTCATTTTGGGGGTCTCTCCAAATCCAGGCCTCCATTGGTTCAAAAATTTGATTTCCATTGATGATTTTTGTGTGATTTTGTTGTCAGCACATTCAACTTTGTACAGAACAAAGTATTCAATGAGAATATTTCATTCATTTAGATCTAGGATGTGTTATTTGAGTGTTCCCTTTATTTTTTTGAGTATTGTATATTTACAGTATATACATCACAAATGTAAAAAAAAATTGGGAGGAAATGGCGATCAAAAACAGTTCTGTTTCGATTTTTTTTTTTCTCTTTTTGCTTTACAAATTACTGTACACATTATATATAAATTCATATATATAAAGAGCCTACAAAATACACCTCCACAAATTATACCAAAAAAAAGGAAAAAAGAGGTTTTTCTCATCATAAAAAACCTGTAGGTGCTGTAACCTATCATTGGAGGTATGAATGATCTTTTCCAGCCTTTAATCTTATTTAAAAATTGATCCATACACTTATGGATATGCAGTTTGAATAGCGATATATTTGATGAACGCTATTAGCGATTTATGTGGATTCGATATGGATAAGCATGCAGCATGTGTATCTCACTATTATGCACTGTGCACTTTTTGGCTATAGAGGCAATCTTTCTAATTATGTGGATATGAGCTGGATTTACATCTGATGACTGATTAAGGGTGTTCATTAAAAGCAGTTTTTTACTAGGCTGCAACATATAGCAGATAAATATATTGCATTGCAGCAGCCATATCTTTGCCTAGACACTTGTATATTTGAACCCCTTTTTCTGTATTTAATACCCCCGTTAGGTTTTGCTTTGCTTATTACCTTTTGCATTTGTGATTCCCCATTTTTGCATATCTATGTACATTTTAAATATTCATGACTGTTAAATAAAATCTTTTTTATGATGAGAAAAACCTCTTTTTTCCTTTTTTTTGGTACATTATATATAAAGTATATGTTATACTTTAGAACCGCTGTACTCGTACTGACCCAGACAGTCATACTGCCAAGTCCTTTTTACCGTGCAGTGAACACCATAAAAACAAAACCCCAAAAACCTATGGCGGTACAACATTTTTTCCCCCACCATTTCATCTCATTTGTAATTTTTTTTTTCACGTTTTTCACTGCATTTTATGGTAAAATGAATGGAGTCATTAAATAACTACAACTGGTACAGCAAGAAAACACTCCCTCATACATCTATTTTGGCTGAAAATTAAAAAAAAAGTTACCATGTCTTGAAATAAGGAAAGGAAAAATTAGCCAAATGGATTAAACAGTGCATCTTATATAATCTTATATACTGGGTATATAGTGTGCCCAGCTCCTCATGGGTTGGGCTATAGTTTGATTGACAGTTCTCCGCTTGTGTTGTAATTCTACAGTTCTGTGCACAGTGCAGTGGACCCCACCTCTGCTTAGCAGAATGGTATGACCCATATAAATTTAATGCATTAGAGGGCTAAACCAATATAAATAAATTTGGTGTCCGCTAGGATTCCCCGACACGTGGCACATGATCCCTGGTATTCTGTTTCCATTAAAATGAGATGTTCCTCATCTGACAACTTCCTCCGCCCTGTAAACGTGCGTTGTCGCGTTCCTTCGAGAATGAGGAGCAGTCGGCATTACCGGCTCCTCATCGCTAGTTACATAATATCCCCCATATTGAGATGTCACTGGGGGATGTGGCAGCTGTGTAACAGATGGTAGGGAATTCTTCCTTTTCCAGGGGGCAGGTGGGGGTAGTTAAACGACATCTGTCAGTATTGTATACAGCAGAAGGGAAGAATTCCAAGTATGAGGTGGAGCGACAGAAAGCCATAAGCTCGGATATGTCAATAGAAATCGGTAACAAGAGCATGGCCGCTTTCCTTCTGAAACAGCGCCACACCTGTCTACAGGTTGTGCTTGGCATTGCAGCTCTATTAAAGTGAATAGCACTGAGCTGTAGTACCACCCACAACCTGTGGACAAGTGTGGCACTGCTTTGGGTTTTCTAATCCTGGACACTCCCTTTTGAAGGCGTGAAGTAATTAATGTTAACAAGTGTGGTAGATCCGCTCACTCGGCGGCACACGGAGGTAGTCCCGGGAACACTGGGCAGTTAAGGATGCACTTGGATTATTAGATACAGCATAAACCAAGTTTAAGCGCAAAATAAACACGGTCCTCTGGGCAAAACAGCAAAACAAAACGGTAGCACTACGTACAGTCCTTGCATTAGTGGAGATCAGCCCACTCAGGGTTAGCAAGAACCACTGTTCAAGCAAAAGCACAAGCGACGTCTCTGGAGTGTTCCTCTCCAGACACTGACCCCTGCTGCCTTTGCAGGCCAGCTACTTAAGCCTCAGACCCCATGACTGTGACATCACACAGGTCCTGTGCTTGATAAAGACCCACTAGGGTCGAAACGTTGCATCATGGCAGAATAAAGCATTTGAATATTTTTCACAATCACCCGGATGGAATGCTGTTCATTTTTTGCATTTGATGGTTTGTCCTCCAATTGGGTCATTAGACTTTGAACGTGCATTCAATATTGATGTGCTGCTGGCTGCAATCTTCTATTTGGATTACACAGGTCCTGTCAGTACACATGCCGGTGTCGGCTCTGCAGGTGGAGATAAGGTGGACATCCTCCCACCCACTCTATGGATGTCCACATAAAAGCCAGCCCATTATGCAACTTAGCTTAGCCTTCACAACACTTAGTGTGCTGGAGGAAAGGATCTGGGTTTTATATCGCTGATGCCATTAGGCTTAGTGAAACATAAGCATTTTACCAGTGACTTTGTCACACAAGTCGTTGCAATAACGCTTTTCTGTCTCCCAGGCACCGGACAGCACAACCAGCAGCTGGAGAAGAGCACGGTGACGCGGCAGGATTTAGAGGATTTCTCCAAACAAATCAAAGCCTTTGAAAAACAGGTGAAGATGCTGAAACAGGAGAAGGAGGATCTAAACAAGGTGAGAGGACGATGTGTCAGTATAGAAGAGCAAGGAAAATACAACTGTATGTTACATCCAACATCGGGGTTATCTGTAACTACACTGCCACCATTTGCAATGATGTTAAAGGAAAACTAAATCATCTACCGCCTCCTGTATTATACCCCAGAGCTGCACTCACTATTCTGCTGGTGCAGTCACTGTGTGCATACATTACTGATCTTGAGTTACCTCCTGTGTTATATTCCAGAGCTGCACTCACTATTCTGCTGGTGCAGTCACTGTGTACATACATTACATTACTGATCCTGAGTTACATCCTGTATTATACTCCAGAGCTGCACTCGCTATTCTGCTGGTGCAGTCACTGTGTACATACATTACATTACTGATCCTGTACTGATCCTGAGTTACCTCCTGTATTATACCCCAGAGCTGCACTCACTATTCTGCTGGTGCAGTCACTGTGTACATACAGTCATGGCCAAAAGTTTTGAGAATGACACAAATATTAATTTTTACAAAGTCTACTGCTTCACTTTTTCTAATGGCAATTTGCATATACTCCAGAATGTTATAAAGAGTGATCAGCTTAACAGCAATTACTTGCAAAGTCAATATTTGTCTAGAAAATGAACTTTATCCCCCAAAACACATTTCAACATCATTGCAGCCCTGCCTTAAAAGGACCAGCTAACCTCTTTTCAGTGATTGCTCCATTAACACAGGTGTGGGTGTTGATGAGGACATGGCTGGAGATCAATCTGTCATGATTAAGTAAGAATGACACCACTGGACACTTTAAAAGGAGGCTGGTGCTTGGCATCATTGTTTCTCTTCTGTTAACCATGGTTATCTCTAAAGAAACACGTGCAGTCATCATTGCAATGCACAAAAATGGCCTAACAGGGAAGAGTATCGCAGCTAGAAAGATTGCACCTCAGTCAACAATCCATCGCATCATCAAGAACTTCAAGGAGAGAGGTTCCATTGTTGCCAAAAAGACTTCAGGGCGCCCAAGAAAGACCAGCAAGCGCCAGGACCGTCTCTTAAAAGTGTTTCAGTTGCAGGATCGGGCTACCAGCAGTGCAGAGCTTGCTCAGGAATGGCAGCAGGCAGGTGTGAGTGCATCTGCACGCACTGTGAGGCGGAGACTCTTGGAGCAAGGCCTGGTCTCAAGGAGGGCAGCAAAGAAGCCACTTCTCTCCAGAAAAAACATCATGGACAGACTGATATTCTGCAAAAGGTACAGTCAGTGGACTGCTGAGGACTGGGTAAAGTTATTTTCTCTGATGAATCCCCTTTTCGATTGTTTGGGACATCAGGAAAACGCCTCATTCGGAGAAGACAAGGTGAGCGCTCATTCATGTGTGGGGTTGCTTCTCAGCCAAGGGAATCGGCTCTCTCACAGTCTTGCCTAAAAACACAGCCATGAATAAAGAATGGTACCAGAATGTCCTCCAAGAGCAACTTCTCCCAACCCTCCAAGAGCAGTTTGGCGATCAACAATGCCTTTTCCAGCATGATGGAGCACCTTGCCATAAAGCAAAGGTGATAACTAAATGGCTCAGGGAACAAAACATAGAGATTTTGGGTCCATGGCCTGGAAACTCCCCAGATCTTAATCCCATTGAGAACTTGTGGTCAATCATCAAGAGACGGGTGGACAAACAAAAACCTAAAAATTCTGACAAAATGAAAGCATTGATTGTGCAAGAATGGACTGTTATCAGTCAGGATTTGGTCCAGAAGTTGATTGAGAGCATGCCAGGGAGAATTGCAGAGGTCCTGAAGAAGAAGGGTCAACACTGCAAATATTGACTTGCTGCATTAACTCATTCTAACTGTCAATATAAGCTTTTGTTACTCATATGTTTGCAATTATATTTCTGTCTGTGATAAAAACATCTGTCAAACACACATAAAAACCAGAGGGCAGCAGATCATGTGAAAATATAATATTTGTGTCATTCTCAAAACTTTTGGCCATGACTGTACATTACATTACTGATCCTAAGTTACATCCTGTATTATACCCCAGAGCTGCACTCACTATTCTGCTGGTGCAGTCACTGTGTACATACATTACATTACTGATCCTGAGTTACATCCTGTATTATACACCAGAGCTGCACTCACTATTCTGCTGGTGCAGTCACTGTGTACATACATTACATTACTGATCCTGAGTTATATCCTGTATTATACCCCAGAGCTGCACTCACTATTCTGCTGGTGCAATCACTGTGTACATACATTACATTCCTGATCCTGAGTTACATCCTGTATTATACTCCAGAGCTGCACTCACTATTCTGCTGGTGCAGTCACTGTGTACATACATTACATTCCTGATCCTGAGTTACATCCTGTATTATACTCCAGAGCTGCACTCACTATTCTGCTGGTGCAGTCACTGTGTACATACATTACATTCCTGATCCTGAGTTACATCCTGTATTATACCCCAGAGCTGCACTCGCTATTCTGCTGGTGCAGTCACTGTGTACATACATTACATTACTGATCCTATACTGATCCTGAGTTACCTCCTGTATTATACCCCAGAGCTGCACTCACTATTCTGCTGGTGAAGTAACTGTGTACATACATTACATTACTGATCCTGAGTTACATCCTGTATTATACCCCAGAGCTGCACTCACTATTCTGCATGTGCAGTCACTGTGTTACATACATTACATTACTATATCCTATACTGATCCTGAGTTACATCCTGTATTATACTCCAGAGCTGCACTCACTATTCTGCTGGTGCAGTCACTGTGTACATACATTACATTACTGATCCTGAGTTACATCCTGTATTATACTCCAGAGCTGCACTCACTATTCTGCTGGTGCAGTCACTGTGTACATACATTAAATTACTGATCCTGAGTTACCTCCTGTATTATACCCCAGAGCTGCACTCACTATGTACATTCCTTACATTACATGGTAGTTGGGGTGCACTTTGGCTCTTGGTTGCATCTCTCTTCTCTTACTTTCTGCGTTTAGGAGTTGGTGGAGTCTAATGATAAGTTAAAGTCTCAGACCAAAGAGCTTAAGGAGGCCCAGAGCCAGCATCGGCTGACTGTGCAGGAGATGAAGGAGATGAACGAGCGCCTCACAGAGCTGCGCTCTCACAAGCAGAAATTTGTCCGTCAGCTCCGCGACAAGGAAGAGGAAATGGAGAGCGTTGCACAGAAGGTGGAAGCGTTACGGCAGGAACTGCGGAGAGCGGAGCGGGCCAAGAAAGAGGTAGGGAGAGAAGGAAAATGGGGACACGTTCACAGCCGAGCACCTCTGCTAACGGTCTGGATCCAAGGAACCGGCTGTCCTAGCCATTTATTCCTTTGATTGTTGTGGTCTATGGACTCCCGACTTCCCCAGTGATGATTTGTTTTTTTTTTTTAAATATAGGATGGAATGTAAAAAAAAAAAAAGTACTAAAAATATAATAAGAAACGTAATATAAAGAAAAATGCCATTTTTGGTGCATAGATAACAAAGGCCGTAACTACACGTCTTATTTCTCCTAATAACAGATTATTCAGTGCGACGTGTAAATGGCAGAAACAGATTTTATAAATAACTTTTTTCTGTCTTTCAAACCTTTTTATTTCAATTTCTTAGATAGAAGCTCAGGCTGAAGCAGCAGCGGCCGAAGCATCAAAGGATCGAAAACTGCGAGAGCGCAGCGAACAATATGCAAAACAATTGGAGAGCGAACTAGAAGGCATGAAAGTAAGTGAACCCCAAGTGATCCAACTTTTCCTCTATATATTAACCCATGCTGAGGATGTACAAGATGGGAATATCCCACTAACGTCGATATTACTGCACATTATGACCAAGAACAAGCTCAGCTCTGATACATCTGTTTGTGCGGATATGCTTTAAGGGCGATGACGGCATGTCCGCACATACTTAGTAAGGCGCCTGCGTGGCACATGCTTACCTACCTCGTATCCCCACAGCAGAAGCAGACCGGCCGCTCCTCGGGTTTCAGCAGCTCTGAGCAGCAGCAAGAAATCAACAAGCTGAAGACTGACCTGGAAAAGAAGAGCGTGTCCTACGAAGAGGAGCTGTCCAAGAGGGAAGCGCTGCACACCGCCGAGATCAAGAACCTGAAGAAGGAGCTGCGGGACGCCGAGAGCCAACAGCTCACCCTCAAGAAAGAGATCCTGATCCTGAGGGACAAGCTGGAGAAGACGCGTAGAGAGAGGTAAGGAGCCGGAAACGCAAGTACCTGACGCGTATACATGTGCAGAACAGACCTCGTTCTAAGGCCATATGGGCCAGGTGTAAAATACCGTTCTGCCTTGCCGATCCCTGCATACACTGCCTCCAACGGTCATG
This sequence comes from Oophaga sylvatica, assembly GCA_033576555.1. Lineage (NCBI taxonomy): Eukaryota > Metazoa > Chordata > Amphibia > Anura > Dendrobatidae > Oophaga > Oophaga sylvatica. The sequence continues at coordinate 536,681,827 of JARQOD010000005.1, read as the reverse complement.
GTGATTGTGTGATTGGCCAGGGACTGCTCACATGCCCGTGTCCTGGTAGGGACAAAATAGTTTGGGTAGGTAGGAAAGTGTTAACACTTTTGCTTTTGTGGAGATATATCCAAATTTTACAGAAATCCAGTATACCCATTAAACCGCCATAATGGACCGTTATACTGGACCACCATAATGGACCGTTCTACTGGACCGCCGTAATGGACCGTTCTACTGGACCGCCGTAATGGACCATTCTACTGGACCACCATAATTGGCCGTTCTACTGGACCGCCATAATGGACTGTTATACTGGACCGCCATAATGGACCGTTATACTAGACCGCCATAACAGACTGTTATACTGGATCGCCATAATGGGACGGCCATAATGGACCGTTCTACTGGACGGCCATAATGGACCGTTCAACTGGACCGCCATAATGGACCGTTCTACAGGACCGCCATAATGGACTGTTCTACTGGACCGCCATAATGGACCGTTCTACTGGACCGCCATAATGGACCGTTCTACTGGATCGCCATAATGGACCGTTTTACTGGACCGCCATAATGGACCGTTCTACAGGACCGCCATAATGGACCGTTCTACTGGACCGCCATAATGGACTGTTCTACTGGACCGCCATAATGGACTGTTATACTGGACCAACATAATGGACTATTATACTGGACCAACATAATGGACCATTCTACTGGACCGTTCTACTAGACCACCATAATGCACCGTTCTACTGGACCGCCATAATGAACGGTTATACTAGAGTACCATACTGGACCGCCATGATAAGGAGAATTTACCGATATCACAGGAAATTGAAGGACCACCGTTAGGGTTTTCCGAACTCTCGTATCTGCCTCCAACACCCCCCATCTGGGGCTACACAGCGACTGACCACGGCACAGGGTGTGCAGCTAAAGATCTCTTGATGCCGCTGCTCCATCCCGTGTAGTGCTGGTGAATGGGGTCTTATCGCGTCCTGCAGTGTCACAACATTCAGAATTATTTTGATTATTGCTGACCTGCTTGTCACGGTCACTGTGCCCTGGCGGGTCGCTGTCTGGCCCCACTAACATGCACTATGTCGTGATGTAGCATCGGCACACAACAATCTTTAACAGCGCCCAAAGTTGCCTTGTAGCCCCAGAGTAATGAAGTCACAATGTGATGGAGACACTGATGAGTTAGGGGGGCTCTGTGGGAGAAGGACCCTGTTATGGTGTCAATACTTAATGTGGTCCAGGTCGCTGCCGGCCGCCCTTCTCCCCTCTCTGTACTCGGGGCTTATATGGTGCTGCCTTCAGGCAGATCCATCTCGGGATAACGGGACCTGACACTTTTTGGCTCCGCTCATGTAAACACTTGATGCTTTCAGCACAATAGATAACTCCAGGGCCCTCGGACCCCCTGCGTCACCCAGCTGGATGCCCATAGATGCCTTCTGGTGAGAGATGATGTAATGTTTCCCAGTATCCCCACAGCACAACAGTCACTGGTGCCAGCTGCCCCCCGCAGACAGGAGAGGCATCACATCTAGAGCAGGCCGCCTCGGTCTGTCCTAAAAAGGGAAAGCGCGACTCTGGCGGCACCGCCTGGAAATCCACAAATCAGACTTTTATTTGAACTAGAAAGATTTATGTCTAAACAAACTCCGACCCTGAGATGTCCGGAGAAGGGAAGAACGAGCCTCCCGCACATCTGCAGCCACGCATCGATCTATATCATATCTATTGAATAATGTTCTCATAACTGCAGTCATGGCCGAAATTGTTGGTACCCTTGAAATTGTTCCATAAAATAAAGTATTGCTCACAGAAAATTACTGCAGTTACACGTTTTGTTATAGACACGTGTATTTCCTTTCTGTCTATTGTAACAGCTCAAAAACACAGAGGGAAAAAAAGGCAAATTGGACATAATTTCACACAAAAACTCAAAAATGGGTCGGACAAAATTGTCCTCAACTTAATAATGTTTGGTTGCATACCCTTCTTAATAAATAACTGCAATCAGTCGCTTCCTATAAGCATCCACAAGCTTCTTATACCTCTCAGCTGGGATTTTGGAGGACTCTTCTTTTGCAAACTGCTCCAGGTCTCTCATATTTGAGGGCTCTTTCTCCCAACAGCAGTTTTAAGATCTCTCCTCAGGTGTTCAGTTGGATCTGGACTTATTGCTGACCACTTCAGAACTTTCCAGAGCTTTGTTTCCATCCATTTCTGGGTGCTTCTTGATGTATGTTTGGGGCCATTGTCCTGCTAGATGAACCATGACATAGGACGCAAACCCAGCTTCCTGACACTGGGCACTACATTGTGACCCAAAATCCTTTGATAATCTTCACATTTCATGATGCACACAGTCAAGGCACCCAGTGCCAGAGGCAGCAAAACAACCCCAAAACATCTTTGAACCTCCACCATATTTGACTGTAGGTGCTTTGTTGTTTGATAAACAGTAGAATGATGTGCTTTACCAAAAAGCTCTGTATCGGTCTCATCTGTCCACAAGACTCTTTCCCAGAAGGATTTTAGCTTACACGCATACATTTTGGCAAACTACAGTCTCGCTTTTTTTTGTCTGTGTCAGCAGTGGGGTCCTCCTGGGTCTCCTTCCATTTCATTCAAATGTTGACAGATAGTTCTCGCTGACACTGATGCACCCTGAGCCTGCAGGACGGCTGGAATTCTTTAGACTTTCAATATGAGGCTGCTTATCCACCATACGGACTATCCTGCATTGCAACCTTTCATCAATTTGTCCCTGCCGTCCACATTCAGGGATATTGGCTCACATCTCATTTTTATGTATTTTTTTCTTGTCCTTTCCCTGCAGTTCGGCCTCACGTCTGCCTCTGATCAGACACCATCTTGTATTTTAGATTTCATCCTGCTTTCTCTTTTAAGCTTTTACCCGTTTCCCAACATGACGTGTATGTAAGTCACACGGCGGGCGTTGGATGTCTTGTACAGCCAACGTCCGCCTCCAACAGCGACCGGAGTTTGTTCAGATCACTGCTAAAAAATCCATAAATGCCGCTCTCTTACAGCTGCATTTATGGCACGCGATCGGGCTTTCATACCATTTCAGGCGCCCATCACCCTTCCTTCCCCGTGACGAGACTGTGTGGTGCTTCCAAGGCAGCCATGGTCCTACTGAAGTACTCCCGTGGCTGCCATGTTGGTACTCCATTGAAGCCATAATTTTACTTACCATATATACTGCAGTTCCCGTGGCTGCCATGTTGGTACTCCATTGAAGCCATAATTTTACTTACCGTATATACTGCAGTACCGTTGTAACAGAGTATATAGAAAAAGCAATCGCTCGTTCAAGTCCATGAGAACAAAAAATATCGAAAAATATTTTCTTGAAAATATTATCAAAATTGAAACCACCCCCTTTTCCAAGTAAAAAAAATAAAATAAATAAACCTATAAAGTATCGCAACTTCTGAAAAAGTCTGATTCATCAAGATATAAAGCAATTTAATCCATTTGCTGTAAAGCAAAAAAAAAAGAAGAAAAATCCACCATAAGTTTATAGTTTGGAATGTCTTCCATTTATAACGGTGAGATGAGAATTCTCCAATCTTGTCAGTTCCCCAAAAACTTTATTTCTCAGCAATCGATTAAGCGATCTGTTCTATAATATCAGATTCTGATCAGTGGCTTAATAACATTATTTATACTTTTATTCCTTCAGCCAAAGTGAGCGAGAAGAGTTCGAGGCGGAGGTGAAGCAGAAATTCGAGCGTGAGCGGGCGCTGCTGGCCGAGGAAAACAAGAGGCTGTCGAAGGAACTGGATAAGGTACCAGTCTGCTGCAAGATATGGGAAATCGCTTCCTCAGTGTGAATAAACCCCATATACATGCTCCTGTCGTATCCAGAGCTGCATTCAGAATTCTGCTTTTCCATCAGGGCTTTTTGACATGATGTGTTTTTCTTTTTTTCGCACATTTTTCAAGGTTAAAAAATGCAAAGTGAATGAGGTATCGGAATCCTTATGCTCACGCTGCTGTTTTTTTCCTTGAGGCCGTGAACCTTCAAATCTGTAGCTTGTTCATCCTTTCAGCATTTTTGCAGCGTTTTTCATCCATTCAAATAAATGGAGAAAAATGCATCAAAAACGCACATATTTTCCTGCCAACATTTTTGTTCGTGGTGGAAAAAAAACCTATAAATACTCAACATGTGCACAAACTCTTAGACTTTGCTCTGCTCAGATGTATAACATTTCTCAACAAAACTTTTGCAAACTTTGTGTGCTGAAAAATGTCCAGAATACGCCACAAGAGTCTGACCGAGGCAGGTTCCCCCTTTGAGAGTTTCACCGCTCTCGAGAACTTGGTCTCATCTTTTGCTGCTGTGAGCAGAGAAGTGGCTGCACGTCAGGTGCTCCCTCCATTCACTTCTACTTCTACATATACTGATGACGTGACGTAAATGTATGAGGGTGGAGTAACCCTTTAATAGATTTGTCGTTTTGTTTTGTTTTTTTTGCTAATTCAAGCTCAACTCCACGCTTGAGAAACAGAATATTAACAACAGGCAGCTGGAGGACGAGATGAGGGATCTGGCTGACAAGAAGGAGTCTGTGGCTCATTGGGAGGCGCAGATCACAGAGATCATCCAGTGGTGAGTCCTCAACGTCCGTCCCTCACATCTGCATCATAGCATTACAGATCATGTGTCATAGGAATTCTCATTTCCAATATTGCTGACGGCATAAGTCTTAGGGTGACTGAAAGCTTTTTAATAGTAAAACACCAAGAGCATGGGTCCAATATACCGTATATGCTCGTGTATAAGTTGACCCAAATATAAGCCGAGGCACCTAATTTTGCTACGAAAAACTGGGAAAATGTATTGACTCGAGTATAAGCCGGGTATCCATTGTCCCCTCATCCCCATCCTGGTATGCATGGCCTCCTCATCCCTGTCCTTATATGCACGGCCTCCTCATCCCCATCTTTGTATGCATGGCACCTTATCCTGTCCTGGTATGCATGGCTCCTTATCCCCCTCCTTGTATGCATGGCTCCTTATCCCTTTCCTGGTATGCATGGCTCCTTATCCCCATCCTTGTATGCATGGCTCCTCATCCCTGTCCTGGTATCTATGGCTCCTTATCCCCATCCTTGTCTGCATGGTTTCTCATCCCTATCCTTGTATGCATGGCTCCTTATCCCCGTCATTGTCTGCATGGTTCCTCATCCCTGTCCTTGTATGCATGGCTCCTCAGCCCTATCCTTGTTTGCATGGCTCCTTATTCCCATCGTTGTCTGCATGGCTCCTTATTCCCATCCTTGCTGCATGGCTCCTTATTCCCATCCTTGCCTGCATGGCTCCTTATTCCCATCCTTGTATGCATGGCCTCCATGAGAAAAGCGTAAAAAAAACCTCTTATTTACCTTCCCTGCGCGCTCTTGCAGCATCTGGTTCCTGTGCCAGCAGCATCTTGTTCCGGCTTCCAGCAGCTCCTGCGGCTGGCTGATCATGTGTCCCCGCTCATTAAGGTAATGAATATTCACCTCTCTCCACTCAGCAGGGACACGTGATCGCTCGGCCGCAGGAGCTGCTGAAAGCTGGAACAAGATGCTGCGAGGGCGCACAGGGGAGGGTAAGTAGGAGTTTTTTTGTTTTTTTTTTTTACATCTGCTGGAAGCCGGCTGTAACTATGCGCACTATAAGAGAAATTAATTTTCATTGCCAGTGCAGTGAATATTCATTTCTCTTTAGCAGCGGGCACAGTTACAGCCGCATCCGCTGGCTTCTGCCTCCTGTGACTCGCTGCTCCGCCGCTCCCCCTTCCCAGCTGGCTTCTGGGACAATGACTTGTGTATAAAAAAAAAAAGCTTTCAACATACAATAATATAACTACTATAATACTGCTCCTATGTACAAGAATATAACTACTATAACACTGCCCCTATGTACAAGAATATAGCTACTATAATACTGCTCCTATGTACAAGAATATAACTACTATAATACTGCTCCTATGTATAAGAATATAACTACTATAATACTGCTCCTATGTACAAGAATATAACTACTATAATACTGCCCCTATATACAAGAATATAACTACTATAATACTACTCCTATGTACAAGAATATAACTACTATAATACTGCTCCCAATGTACAAGAATATAACTACTATAATACTGCTCCTATGTACAAGAATATACCGTATATACTCGTGTATAAGCCGAGATTTTCAGCACCTTTTTTCGTGCTGAAAATGCCCCCTCGGCTTATACACGAGTCATAAGGCAGAAACCAGCGGGGAAGGGGGTGCCGCGGCAGGAGCCGGTAGCTGGGATCATACTCACCCCTCCCCGTGCCATCGCTGAGCGTCCCTGCAATCCTGCGTTCTCCCCGTCTTCCTGCAGCTCTTCAGCGCTGAGCGGTGATGTAATACCCGCTCATTAAGGTCATGTAATATGGACGCGACGCCACTCCCATGGGCGTGGCCTCCATATTCATGACCTTAATGAGCGGTATTACATCACCGCTCAGTGATGAAGAGCTGCAGGAAGACGGGGAGAACGCAGGATTGCAGGGACGCTCAGCGATGGCACGGGGAGGGGTGAGTATGGTGGAGGAGAGGACAAGTAGCACGGAGCTGGACTGGGGATAGAACGGTGGACGGGGGAAGCATGGAGGAGGACGGGGGAAGCATGGAGGAGGACGGGGGAAGCATGGAGCAGGAGGGGGGGGAGATCGGTGGACGGGGGAAGCGTTGGAGCAGGACAGGGGGGGAGATCGGTGGACGGGGGAAGCGTGGAGCAGGACGGGGGGGGAGATCGGTGGACGGGGAAGCGTGGAGCAGGACGGGGGGGAGATCGGTGGACGGGGGAAGCGTGGAGCAGGACAGGGGGGGAGATCGGTGGACGGGGGAAGCGTGGAGCAGGACAGGGGGAGATCGGTGGACGGGGGGGAGATCGGTGGACGGGGGAAGCGTGGAGCAGGACGGGGGGGAGATCGGTGGACGGGGAAGCGTGGAGCAGGAGGGGGGGGGAGATCGGTGGACGGGGGAAGCATAGAGGAGGACGGGGGCAGCACAGAGCAGGAGGGCAGTTTATACACCCGGCTTATACATGAGTCAATAATTTTTCCCAGTTTTTTGTAGCAAAATTAGGGGGGTCGGCTTATACACGGGTCGGCTTATACACGAGTATATACGGTAACTACTATAATACTGCTCCTATGTACAAGAATATAACTACTATAATACTGCTCCTATGTACAAGAATATAACTACTATAACACTGCCCCTATGTACAAGAATATAACTACTATAATACTGCCCCTATGTACAAGAATATAGCTACTATAATATTGCTCCTATGTACAAGAATTATAACTACTATAATATTGCTCCCTATGTACAAGAATAAAACTACTATAATACTGCCCCTATGTACAAGAATATAACTACTATAATACTGCCCCTATGTACAAGAATATAACTACTATAATACTGCCCCTATGTACAAGAATATAACTACTATAATACTGCCCCTATGTACAAGAATATAACTGCTATAATACTGCTCCTATGTACAAGAATATAACTACTATAATACTGCCCCTATGTACAAGAATATAACTACTATAATACTGCTCCTATGTACAAGAATATAACTACTATAACACGGCCCCTATGTACAAGAATATAACTACTATAATACTGCCCCTATGTACAAGAATATAACTACTATAATACTGCCCCTATGTACAAGAATATAACTACTATAATACTGCCCCTATGTGCAAGAATATAATTACTATGATACTGCTCCTATGTACAAGAATATAACTACTATAATACTGGAATATAACTAGTATAATACTGCTCCTATGTCCAGGAATATAACTGTTATAATGCCGCTCTTCTTGGTTTCCCGGGTAGAGATATTATAGTGACAGCAGTATGTATAATTTTATAGACAGAGATTGCTCTTTCTTTCTTCATTTTATACCTTTACTTTATAAGACCTTGTTGGATTGTTTTATCTGTGACCACGGGGGTCACTTACTTTATGTGCATGGATCTCTCCTCGTTCTCGGTTCTCCTCACCCTGCATTTTGGCTTTTTTTGGGAACGTGATCCCAGCTCATAACCCGACATTACTGTCCTTATTTGGGAAAACTTTTGGATGTTCCCCCTCATCATGGACGTTCAGCGTGAAGCAGCCGCCCTCTGGAGGGCAGCCAGACGCTTTATTTCGGGCAGCTCCCAGTGTTATTAACCCTTCTTGCACTGCTGGCTGCAGAGCCTCTCCTCGGAAGCTGCGCCTGCGGAGCCTCTCCTCGGAAGCTGCGCCTGCAGAGCCTCTCCTCGGAAGCTGCGCCTGCAGATCCTCTCCTCAGAAGCTGCGCCTGCAGAGCCTCTCCTCGGAATCTGTGTCCTGCAGAGCCTCTCCTCGGAAGCTGCGCCTGCAGAGCCTCTCCTCGGAAGCTGCGCCTGCAGAGCCTCTCCTCGGAAGCTGCGCCTGCAGAGCCTCTCCTCGGAAGCTGCGCCTGCAGAGCCAATCCTCGGAAGCTGCGCCTGAAGATCCTCTCCTCGGAATCTGTGCCCTGCAGAGCCTCTCCTCGGAAGCTGCGCCTGCAGAGCCTCTCCTCGGAAGCTGCGCCTGCAGATCCTCTCCTTGGAATCTGTGCCCTGCAGAGCCTCTCCTCGGAAGCTGCGCCTGCAGAGCCTCTCCTCAGAAGCTGCGACTGCAGATCCTCTCCTCGGAAGCGATGCCCTGCAGAGCCTCTCCTCGGAATCTGTGCCCTGCAGATCCTCTCCTCGGAAGCTGCGCCTGCAGAGCCTCTCCTCGGAAGCTGCGCCTGCAGAGCCTCTCCTCGGAAGCTGCGCCTGCAGAGCCTCTCCTCGGAAGCTGCGCCTGCAGAGCCTCTCCTCGGAAGCTGCGCCTGCAGAGCCTCTCCTCGGAAGCTGCGCCTGCAGATCCTCTCCTCGGAAGCGATGCCCTGCAGAGCCTCTCCTCGGAATCTGTGCCCTGCAGATCCTCTCCTCGGAGGCTGCGCCTGCAGAGCCTCTCCTCGGAAGCTGCGCCTGCAGAGCCTCTCCTCGGAAGCTGCGCCTGCAGACTCTCCTCGGAGCTGCGCTGCAGAGCCTCTCCTCGGAAGCTGCGCCTGCAGAGCCTCTCCTCGGAAGCTGCGCCTGCAGAGCCTCTCCTCGGAAGCTGCGCCTGCAGAGCCTCTCCCCGGAAGCGGTGCCCTGCAGAGCCTCTCCTCGGAAGCGGTGCCCTGCAAAGCCTCTCCTCGGAAGCGGTGCCCTGCAGAGCCTCTCCTCGGAAGCGGTGCCCTGCAGAGCCTCTCCTCGGAAGCGGTGCCCTGCAGAGCCTCTCCTCGGAAGCGGTGCCCTGCAAAACCTCTCCTCGGAAGCGGTGCCCTGCAGAGCCTCTCCTCGGAAGCGGTGCCCTGCAGAGCCTCTCCTCGGAAGCGGTGCCTGCAGAGCTCTCCTCGGAAGCGGTGCCCTGCAGAGCCTCTCCTCGGAAGCGGTGCCCTGCAGAAGCCTCTCCTCGGAAGCGGTGCCCTGCAAGCCTCTCCTCGGAAGCGGTGCCCTGCAGAACCTCTCCTCGGAAGCGGTGCCCTGCAGAGCCTCTCCTCGGAAGCGGTGCCCTGCAGAGCCTCTCCTCGGAAGCGGTGCCCTGCAGAGCCTCTCCTCGGAAGCGGTGCCCTGCAGAGCCTCTCCTCGGAAGCGGTGCCCTGCAGAGCCTCTCCTCGGAAGCTGCGGCTGCAGAGCCTCTCCTCGGAAGCTGCGCCGCTTGCAGAGCCTCTCCTCGGAAGCAGTGCCCTGCAGAGCCTATCCTCGGAAGTTGCGCCGCCTGCAGAGCCTCTCCTCGGAAGCAGTGCCCTGCAGAGCCTCTCCTCGGAAGCTGTGGCTGCAGAGCCTCTCCTCAGAAGCTGCGCCGCCTGCAGAGCCTCTCCTCGGAAGCTGTGGCTGCAGAGCCTCTCCTCGGAAGCTTCGCCGACTGCAGAGCCTCTCCTGGCCGGTGCATGCATTTGCCGCGGTGCAGGAGGACATTGCGCTGTTATCAGGCAATGACTCGTTCATTAATATGCGAACGCTCTGCAGGACAGAAATATAAATATCCTTTAATAGCCCTCTGTGTCTGTACCATTGCATACTTCGGCTGTTAACTGGTTCATGCAGAATTACATGAACACTATGGCCGGTCCGAACAATGAAAGCAATTGTTACCATCCACCTTCCGTGTCTCCCCTTCTTCCTCATAGATTGTAGCTTGTGAGCAGCAGGGCCCTCATTCCTCCTGGTATCTGTTGATCTGTGTTTATTGTTATGCTGTAATGTCTGTACAAGTCCCCTCTATAATGTAAAGCGCTGCGGAATATGTTGGCGCTATAGAAATAAAACTATTATTATTATTATAAAGGAGGTTATATCAGAGGGGATAGTGACAGCTGCTCGCTCGGAGCACGGACGCTTCTGGTCGTGGTTGTCACCTTTTCTGGATGTTCTCTGGTTCTGTATTTCTGTTTTGTTGCCCCTTCTTTTTCAGATCTGTGGCCCCCATCTTTTCCTGCACATGTCTGATTATTCGTGTGTTTCCTCTTAGGGTCAGTGATGAGAAGGACGCTCGGGGCTATCTACAGGCCTTGGCCTCCAAGATGACGGAGGAGCTGGAGACTCTGAGGAATTCTAGCCTCGGAGCCAGAGCCACGGTAAGAGACGTTCTAATGATGTCACTGGTCACATGACCCCAGGCGGGGGTGCCAATAATGATATCACTGGTCACATGACTCCGGGGGGGGGTGCCAGTAATGATATCACTGGTCCCATGACTCCAGGGGGGCTGCCAGTAATGACATCACTGGTCACATGACACCAGGATAGCAGACAGTAATGACATCACTGGTCACATGACAACAGGATAGCATACAGTAATGACATCACTGATCACATGACACTATGGTGGGAGGCGCCACAAGTAATTACATCATTGGTCACATGACAGTAGTGTGGTGGGCCAGTATTTACATCACTGGTCACGTGGCAGCTTCTTCTAGCAGTGAGTGTAAACATGAATCTGCCTCGGAGCCCCCATTGTGGTGCTAATTATCCCTCTCACTAACAGTTCCCCCATAACAATCCTAACTGCAGTGCCCCCATTATGGTACCAGCTGCGGTGCCTCCATAGCGGTGCTATCTGCGGTGCTGTATAACACTCCAGTAGAGTAGTGCCCCCATGACAGTTTTTGCCACTGGTTCTGCATAGCGGTGTTAGCCACAGAACCGGCATTACAGCTCCCTCCCCAGTGCACTATAACAGTGCCAGTGCAGTAGGCCCCATCACAGTGCCGGCCTCGGTGCCTCCATTACTGGCAGGAGAGAGGACCTTCCATCCTGCTTTGTGCAGTGATTGCACCCTCTGCTTCCATTGCAGGACATGCCTTGGAAAATGCGACGCCTTGCAAAGCTCGATATGTCGGCCAGGCTGGAGCTGCAGTCCGCACTGGACGCTGAGATCCGGGCCAAGCAAACCATCCAGGAGGAGCTGAACAAGGCGAAGGCGGCCATTATTGCCACTGAATGGTGCGTGCTCCGTTCACACACTCGTGTCATCGCTGCACCCTGACACTGACCACTGTTTTTCCCGGTCGCATTTCTGCAAAGTGACTTCTCTGGTCACATCTCGGTCACATGGTGCAACGTCGGCATCTAGTGGCCGTTCCTGCACACGTGTCTCACACACTTTATTCATTTATTTTTTTTACAGTAAACTTCAGGAATCTGAAAAGAAGAACCAGGATCTGGTGACGGAGGTAGAGAAACTCAAATGGGAAACTGAGGAATTCAGATCAGAAAAAGGTAACTGCTCTGGTCCGAAACGTATGTGGGAAAATTAGTGTCATCTGCAATAACAAATTGTGCCAACACTTTGCGGCCATTGATCTGGCTCCTACTCATGGACTGATCATCTGCCAAATACTATCAGCACACCGCAGTCCTGAAATACTCTGTGCTGCTGTGGGCTCCTGCTCCTTCTGTCTCCGTTCCCCTCCGCCCATTATGACGCTGCCCCAGTCATATAGACCCCAGTCCTCACTAACTGAGCGGGGACAGCTCTTTACCCCTGTAGGATCTGCATACTCCTTTCCTAAACTCCTCTGTGCTGCTGGGGGACTAAAGTTCTCCAGTTACATGTGCTGTGTCCGTTGATATTTTGTCTGTGTATCCCGTAGGTGTGAAGCATCAGGAATCCCAGAATTCCTTCCTAGCGTTTCTTAATGCTCCTACCTCTGTGCTGGACCAGTTTGAGGTGAGTAACCTCCATCCCGCCCATATAATGTGTCTGATCTCAGGCCACTGGCTCGTTACACGGAAGGGTTACTTCTAAATTTTTGGGTTGACCTGTATGATTGCAATGGCGTTAGGTTTCGGCTCTGCTACATTGCTTTACACTGCAGCTCTGATTGATTTGACTGCTCTGTATAGGCACATCTCTCCAGTAAATGGCTCATTCCTTAAAGTGTCGCCTTTTTTTCTTAAAGAGACATTGAACTCAGATTATATTACCTGCGCTTGCTGTGCGGTTTAGTGCAATCTGTTATCAGCCATTTCTGGATAGAAATATGATTAGTGAGGGGAAGATCTGCAAGTGGCGGGATCTGTCTTTACCTCCCACTAGGAGGCAGCACAAGTCCTGAGGATTAGGTACAGTATATAGGGTCAATACTAAATGACGTGATCACCTTGTTCTGTCCTCTCGTTCGCCCTCCTGTGCCGTTTACGTTCTGTATTGTTTGCCTCGTGCACAGTCGCATTTGTGAGCCATCCAGCTCGGTCTGTATGTCTACATTGCATTCCACGAGACAATAATTCTTGCATACTGGGAGTGAAGGAGTTAATCTAATCACACGGACTCGGTATCACATAGTCCATCCCGTCTATTCCCCAAAAATCCTGCTGGGCCCCAGGGAATAGTGGATTCATAGTATTTTTAGTAAGCTGGCTCCCTCTGGTGGTTCAAAAGAGGAACAACCACCAATAAATGCGCTGCGCTTCGCTGCTGTGTATCTGTATGTCCAGAGCTGTGTGTAACCTGTTCTCCTCTCTCCTGAAGCGATCTCCGGCCTGCATCCCGGCCAGTAAAGGCAGACGTGTAAGAGGCTGTTTTGCTTTGTGTGCTCCCCCCTTTCTGCCTGTGGTATAAATGTCTTTGATTTACATGGTCCATTCCAGGCTTCTTCTGTCTCCGCTGATGCATGCCGTGTGCCTGCCCTGAAACACGTTATGCCACCAATGAATGGGTGGTGTTTGTTCTTATACCGTCACTGGACAAGGGTGGTACTCCCAGAGCCGCTGCAATGGGTGGTACCGATACCGGTTCTGTGTAACAATACTGACACACTGATACAAACCCCACACTGAGCACATCGGCACTGCATCCGCCATCACAGGTCCGGCATCAAAATAAAAGGGCGGACCCAATTATTGTCAATGTAGCCCGTCTGCGGCTGTTGGTGTTTGTCATGAGATGGATCCACAGCTGCGGTCCAGATGTGAACAGCGCCAAACACGGACTGGATGAATGACGACAGATTGATACAATTTACCTGCACCGATACATTGTAACAAAAAGAGATCTGTGATGATTGTCTACACTGACACAAAGTAACAAACTAGCAGCTGTGAGATAACTAGGTCAGCATGTGATTTTAGCCTCATTATGTACGATTTTTTTCTATTCATTGACTGCAAGCAGAGATAGTGAAATCTAAAGGACTGAACCCTTACTAATCCGAAACAAAAAGCACCAGCATTAAAAAGCCCCTGAAAAGTGCTAGATGGGGATCCCTCCCAACAGTCAGCGCCAGGATCTGACAACCGACAACAGCACCGCAGATAGCACTGCTTTGTCTCCCCCGCCTTAGTATTATAGGTGTCTTTGTATTAGCGCCCTCAGTAATATGTCTCCTTTATATTAGGGCGCCCCCCTTGCTTACCACATTGACATGGCGCCCCCCTTTCCCGATCACTCATCCTATGATTTTCAGGAGTTAGGTGACCTTTTCTCTTTAAGTTGCTTCCATCCCTCAGATTAAGAATTGGGGCGCACGGGTTTCGGGGACTCAGGCCGCGCTCTCTGTTTTCTGCTTTCAGATGGATTCTGTGGATAACTTTACCTTGTCCAACACGACGTCACGAGAGGAGGACGCAAAATCTCAGGTCATATCGCGCTCCAGATCACCGTCAACCATGAGCGACATCGAAGCTGGCGAGGTAAGACCCCCCCCCCCCCGACACCCCATTATTTACAGTGTATGGTGAGGTAAACCCCCCAACATCCCATTATCTACAGTGTATGGTGAGGTAACACCCCCCCATTATCTAAAATGTATGGTGAGGTAACACCCCCCCTATTATCTACAGTGTATGGGGAGGTAACACCCCCGACACCCCATTATCTACAGTTTATGGGGAGGTAATACCCCCCGAAACCCCATTATCTACAGTGTATGGGGAGGTAAGACCCCCTGACACCCCCTTATCTGCAGTGTACAGTGAGGTAAGACCCCCCGACACCCCATTATCTACAGTGTATGGGGAGGTAAGACCCCTGACACCCCCTTATCTGCAGTGTACAGTGAGGTAAGACCCCCCCTGACAACTTGCGGATCTTTTATCCTTACAGGATGTATAATTGGGGGATCAGGAAAGTAATTACTCATCTACTCAATAGTCTGAGACCCCGATGTAATGGGGCCCCTGCCTGCCATGTGCTGTGGGTGCAGACAATAATGGTGCTAATATTTAGGTCCTGTCGTGTCAAGGCCTCAACTAAGAGGAGGATCTGAGTTTTTGGAAAGGAGCCTGCTGCCTGACAACACACGGATAGAGGTTGTGGTTCTGCGGGTTGTCAGGTGCATTTCAAGACTAGAGATGAGCAGTGAATCGGTGCTGCCCTGGTCTGGGGCTTCCGTGTCCAGTGCTCTTGAATAACAGCCAGTCTCTACTTCTGCCCCTGCGTCCTGAGCACCCTGACGTCTCCTATGACATCTGCTGTGCCCCAATGTCATGTGGTGTCCAGGACACAGGGGCAGAAGTGAAGACCGACCACCATGGAGGAGCAGACCGGACCAGGGCAGTGCAAATACAGTTATTAAAAAGAAACTGGAATAGCTCCAGGGTTTGAAAAGAAGCAACATGGAGGTCGTCACACCACTGCCTTTGCTAATCTTAGGTGACGTGATTAAAGCACTGACGTCCATTTATGATTGGTGGGGGTCCGACTTACTGTTGGAATACAGGTACCGCAGTGCTGCTTGCCCATGTACAGCTGTGGGTGTCTGCACTGCAAGTTTTTGCAAAGCAGGCTTTGCCTGGTGCCGGGTCTCTGCGCTGCGGTTTCTGCCTGATTCAGGGTCTCTGCGCTACGGTTTCTGCCTGGTTCAGGGTCTCTGCGGTTTCTGCCTGATTCAGGGTCTCTGCGCTGCGGTTTCTGCCTGGTGCCGGGTCTCTGCGCTGCGGTTTCTGCCTGGTTCAGGGTCTCTGCGCTGCGGTTTCTGCCTGGTTCAGGGTCTCTGCGCTGCGGTTTCTGCCTGGTGCTGGGTCTCTGCCTGGTGCAGGGTCTCTGCCTGGTGCAGGGTCTCTGCGCTGCGGTTTCTGCCTGGTTCAGGGTCTCTGCGCTGCGGTTTCTGCCTGGTTCAGGGTCTCTGCGCTGCGGTTTCTGCCTGGTTCAGGGTCTCTGCGCTGCGGTTTCTGCCTGGTGCTGGGTCTCTGCCTGGTGCAGGGTCTCTGCGCTGCGGTTTCTGCCTGGTTCAGGGTCTCTGCGCTGCGGTTTCTGCCTGGTTCAGGGTCTCTGTGCTGCGGCTTCTGCCTGGTGCTGGGTCTCTGCCTGGTGCAGGGTCTCTGCGCTGCGGTTTCTGCCTGGTGCCGGGTCTTTGCGCTGCGGTTTCTGCCTGGTTCAGGGTCTCTGCGCTGCGGGTTCTGCCTGATCCCGGGTCTCTGCGCTGCAGTTTCTGCCTGGTGCCGGGTCTCTGCGCTGCGGTTTCTGCCTGGTTCAGGGTCTCTGCGCTGCGGTTTCTGCCTGGTGCCGGGTTTCTGCCTGATCCCGGGTCTCTGCGCTGCGGTTTCTGCCTGATCCCGGGTCTCTGCGCTGCGGTTTCTGCCTGGTGCCGGGTCTCTGCGCTGCGGTTTCTGCCTGGTGCCGGGTCTCTGCGCTGCGGTTTCTGCCTGGTTCAGGGTCTCTGTGCTGCGGCTTCTGCCTGGTGCTGGGTCTCTGCCTGGTGCAGGGTCTCTGCGCTGCGGTTTCTGCCTGGTGCCGGGTCTTTGCGCTGCGGTTTCTGCCTGGTTCAGGGTCTCTGCTCTGCGGGTTCTGCCTGATCCCGGGTCTCTGCGCTGCAGTTTCTGCCTGGTGCCGGGTCTCTGCGCTGCGGTTTCTGCCTGGTGCCGGGTCTCTGCGCTGCGGTTTCTGCCTGGTCAGGGTCTCTTCTGCGCTTGCGGTTCTGGTCTGCCTGGTCAGGGTCTCTGCTGCTGCGGTTTCTGCCTGGTGCGGGTTCTCTGCTCTGCCTGTGCAGGGTCTCTGCGCTGCGGTTTCTGCCTGTGCCGGGTCTTTGCGCTGCGTTTCTGCCTGGTCAGGGTCTCTGCGCTGCGGTTCTGCCTGATCCCGGGTCTCTGCGCTGCAGTTTCTGCCTGGTGCCGGGTTCTCTGCGCTGCGGGTTCTGCGCTGGTTCAGGTCCTGCGCTGGGTTTCTCTGCGTGCCGGTTTCTGCCTGATCCGGGTCTCTGCGCTGCGGTTTCTGCCTGGTGCGGGTCTCTGCGCTGCGGTTTCTGCCTGGTTCAGGGTCTCTGCGCTGCGGTTTCTGCCTGGTAAAGGGTCTCTGCGCTGCGATTTCTGCCTGGTGCCAGGTCTCTGCGCTGCGGTTTCTGCCTGGTTCAGGGTCTCTGCTCTGCGGTTTCTGCCTGGTTCAGGGTCTCTGCGCTGCGGGTTCTGCCTGGTTCAGGGTCTCTGCGCTGCGGTTTCTGCCTGGTAAAGGGTCTCTGCGCTGCGATTTCTGCCTGGTGCCAGGTCTCTGAGCTGCGGTTTCTGCCTGGTTCAGGGTCTCTGCGCTGCAGTTTCTGCCTGGTGCCGGGTCTCTGCGCTGCGGTTTCTGCCTGGTGCCGGGTCTCTGCGCTGCGGTTTCTGCCTGGTTCAGGGTCTCTGCGCTGCGGTTTCTGCCTGGTGCCGGGTTTCTGCCTGATCCCGGGTCTCTGCGCTGCGGTTTCTGCCTGATCCCGGGTCTCTGCGTTGCGGTTTCTGCCTGGTGCCGGGTCTCTGCACTGCGGTTTCTGCCTGGTTCAGGGTCTCTGCGCTGCGGTTTCTGCCTGGTTCAGGGTCTCTGCGCTGCAGTTTCTGCCTGGTAAAGGGTCTCTGCGCTGCGATTTCTGCCTGGTGCCGGGTCTCTGCGCTGCGGTTTCTGCCTGGTGCCAGGTCTCTGCGCTGCGGTTTCTGCCGGGTTCAGGGTCTCTGCGCTGCGGGTTCTGCCTGATTCCGGGTCTCTGCGCTGCAGTTTCTGCCTGGTGCCGGGTCTCTGCGCTGCGGTTTCTGCCTGGTGCCGGGTCTCTGCGCTGCGGTTTCTGCCTGGTTCAGGGTCTCTGCGCTGCGGTTTCTGCCTGGTGCCGGGTTTCTGCCTGATCCCGGGTCTCTGCGTTGCGGTTTCTGCCTGGTGCCGGGTCTCTGCACTGCGGTTTCTGCCTGGTTCAGGGTCTCTGCGCTGCGGTTTCTGCCTGGTTCAGGGTCTCTGCGCTGCAGTTTCTGCTGTGCCGGTCTCTGCCTGCGATTCTCCCTGTGCCGGGTCTCTGCGCTGCGGTTTCTGCCTGTCCAGGTCTCTGCGCTGTGGTTTCTGCCTGGTTCAGGGTCTCTGCGCTGCGGTTTCTGCCTGGTTCAGGGTCTCTGCGCTGCGGTTTCTGCCTGGTTCAGGGTCTCTGCGCTGCGGTTTCTGCCTGGTGCTGGGTCTCTGCCTGGTGCAGGGTCTCTGCGCTGCGGTTTCTACCTTGGTGCCGGGTCTTTGCGCTGCGGTTTCTGTCTGGTTCAGGGTCTCTGCGCTGCGGTTTCTGCCTGGTTCAGGGTCTCTGCCCTGCGGGTTCTGCCTGGTGCCGGGTCTCTGCGCTGCGGGTTCTGCCTGGTTCAGGGTCTCTGCCTGCGGTTTCTGCCTGGTGCCGGGTCTCTGCGCTGCGGGTTTTGCCGGGTTCAGGGTCTCTGCGCTGCGGGTTCTGCCTGATGCCGGGTCTCTGCGCTGCGGTTTCTGCCTGGTGCCGGGTCTCTGCGCTGCGGTTTCTGCCTGGTGCCGGGTCTCTGCGCTGCGGTTTCTGCCTGGTGCCGGGTCTCTGCACTGCGGGTTCTGCCTGGTTGCAGGGTCTCTGCGCTGCGTGTTCTGCCGGGTTCAGGGTCTCTGCGCTGCGGGTTCTGCCGGTTCAGGGTCTCTGCGCTGCGGTTTCTGCCTGATTCCGGGTCTCTGCGCTGCGGTTTCTGCCTGGTGCCGGGTCTCTGTGCTGCGGTTTCTGCCTGGTGCCGGGTCTCTGTGCTGCGGTTCTGCCTGGTGCCGGTCTCTGCGCTGGGGGTTCTGCCTGGTGCCGGGTCTCTGCGCTGCGGGTTCTGCCTGGTGCAGGGTCTCTGCGCTGCGAGTTCTGCCTGTGCCGGGTCTCTGCGCTGCGTGTTCTGCCTGGTGCCGGGTCTCTGTGCTGCGGTTTCTGCCTGGTGCCGGGTCTCTGTGCTGCGGTTTCTGCCTGGTGCCGGGTCTCTGCGCTGCGGTTCTGCCTGGTGCCGGGTCTCTGCGCTGCGGGTTCTGCCTGGTGCCGGGTCTCTGTGCTGCGGTTCTGCCTGGTGCCGGGTCTCTGTGCTGCGGTTTCTGCCTGGTGCCGGGTCTCTGTGCTGCGGTTTTCTGTCCTGGTGCCGGCGTCTCTGTGCTGCGGTTTCTGCCTGTGCCGGGTCTCTGCGCTGCGGGTTCTGCCTGGTGCCGGGTCTCTGCGCTGCGAGTTCTGCCTGGTGCCGGGTCTCTGCGCTGCGTGTTCTGCCTGGTGCCGGGTCTCTGTGCTGCGGTTTCTGCCTGGTGCCGGGTCTCTGTGCTGCGGTTTCTGCCTGGTGCCGGGTCTCTGCGCTGCGAGTTCTGCCTGGTGCCGGGTCTCTGCGCTGCGGGTTCTGCCTGGTGCCGGGTCTCTGCGCTGCGAGTTCTGCCTGGTGCCGGGTCTCTGTGCTGCGGGTTCTGCCTGGTGCCGGGTCTCCGCCATCTGTGCAGGACTCTGCTCTCTGTGTGAATCTTGTAGGTCGACCCTCTTGTAAAATAAGATTTGTGCATTTTAGAGCAGGACCCCTGATATTAACCCTTGACGTGAGCCCTTTGTCTCTTTTCAGACCGCAGACCACCCGCCGCGCTCCGCGCAGACACCGACAATCAGAGCTTCGTATCTGAGTTCAGGCCCTCCACTCCTAAGGTAACTCGGGTGACGCGGTCGCCGGTCGGCCCCCCATTTCCCGTCGGCTTTTTCAATACTTGTTATTCTTTTCTTCTCCCGCAGCCCAAAGCTCATCAGTTTGTTGTCAAGAGTTTCAACACTCCGACGAAGTGTAACCAGTGCACCTCGCTGATGGTGGGGCTCGTCCGACAGGGCTGCACCTGTGAAGGTGAGGGGATGTCAGGGGTCTGGTTAGAAAAGCCCTGATGAAAGATACTGCAGGACCTGCTCTGCCCCGGTATTACAGTGGGTGACATGCAATACGTAGTTTCTACTGTGGTGGCGCTGCAGATCCCAGCCGACCACTGGGACCCCCAACTTGCAATCAGGTGATTACTTGGGGTCATTAATTGTTTTTCTTTTCTTTTTCCAGTGTGTGTTTTTTCTTGCCATGTTACCTGTGCAGACAAAGCGCCCTCAGTGTGCCCCATCCCCCCGGAGCAGACCAAGGGACCCCTGGGCATCGACCCCCAGAAAGGGATCGGGACGGCTTATGAAGGCCACGTCCGAGTAAGTGACATGTGCTGGTTGGATCGCTGGGAAATCGGCCAGTCCAAAGTTATTGCCTTTCCTTAAAAGCATGGTGGAATATTGGTGTCTGTTTGGTTTCTCTTTCCAGGTGCCCAAACCGGCAGGAGTGAAGAAGGGCTGGCAGCGGGCGCTGGCCGTAGTGTGCGACTTCAAGCTCTTCCTATATGATGTCCCAGAAGGAAAGTCGTCCCAGCCGTCCTGTGTAGTGAGCCAGGTGATCGATATGAGGTAAGAAATGACAGTCACTGCACCAGCAGAATAGTGAGTGCAGCTCTGGGGTATAATACAGGATATAACTCAGGATCAGTAATGTACTGTATGTACACAGTGACTGCACCAGCAGAATATGAGTGTGCTCTGGTATAATACGGATGTAACTCAGGATCAGTATGTATGTACACAGTGACTGCACCAGCAGAATAGTGAGTGCTGCTCTGGAGTATATACAGGTTTAACTCAGGATCAGTAATGTACTGTATGTACACAATGACTACACCAGCAGAATAGTGAGTGCAGCTCTGGAGTATAATACAGGATGTAACTCAGGATCAGTAATGTATGTACACAGTGACTGCACCAGCAGAATAGTGAGTGCAGCTCTGGAGTATAATACAGGATGTAACTCAGGATCAGTAATGTATGTACACAGTGACTGCACCAGCAGAATAGTGAGTGCAGCTCTGGGGTATAATACAGGATGTAACTCAGGATCAGTAATGTAATGTATGTATACAGTGACTGCACCAGCAGAACAGTGAGTGCAGCTCTGGGGTATAATACAGGATGTAACTCAGGATCAGTAATGTAATGTATGTATACAGTGACTGCACCAGCAGAACAGGGAGTGCAGCTCTGCAGTATAATACAGGATGAATCAGGATCAGTATGTATGTACACAGTGACTGCACCAGCAAATAGTGAGTGCAGCTCTGGAGTTAATACAGGATGTAACTCAGGATCGTAATGAAATGTATGTACACAGTGACTGCACAGCAGAATAGTGAGTGCAGCTCGGGGTATAATACAGGATGTAACTCAGGATCAGTAATGTATGTACACAGTGACTGCACCAGCAGAATAGTGAGTGCAGCTCTGGAGTATAATACAGGATGTAACTAGATCAGTAATGAATGTGACAGTGACTGCACCAGCAGAATAGTGAGTGCAGCTTGGGTATAATACAGGATGTACTCAGATCAGTAATGTATGTATGTACACAGTGACTGCACGAGCAGAATAGTGAGCGCAGCTCTGGGGTATAATACAGGATGTAACTCAGGATCAGTGATGTAATGTATGTACACAGTGACTGCACCAGCAGAATAGTGAGTGCAGTTCTGGAGTATAATACAGTCATGGCCAAAAGTTTTGAGAATGACACAAATATTATATTTCAGCTGCAGATGGAAGGAAGAGAGCCACAGTATTCATTACTGATGGGTAGGCGGAGCCCCAGATCAGGATGTCACCTCAGATCAAAAGAGTGCTGACTGGCTGGCCCCTCCAGCTCGGGCTCCTCCTACTCAGCTCCAGTCTAAGATTTGAGGTCTCAGAGGATGGTCGCTGCTAATGCAGCTCCTCAGAAGATTTTATTATTTTACATTCGGACAGGAGACTTGGATCACCAGTTGGTCTAGAGGTCTCAGGGGTACCAGCGCTGCTGTACCCCAACCTCTCCCTTGGCGGATCTGTATTTACTCAAAGTCCCTGCAGAATCCTTGCCGGCCCTGGGGGATGAGGAGAGCTTCCCTGGCGGGACGCAAACCACACGTGCGGTCACTGCGTTCCTCGCCCTGGGGGGAAGCATGGGCTCAGCGCCAGAAACCCCTGAGGGTCCCTGTGGCGCCTTGGCTGGTGAGTACTCCACACAAATTTTTGATTATAATAATGTGTGAGTGCTTACAGCGCTGCTGTGACAGCGCTATTACATGTATGTCAGTATGCTTCAGCGCTGCTGTGACAGCGCTATTACATGTATGTCAGTATGCTTCAGCGCTGCTGTGACAGCGCTACTACATGTATGTCAGTATGCTTCAGCGCTGCTGTGACAGCGCTATTACTTGTATGTCAGTATGCTTCAGCGCTGCTGTGACAGCGCTATTACATGTATGTGTGTGTTTATGTTGTCCGCAAGGCAGGATAGCTGCAGGACAGAGAGGGAGCAGGAGCGGGGGAGTTCGCGCTCAATATTCGAGCTGGCGGGGGGCGTGGCCTATCTATTCCCGGTCTTCTGAGCAGGAAGACGCGCGCTCTGGCGTTTCTCCTGCGACCCCCTCACTGTGGCGGCCATTACACAGGCTCCTGGGCTCCTCAGACCGCTCCTCTCCTCATAAGACACCACGGCCAGCTGGGTGAGTGCTGATCCTCACCCCGCAGCGCAGCGATCGCTATCCTGCAGCTGCAGTCTCATTAGAGACATAAAATTGGCTGGGGCTCACAAATATATATATTGTGGTGAGTTTGCAATATTAACCCCTCTGAGGGTTATTTCTACCAGCTAAATTTTTTGACTGAATACCGCTGGGGTAACCCTGCTTGGTGGAGCGTTAACCCTTCAGCGTTTAAAAAAAAAAAAAAAAAAAAAAAACCGCATAGTTTTTGCTGGTATTACCGCTTTGACCTGCTCATACAGGTGAGACATGTCTGAACAGAGTTCAGATGCCGCGGACCATGTCCCAGTGCCATTACGGCAATCAGATACGCAGACCTCCACAGCGTCTAGCACTGCGGTCGACAGCGGTGGAAAATTGGACGATATCGCTCGATCGATCAACAACTTGTCTGACCTTTTAGGTCAATATGTGTCTGCTAATTCCTCTCAGAGGAAGCGACGCAGGCCGTTACCGGCCTCTACACGGAGCGAGTCAGATGTATCTGATATTGGGCAGAGTTCCCCTTTAAATTCGGATGGAGAAATATCCGATTCAGATGCGGACGAGCCGCAGGGGCGTTCCTCTATGGCGAAGCGTACGGAGGCATTAATTGAAGCCATGAGAGATATATTACAGTTACCGGAGGAGGTAACTAGTCGTCCTGGTAAATCAGCACGCATGTTCCAGGAGTCCCGTGCTTCGCGTACAACATTGCCAGCTCTGGATGAGCTTAATAGTGTAATAGAGGAGGAACGTCTGTGTCCAGATAAGCGTTTTCATGGAACGCATTTCTTTGATACACTTTATCCTTGCTCTGCGGAGTTAAAGGCTAATTGGACTTCTGCTCCTGAAGTGGATGTGTCTTTATCTCAGCTTAGTAAATCCTCACTACTCCCTATTAAGGGAAAAGCGAGCTTACAGGAGCCTTTGGATAGAAAAGCAGAATTGGCGGCAAAAGCAAGCTATGAGGCTGCGGGTCATGGATTCCGAGCAGTGCTAGGATCCATGTGTGCTGCTAGAGCTTCTCTAAGCTGGTTGGCACGTCTGAAGACGGAGTTGCAAAATGAATCTCCGTTATCTGAGATACGGGAAACTTGTGAATGGTTAGAAACGGCAGCCTGTTATATATTTGATGCCGGTCTGGATACGGCATCTCTGCTGGCCAAAGCGCAAGCTTCAGCGGTCACAGTCAGAAGAGCTTTATGGCTCAGACAGTGGGCCGGGGACGCAGTTTCCAAACAAGGGTTGTTGGCCTTACCTTACAAGGGTGGCCATCTTTTTGGATCCGACCTCACAGAGCTGATTTCCAAGGCTAAGGCGAAGGAATCAGCATTACCACAGCGTAGGGCCATGGCCTCGGTGTCCAGTAAGCCTGGTGTCTATAGTGGTCGGCGGTCCTTTCGGGGCCGAGGACGATCTAGTCACTCCTCGTGGGGATCGGGTCGTCCTTCCTTCTCAGGAAAGAAATCCTCTCAGAAAACTCGTACTCCCTGGAAGCAGAGTTTCCGCCAGGACAAGCGGGAACTTGACAAGAAGCCCGCAAAGTCGGATTGACGCCAGGGGTCCACTCGAGGATTCTCGAGTGGGGGGT
The DNA here is from genome assembly GCA_033576555.1 of Oophaga sylvatica. Taxonomy (NCBI): domain Eukaryota; kingdom Metazoa; phylum Chordata; class Amphibia; order Anura; family Dendrobatidae; genus Oophaga; species Oophaga sylvatica. Next base: position 536,657,851 of record JARQOD010000005.1, on the reverse strand, counting down.
CGCCTGCTTCTTTTCAAGGAGACTTGGATGGCTCGCGTTCCAGATTCCTGGGTAACGCGGATAGTGTCGGCAGGCTATTTCATAGAGTTTGCTTCTCGACCCCCAAATGTTTTTTGTCAATCTCACGTTCCGTCGGAACCCGAGCTTGTTGTCGCTCTACAGCGAGAGGTCGAATCTCTGCTACAAAAGGGTGTAGTGATACCGGTTCCGTCAGAGGACCGAGGGAAAGGTTTTTATTCCAACCTTTTTATAGTTCCCAAAAAGGAGAACAAATTTCGGCCGATTCTGGATCTCAAGCGATTAAACCGGCATGTCCATGCCCGGAAATTTCGCATGGAGTCGCTTCGTTCCGTTGTGGCAGCTCTGTCACAGAACGATTTTCTGGTGTCAATCGACATTCGCGACGCCTATTTGCATATTCCCATCGGAAAGGCTCATCAGCGCTTTCTTCGATTTGCCATAGGTCAGAATCATTACCAGTTGTGGCTCTGCCGTTCGGCTTAGCCTCAGCGCCAAGGGTCTTTACAAAAATTCTGGCGCCCCTCATGGCAATCCTTCGAAGACAGGGGATTACGATTCTCCCTTATCTGGACGATCTTTTGATCGTGGCTTCCTCGGAGGAGGAGGCGTTGACGGCTCGGGATTTGTCTCTTCAGTTTCTGAAGGACTTCGGTTGGCTGGTCAATTGGGAGAAGTCGTCCCTGGAACCATCGAGGACAATCCTCTTTTTGGGAATGCATCTCGACACGTTTCGGTCGGTAGTTTCCCTACCACCAGACAAACAGTCATGTCTTCTTCGACATGTACAGATTATGAAATCCTCAACGGCAATGTCCCTACGGAAGTGTATGCGTCTTCTGGGACTGATGGTGGCGTCCATGGAGGCAATTCCTTTTGCCCAGTTCCATTCCAGGACTCTCCAAAGGTTCATCTTGAGTCGTGGAACCAGTCGCAATCGCTGGATTGCAGTGTCACCATTTCTCGCGCGGTGCGGGATTCTCTAGAATGGTGGTTACGTCAGGGGCATTCTCCCTGGGGAAGTCTTTCCTCCCTCCGAATGGTCAGTATAACCACCGATGCCAGCCTGACGGGCTGGGGGGGTGTTTGGAACAATCTCTGGATTCAGGGGGTATGGTCATCGGAAGAGTCTTTTTCTTCCGATCAACATCCTGGAATTGAGGGCGATTTTCCTTTGCCTCCAACATTGGACGGTCCCTTTGAGCGGTCTGCCAGTCGAGTGCAGACAGACAATGCGACGGCTGTCGCGTATATCAATCACCAAGGTGGGACAAGGAGTTCCAGACTCATGGTAGAGGTGTCCCGAATTCTGATTTGGGCAGAGGCCAGTGTATCAGCCCATTTCGGCGATTCACATTCCAGGGGTTCAGAATATTACAGCGGACTTTCTCAGTCGCAGAAGGATGGATCCCGGGGAATGGAGCCTCCACCCGGAAGTTTTTGCACTACTGTGCTCTCGCTGGGGAACCCCACAAGTGGATTTGATGGCATCCAGGTCCAATGCCAAGTTACCGACGTTCATGTCCAGGTACAAGGACCCGAAGGCGTGGCGGTGGATGCTCTAGTGGCTCAGTGGGATCAGTTCGAGCTGATCTATGTATTCCCGCCGATATCCTTACTTCCTCTAGTACTGCGTCGGATCAGACTAGAGAGAATTCCAGCTATTTTGATAGCTCCAGACTGGCCAAGAAGGGTGTGGTTCTCGACAATAATGTCGCTGTTGGCGGCACCTCCTTTTCCACTCCCTCTTCAACCGGACTTGTTGACTCAGGGGCCCGTTTGCATCCGGACTTGATGTCTCTGCGTTTGACGGCGTGGCTCTTGAGACCGAAATCTTGACCCATAGAGTTTCTCAGCCGAGGTCATTGCTACCCTTCGTGCTGCAAGAAGTCCGGCTACTACTAGGATTTACCACAAAATTTGGGAAACCTTCTTTTCGTGGTGTTTGGGGTCCTCTCGGAACCCGAGAAAATTTTCCATTCCCAACCTGTTGGCTTTTCTGCAGCATGGGCTAGACAAGGGTTTGGCAGTCAGCACCCTGAAAGGTCAGATTTCTGCTCTGTCCTTATTGTTCCGGAGAACCATTGCTTCAAATAGAGACGTGCTCTCCTTTTTCCGAGGTATATCTCGTAAGTTTCCCGCCGCGGAAGGCACCCGTGTCTCCTTGGCGGCTCAACCTTGTTTTGGAGGCTCTTCAGCATAAACCTTTTGAGCCTATGGTTTCTGCTAGCCTTTCTTTACTTTCTTGGAAGGTGGCTTTCCTTGTTGCAGTCACTTCCTTGAGGAGAGTTTCTGAGTTGGCAGGTTTTTCTTGTTCGCCTCCTTTTCTGGAGTTTTTTCCGGATCGTGTAGTGCTTCGCACTCGGGGTGATTTTTTGCCTAAAGTGGTGTCACAATTTCATGTTAACCAGGATATTGTGTTGCCTTCACTCTGTCCGGATCCGAAGAATGCGAAAGAGCGAGATTTACACACATTGGATTTAGTGCGGGCCTTGAAGTTTTATCTATCTATTACTCAAGGTTTTCGTAAGACGGACTCCCTGTTTGTGGTTCCAGCAGGTCGTCGGCGTGGTCAACGAGCTTCCAAGGATTCTATAGCTCGTTGGATCCGGTCAGCTATTTTGGAAGCTTACCGCCTTCGGGGTGAATCTTGCCCGATTAAGATTCGAGCCCATTCCACGAGAGCTGTGGCCTCATCGTGGGCTTTTCATCAAGGTGCTCGGCAGTGCAGCTCTGCCGAGCGGCAACTTGGCGCTCTGTCCACACGTTTACAAGGTTTTATAAAGTGGACGTCAGTGCTTCCGCTGATGCAGCCCTCGGACGTAGGGTCCTGCAGGCAGCTGTAGTTTAAAGTGGATGAACTTGTGTTTAGCGCTGGTTGCGCTTTGTTGTTAAGGTTGTTGGGTTTCTGCCTTTGTTGGTTTTTCCCACCCTTATTTTTGAACTGCTTTGGGACGTCCATCAGTAATGAATACTGTGGCTCTCTTCCTTCCATCTGCAGCTGAAACACGGATTTTGGTAAAAACTTACCTGTAAAATCCTTTTCAGCGAAGGAAGGAAGAGAGACACAGCACCCTCCCAAGGCAGAAGTGTGTTGATGTTTTCAGATGCAGCGCGACCCTTATCTGATAGCGATTATCTGGGCTGAGGTCAGCGCGCTAAGGCTCTGTTCCAGCATCGCCAGCTCATCGCAGTAGTCAGGTTCCGTGAGTAGTACCTGGAACTCTGTGGTTTTTGGCTTTCTTTGCATGTATAACCTGTATCCTTGTGTTTTTTCTCTGAAGTTCCTTCAGAAGGGGTTATGTTGCTCCGCTGGTGATCTTGGCTCTTTTCCTAAAAGCTTTGGTACGACTGGAGCTGAGTAGGAGGAGCCCGAGCTGGAGGGGCCAGCCAGTCAGCACTCTTTTGATCTGAGGTAACATCCTGATCTGGGGCTCCGCCTACCCATCAGTAATGAATACTGTGTCTCTCTTCCTTCCTTCGCTGAAAAGGATTTTACAGGTAAGTTTTTACCAAAATCCGTGTTTTCACATGATCTGCTGCCCTCTGGTTTTTATGTGTGTTTAACAGATGTTTTTATCACAGACAGAAATATAATAATTGCAAACATATGAGTAACAAAAGCTTATATTGACAGTTAGAATGAGTTAATGCAGCAAGTCAATATTTGCAGTGTTGACCCTTCTTCTTCAGGACCTCTGCAATTCTCCCTGGCATGCTCTCAATCAACTTCTGGACCAAATCCTGACTGATAGCAGTCCATTCTTGCACAATCAATGCTTTCATTTTGTCAGAATTTTTAGGTTTTTGTTTGTCCACCCGTCTCTTGACGATTGACCACAAGTTCTCAATGGGATTAAGATCTGGGGAGTTTCCAGGCCATGGACCCAAAATCTCTGTTTTGTTCCCTGAGCCATTTAGTTATCACCTTTGCTTTATGGCAAGGTGCTCCATCATGCTGGAAAAGGCATTGTTGATCGCCAAACTGCTCTTGGAGGGTTGGGAGAAGTTGCTCTTGGAGGACATTCTGGTACCATTCTTTATTCATGGCTGTGTTTTTAGGCAAGACTGTGAGAGAGCCGATTCCCTTGGCTGAGAAGCAACCCCACACATGAATGGTTTCAGGATGCTTAACAGTTGGCATGAGACAAGACTGGTGGTAGCGCTCACCTTGTCTTCTCCGAATGAGGCGTTTTCCGAAACAATCGAAAAGGGGATTCATCAGAGAAAATAACTTTACCACAGTCCTCAGCAGTCCACTGCCTGTACCTTTTGCAGAATATCAGTCTGTCCATGATGTTTTTCTGGAGAGAAGTGGCTTCTTTGCTGGCCTCCTTGAGACCAGGCCTTGCTCCAAGAGTGTCCGCCTCACAGTGCGTGCAGATGCACTCACACCTGCCTGCTGCCATTCCTGAGCAAGCTCTGCACTGCTGGTAGCCCGATCCCGCAGCTGAAACACTTTTAAGTGACGGTCCTGGAGCTTGCTGGTCTTTCTTGGGCGCCCTGGAGCCTTTTTGGCAACAATGGAACCTCTCTCCTTGAAGTTCTTGATGATGCGATAGATTGTTGACTGAGGTGCAATCTTTCTAGCTGCGATACTCTTCCCTGTTAGGCCATTTTTGTGCATTGCAATGATGACTGCACGTGTTTCTTTAGAGATAACCATGGTTAACAGAAGAGAAACAATGATGCCAAGCACCAGCCTCCTTTTAAAGTGTCCAGTGGTGTCATTCTTACTTAATCATGACAGATTGATCTCCAGCCATGTCCTCATCAACACCCACACCTGTGTTAATGGAGCAATCACTGAAAAGAGGTTAGCTGGTCCTTTTAAGGCATGGCTGCAATGATGTTGAAATGTGTTTTGGGGGATAAAGTTCATTTTCTAGCCAAATATTGACTTTGCAAGTAATTGCTGTTAAGCTGATCACTCTTTATAACATTCTGGAGTATATGCAAATTGCCATTAGAAAAAGTGAAGCAGTAGACTTTGTAAAAATTAATTTCAGCTGCAGATGGAAGGAAAGGAGACACACTAGTTCATAACTAGTGGGTAGGCGGAGCCCAGATAGGATTGACACCTCAGATTAAGGCTAAGTGCACACGTTCAGGAATATTTGCGTTTTTTTCGCGGGGAAAAAACGCGTCAAAAACGCATGTATTAAGCATCCTATCATTTAGAATGAATTCCGCAATTTTTGTGCACATGGTGCGTTTTTTTCCGCAAAAGAAGCGCATCGCGGAAAATCTAGCAGCATGTCCATTAATTTTGCAGAATTCTAGCGTTTTTCCCGCTATATTATTGACCTAGAAAGTTCAGGAAAAAATTGTGGTAAAAACGCATCAAATCCGCGCAAAAAAACCACCAAAAACGCGCAAAATCCGCTAAAAAAAACCGCGCGTTTTTGCCACGAAAAAAGTCCGGTTTTGCTCAGAAATATTCTGCAAACATTCTGCAAACGTGTGCACTTAGCCTTAAAAGGGTGTTGACCGGCCCCTCCAGCTCGGGCTCCTCCTACTCCAGCTTTCTCCAGTCTAAAATTTGAGGTCCCAGAGGATGGTTGCTGCTGGAAGCAGCTTCTCAGAAGATTTTATTATTTTAATCGGACAAGAGACTTGGATCACCAAATGTGGTCTAGAGGTCTCAGGGGTCTCAGCGCTGCTGGACCCCAACCTCTCCCTTGGCGGATCTGTATTACCCTAATGGTGGTCCCTGCAGAACCCTGCCGGCCCTGGGGGATGAGGATGGCTTCCCTGGCGGGGACGCAAACCACGCATCTGGGGTCACTGCGTTCCCCGCCTGGGGGGAAGCATGGGCATAGCGCCAGAAACCCCTGGGGGTCCCTGTGGCGCTCGGCTGGTGAGTACCCCACATTTTTATTAAAGTGTGTGTGAGTGCTTTCAGCGCTGCTGTGGCAGCCGCTGTTACATGTAAATTGACATGTTTGGTGACTGTATTTTGTCCGCAGGCAGATACCTGCAGGACAGGGGGGAGCAGAGAGCGAAGGAGTTCGCGCTCTTTTTTTGAAGCCGGGGGGGCGTGGCTTCACGCTCCCGGGCTTCTGGTGCAGAAGCGCGCGATTAGGCGCTTCTCTTCCGGCTTCACTCAGTGCGGCGGCCATTAGAAAAGGCTTCCACGGGCTCCTTCCTGCTCCGCTCCTCCCGTACATCATATACATCACCGCGGCCAGCTGGGTGAGTCAAACGCCCTCACCCCCACAGCGCAGGACCTATCTGTGTAACGAGAACAGATAGCGTTATCTTGCAGCTGCAGGGAGTTACGATTTTTCCCTACCTGGACGATCTTTTGATTGTGGCGTCCTCAAAGGAGGAGGCGGTGACGGCTCGCAATCTATCCCTTCAGCTCCTGGAGGATTTCGGGTGGCTGGTCAATTGGGAGAAGTCGTCTCTGGAACCGTCGCAGTCAATCCTATTTTTGGGAATGCATTTCGACACGGTACGGGCGGTGGTGTCCCTACCTCCAGACAAGCGGGCATGTCTTCTCCGACATGTACAGATCATGAAGTCTGCGACAGCAATGTCCCTTCGGAAGTGTATGCGCCTTCTGGGTTTGATGGTGGAGTCCATGGAGGCACTTCCGTTTGCCCAATTTCATTCCAGGGCCCTCCAAAGACTCATTCTGGGTCGTTGGGATCGATCGCAAGTTTCTCTGGATTGCAGCGTCATCATCTCTCGCAGGGTGCGAGAATCCCTAGAATGGTGGTTACGTCCAGGAGCGTTATCCCTGGGAAATCTTTCCTCCCTCCGAGGTGGTGTCACGCTGTCTCTGTATACAGGAGAACCGGGGTCTATACTGACCCTAAGCTGGGGCCTGACTAATCCCTCTACCTGGAGGTACTGTTGATGGTACAGAGGTCCAGGCCGCCAGCGTAACCCTATCTCCTGTGAATCCCTAACCACTGTAATCTAGTCCTGAGAAGGACCCTGATTACCACCACAGGGATAAGGAAGGTATCTGCCTTCACACACAGTATAAGAAAACGAGACAGTACAAGGGTAAATAAAAGAACACCTTGCATACAAAACTACCAATACAGAGGGAACACAAACGGGTAGGGAGATAACTAAAAAAGCGAGGACAGGAGAAAACCACAACAGGTATTCTTAGCTTAGACTTCTCAATACGATCCGCTCTGCTGGTCTGCATGAAAGCTTTCACCGACACTTCCCCAGCAGACAGGCAGGTATTTGAAGGAAACCAATTAACAAAACCTTAATTGCAGCTGAGCGAGGCTGGTCAGTCCAGCACAGAGAGAGAAAGAATTAACTCCCTCAGTGCCGAAAAACACCCAGCACCAGAAACTCAGCTGTGCGAAGTCAGGGTGTGCAATCGCGACGATCTTCGCAGCGACACACCCGTGACAGGTGGTCGGTCATAACTACCGATGCCAGCCTGACGGGCTGGGAGGGTGTCTGGAACGATCTTTGGATCCAGGGAGTATGGTCATCGGAAGAGTCTGTTCTACCGATCAACATCCTGGAATTGAGAGCAATTTTCCTTTGCCTCCAACACTGGACGGTCCCTTTGAGCGGTCTGCCAGTTCGAGTGCAGACAGACAACGCGACGGCGGTCGCGTATATCAACCATCAAGGCGGGACGAGGAGCTCCAGGCTCATGATGGAGGTGTCTCGGATCCTGCTATGGGCCGAGACCAGGGTTCCAGCCATCTCTGCGATTCACATTCCAGGAGTCCAGAATACCACGGCGGACTTCCTCAGTCGCGAGAAGATGGATCCTGGAGAATGGAGTCTCCATCCGGAAATTTTTGCTCTGCTGTGCTCCCATTGGGGAACTCCCCAAGTGGATTTGATGGCATCCAGGGTCAATGCCAAACTACCGACCTTCATATCCAGGTACAAGGATCCGAAGGCTGTGGCGGTGGATGCTCTGGTGGCTCTGTGGACCATTTCGAGCTAGTATATGTGTTTCCGCCGATATCCTTGCTTCCTCTGGTGCTGCGTCGGATCAGACTGGAGAGAATTCCGGCTATGTTGATAGCCCCGGATTGGCCAAGGAGGACGTGGTTCTCGACGCTGGTGTCGCTTTTGGCGGCTCCGCCATTTCCACTTCCTCTTCGTCCGGACCTGTTATCCCAGGGGCCCGTTCGTCATCCGGACTTGAAGTCTCTGCGTTTGACGGCGTGGCTCTTGAGACCGAAATATTGACCCGTAGAGGTTTCTCGGCTAAAGTCATTGCCACTCTGCGAGCTGCAGAGGTCCGGCTACCACTAAGATTTATCACAAGACTTGGGAAGCCTTCTTTTCGTGGTGTTCGGGTTCTTCAAGGAACCCGAGGATTTTTTTCCATTCCCAATCTGTTGGCTTTTCTGCAGTACGGGTTGGACAAAGGTTTAGCAGTTAGCACTCTAAAAGGTCAGGTTTCTGCCCTGTCCTTGCGGTTTCGGAAGGCTATCGCCTCGCGTAGGGATGCGCGTTCCTTTTTTCGCGGAGTAACCCGTCAGTTTCCTCCGCGGAAGGCACCTGTGTCTCCTTGGCGGCTCAACCTTGTCTTGGAGGCTCTTCAACATGTGCCTTTTGAGCCTATGGGTTCTGCTAGCCTTTCCTTACTTTCTTGGAAGGTTGCCTTCTTAGTGGCGGTAACCTCTTTAAGAAGGGTTTCTGAGTTGGCAGCTCTTTCTTGCTCACCTCCTTTTCTGGAGTTTTTCCCGGATCGGGTAGTGCTTCGCACACGGGGCGACTTTCTACCTAAGGTGGTGTCGCAATTTCATGTTAACCAGGATATTGTGTTGCCCTCGCTTTGCCCGGGCCCGAGGAATGCAAAGGAACGAGACTTGCACAAATTGGATTTAGTGCGGGCCTTGAAGTTTTATTTGTCTGTTACTCAAGGTTTTCGGAAGTCAGATTCTCTGTTTGTGATTCCAGCAGGTCGCAGGCGTGGTCAACGAGCTTCCAAGGACTCTATAGCTCGTTGGATTCGGTCGGCCATTTTGGAGGCTTACCGTCTGAAAGGCGAATCTTGCCCGATTAAGATTCGAGCTCACTCCACGAGGGCTGTGGCTTCATCGTGGGCCTTTCATCAAGGAGCTTCGGCAGCTCAGCTCTGCCGAGCGGCGACCTGGTGTTCCGTCCACACATTTACAAAGTTTTATAAGGTGGACGTCAGTGCTTCCGCTGATGCGGCCTTAGGACGTAGGGTCCTGCAGGCAGCGGTAATTTAAGTTTTAGTTAACTTGTATTTGGCGCCTGTTGCGCGTTTATCTAGGTTGTTGGGTTTCTGCCTCTTTTGGTTTTTTTCCCACCCTAATTTTTGGACTGCTTTGGGACGTCCCACTAGTTATGAACTAGTGTGTCTCCTTTCCTTCCATCTGCAGCTGAAAGACGGATTTTGGTAAGAACTTACCTGTAAAATCCTTTTCAGCGAAGGAAGGAAAGGAGACACAGCTCCCTCCCATGGCAGAAGTGTGTTATATTTACAGATGCAGCGTGACCCTTCTCTGATAGCTATTTTCTGAGCTGAGGTCGACGCGCTACGACTCTGTTCCAGCATTGCCAGCTTATCGCAGTAGTCAGGTTCAGTGAGTAGTACCTGGAACTGTGTGGTTTTTCTTTGCCAAATGCATGCATAACCTGTACTTTTCTATTTTTCTCTGAAGTCCTTCAGAAGGGGTTATGTTGGTCCGCTGGTGATATTGCTCTTTCTTAAGCTTGAGTACGACTGGAGAAAGCTGGAGTAGGAGGAGCCAGTGCTGGAGGGGTCGGTCAACACCCTTTTTAATCTGAGGTGTCAATCCTATCTGGGCTCCGCCTACCCACTAGTTATGAACTAGTGTGTCTCCTTTCCTTCCTTCGCTGAAAAGGATTTTACAGGTAAGTTCTTACCAAAATCCGTCTATTTGTGTCATTCTCAAAAACTTTTGGCCATGACTGTACAGGATGTACTCAGATCAGTGATGTATGTATGTACACAGGGGACTGCACCAGCAGAATAGTGAGTGCAAGCTCTAGAGTATAACTACAGAATGTAACTCAGGATCAGTCTGTAATGTATGTACACAGTGACTGCACAGCACAAATAGAGTGTGCAGCTCTGGGGTATATACAGGAGGTAACTCGGATCAGTAATGTATGTACACAGTGACTGCACCAGCAGAATAGTGAGTGCAGCTCTGGAATATAATACAGGATGTAACTCAGGATCAGTAATGTAATGTATGTACACAGTGACTGCACCAGCAGAATAGTGAGTGCAGCTCTGGGGTATAATACAGGAGGTAACTCAAGATCAGTAATGTAATGTATGTACACAGTGACTGCACCAGCAGAATAGAGAGTGCAGCTCTGGAGTATAATACAGGATGTAACTCAGGATCAGTAATGTATGTTCACAGTGACTGCACCAGCAGAATAGTGAGTGCAGCTCTGGAGTATAATATGGGGTGCACCACTACCTTCTCTTAAGGTGACGTTGGGGTCAGTGGGGTTCCTAGCCGTTTGACCCTCAGCAGTCCTTATTTTATCACACATCCTGGGTTGGGTGATGCATGTGGTCTGGGCCAGCAGCTGATGTTGTGTTGGTTGCAGGGACGAGGAGTTTGCGGTGAGCTCGGTTCTGGCATCTGATGTCATCCACGCCAGTCGTAAGGACATTCCCTGCATTTTCAGAGTAAGTAAGAATTCCTGGGCACTTTCGCAGTGTCGCCCCATCCCGCTGCTCCTCCAAAAACCACGTATTTGGATTAGACGGCTTCTAACTGAACAGCCACAGCGAGGGCCGCGGTCCGTCTCTCAGTCCGGCAGCTCTGGGACATTCGGGTAAACCAAGGATCGGAGGAAGGAACACGTGTGTGCACGCTCGGAGTACTTGAAGGAGACTTCTTTGCTCAGTTTTTGAAGCAGAAGTTTTCCAACTCTAGAATCAAAACTTGCGGTTTCTGGAGAGTTTCTGAAACTGATAGACAGCTGTACGTGTTAGCCGTCGTATGTGTATTGTTCATTTAAGCGCAAGTATTTATCAGTAATAATTATTCACTATGTATAAATTGCTAATTAATAACTTTAATTTACACCGCCTGAGAGGCAATTGTGTCTGGTCAATTTTTCATGAAGTTTATCTCTTCACTTATGTGCAAGTAGCTTTCCCTTATTTTATTTCGTTCTTTGTTTTAAATGAATCACAGGAATAAAAAAAATTCAATGTACCGTTTAAAGTAGTGACATTTCCTGTTCTTTAAAGGTTATTTTTCAGTATCCATCAAATTATCATCACAGGCAGGTGACACCTGGATATAGGTAACACAAGATCCCCTGTTCACAATAGCTGATGTCACAGCTCACCTCCTCCTCCTCTTGTGCAATAACCTCTGCACAGATCACAGAGCATGCCCTCAATTCTCTCCCGCAAAGTTCATAGATCATCTCTGGCATAGTAATGATACATTAAAAAAAAACATGTACAGTCAGAAAAAATAAGCTAGATATAATTTAATTTGGTATTTAACTATTAAAATAAATATATACATACAGGTCCTTCTCAAAAAATTAGCATATAGTGCAAAATTTCATTATTTTCCATAATGTAATGATTACAATTAAACTTTCATATATTTTAGATTCATTACACACCAACTGAAATTTGTCAGGTCTTTTATTGTTTTAATACTGATGATTTTGGCATACAACTCCTGATAACCCAAAAAACCTGTCTCAAAAAGTAACATATTTCAACCGTCCAATAAAATAAAAGTGTTTTTTAAAAACAAACAAAAAAAACATCAAATAATAAAGTTCAGTTATGCACTCAATACTTGGTCGGGAATCCTTTGCAGAAATGACTGCTTCAATGCGGCGTGGCATGGAGGCAATCAGCCTGTGACACTGCTGAGGTGTTATGGAGGCCCAGGATGCTTCGATAGCGGCCTTAAGCTCATCCAGAGTGTTGGGTCTTGCGTCTCTCAACTTTCTCTTCACAATATCCCACAGATTCTCTATGGGGTTCAGGTCAGGAGAGTTGGCAGGCCAATTGAGCACAGTAATACCATGGTCAGTAAACCATTTACCAGTGGTTTTGGCACTGTGAGCAGGTGCCAGGTCGTGCTGAAAAATGAAATCTTCATCTCCATAAAGCATTTCAGCCGATGGAAGCATGAAGTGCTCCAAAATCTCCTGATAGCTAGCTGCATTGACCCTGCCCTTGATGAAACACAGTGGACCAACACCAGCAGCTGACATGGCACCCCACACCATCACTGACTGTGGGTACTTGACACTGGACTTCAGGCATTTTGGCATTTCCTTCTCCCCAGTCTTCCTCCAGACTCTGGCACCTTGATTTCCGAATGACATGCAAAATTTGCTTTCATCAGAAAAAGTACTTGGGACCACTTAGCAACAGTCCAGTGCTGCTTCTCTGTAGCCCAGGTCAGGCGCTTCTGCCGCTGTTTATGGTTCAAAAGTGGCTTTACCTGGGGAATGCGGCACCTGTAGCACATTTCCTGCACACGCCTGTGCACGGTGGCTCTGGATGTTTCTACACCAGACTCAGTCCACTGCTTCCTCAGGTCCCCCAAGGTCTGGAATCGGTCCTTCTCCACAATCTTCCTCAGGGTCCGGTCACCTCTTCTCGTTGTACAGCGTTTTCTGCCACATTGTTTCCTTCCAACAGACTTCCCATTGAGGTGCCTTGATACAGCACTCTGGGAACAGCCTAAGTGTTGAGAAATTTCTTTCTGGGTCTTACCCTCTTGCTTGAGGGTGTCAATGATGGCCTTCTTGACATCAGTAAGGTCGCTAGTCTTACCCATGATGGGGGTTTTGAGTAATGAACCAGGCAGGGAGTTTTTAAAAGCCTCAGGAATCTTTTGCATGTGTTTAGAGTTAATTAGTTGATTCAGAAGATTAGGGTAATAGGTCGTTTAGAGAACCTTTTCTTGATATGCTAATTTTTTGAGACAGGTTTTTTGGGTTATCAGGATTTGTATGCCAAAATCATCAGTATTAAAACAATAAAAGACCTGACAAATTTCAGTTGGTGTGTAATGAATCTAAAATATATGAAAGTTTCATTGTAATCATTACATTATGGTAAATAATGAAATTTAGCACTATATGCTAATTTTTTGAGAAGGACCTGTATATATGATTTATTTATTAATGTATTAATGTGTCTCCTGTAATAATACATCTTCTGCCTCTCTTCCAAGGTGACGGCGTCTCAGCTGTCGGCGTCCAGCAATAAATGCTCGGTGCTTTTCCTGGCGGACAGTGAGAGCGACAAGAGCAAGTGGGTGGGAGTGCTGAACGAGCTGCACCGGATCCTGAAGAAGAACAAGCTGAAGGACCGCTCCGTCTACGTGCCTAAAGAGGCGTACGACAGCACGCTGCCGCTCATCAAGAACACGCAGTCCGCCTCTATTCTCGGTGAGTGAAGGCGACCGGGACTATGTACAGATAACGTAACGAGGACGGCGCCCAGAGCGACCAATCACATTTCTGCTCCTTTATACTGCCGTCGGTCTGATACCGAGGAGCGAGATTTAGGGTTGTCACTCATGCCCCCCCACCCCACCCCCTTCTTGACATGTGCATCACAAACCAGCTGCATTGGTATTGAGCGAGTTCAGCAGCGATCGGAGCTTGCTTGATTACTGCTGTTTAACCCCTTAAGTGCTACTGTCAAGATCTACCCGTTGTATTTAAAGCGCGCTTCATTGGATGTAGTGATTTTAGTTACATACTTCAATACAGTTCTGTTGGAGTATATAGAACAAGCAATCGGGCGATCACAGGTTCCAGTCCCAGAGGGAAACAAAAATAATAGAATAACAAAAAAAAAAAAAAAAACAGAAATCACCCAAATTTTTCTCTTTAAAAAATAGTCATTAAAAAAATCTAAATATATTCGTTATCCTTCAATCTATCTAAATATAAAATTACTTATTAAAAAGCTGTAAAAGTTAAAAAAGAACTGAAAACGTCTGCACATCCCCCAAAAGATGCAATGTTATCAAATCATCCATTAATAATCATCCATTAATACATAAAAATTATGTTTACCAAATACCCTTATTATTATTATTATTATTATTATTATTATTACAACTTCATGCATGTTTTGCAATATATTTTTTATTTTGTTTTATTTTAGGATATTTGTTTCTTGTTTTTTGTTTTCTCTGTTTAATGGTCATGTGTTTGATATGCATTTACATTTTGCATACTGTAACATTTCCAGGGGATATAGCTCTAGGATCGCTGTCTGGGTAGACAGAATGGCACGAAAACAGTTCATTCAGACAGCAGTTCTGGTGAAAAACTGGCCGCAACCAGTTTTATTAAAGTCCACAGCAAACAGATAAAAACAAATCATAAACAGAAAACCTGGGCTTGTCTAGCCACTAATTACACTTAGATAGATTGCCCTGTCTATCCGGGACCCGGCTCTACCAGCCTGACCCAAAACAACACATATGATATATGTTACCAGCGTTTACCAGCATTGAGGTTCACAGAGTCTCCTCCTTGTGTCTGAAGGCACCTTCAGCGTCCAGACTTGAGAGAGCTCCACTCCTATTCAGCCGCTATTCGCACGGATTCTCACTGAAGGGTATGCCACACTAAACAATATCGCTACGAGATCGCTAAAAAACGTCACTATTTAGCGATCCCGTTAGCGATATTGTTCAGTGCGGCAGCTTCCAGCGACGAGCTTCCTGCTGTGATCTCGCTCGTCGCTGGAATCGCTCCGGACCCTATTTCATCGCTGGCGCTCCCGCTGGGTGAGTATCTAATCGCTGTGTGGCACCTTTTCTTAGCGATTTAGCGGTACTTTTGTACCGCTAAAGTCGTTAAGAAGATCGCTAACGGCGATAGCGTCGTTAACTATATCGCTAAATGTGGCCGCATTTAGCGATATAGAACGATCCCGCTAGCGATCTCATTAGTATGCAACGCTAACGAGATCGCTAGCGGGATTGTTTAGTGTGGCAGTACCTTGAGACTACTCCTGTGTCCGGGGTACTTCCTGCACCCAGACTGAGATAGCTCAAACTCCTGGAGACTGCTTCTTGTGCCTGGACACCTTCCTGTGTCCAGACTAAGCCAGCTCCACTCTGGAGACTGCTTCTTGTGCCGGGACACCTTCCTGTGTCCAGACTAAGCCAGCTCCCACTCCTGGAGACTGCTTCTTGTGCCGGGACACCTTCCTGTGTCCAGACTAAGCCAGCTCTCTGACTGTGTTTCCAGACACCTACTTCTGGTCTCCTAATTAACAGCTGAATGGTTTCAGGCCTGAGCTGCAAGTGTGTGCTGAATGTGAGGTGTAGTGACCTTTCTCCACCACTAGGTTTACAAAGCCACACATTTCCTTATACCATACAGCACAGTACCTAGGTGAAATGTACACCCATTCAACACATATTCCCTCACTGTCTCACAATACACATTAACTTACTTTTTCAGTTCAGACCCAGTTTTCCATTAATACTGCAGCCCCCCCCGCCCCCAATAAAACAATAGAGGGATTGCATTTTGTTATATATTATTTCACTGCGCTTATTTCCCGGTTTCAGTACATTATCTGGCACAATGACTGCTGTCATTCAGGACGGAATCGACAATTATGGCAATGGGATGATAAAACGGTTGCGGCTCTTAAAAGATGATGGGGAAAAAAAAAAAGGGAAAAATGAAAACTTGTCTGTGGCAGGAAGAGGTTAATGTCCTTTTTATTTGCTTTTCTCGCTGTAGATCATGAAAGAATCGCACTTGGAAATGAAGAAGGCTTGTTTGTCGTGCACGTCACCAAAGATGGTAAGACGGAGCCAATATTTCTTTTTCTTTTTTTTTTTTCCTTCTCTGACACCGTGACGCCTCCAGTCCGATGTTCCAGTGTCAGCGAATAAATGAAAAGTTCTGCGCTCTCCGAATACACTTTCTGCATCACTTCTTCTTGTGCTTCTAGATCTCATTGATTGCTGTCGCTGAATAGAAGTTTTTATTGACTGACAGCAAGCAGAGATCTTAGGGGGGAAAAAAAGCAAAGCTGGTCTCTCCGCGTGCCAGTCTCTACTTGTGCCGGCCTGTCCTGTCTGCGTGCCGGTCTCTCCGCGTGCCGGTCTGTCCTGTCCGCGTGCCGGCCTCTCCGCATGCCGATCTATCCTCTCCGTGTGCCGGTCTGTCCTCTCCACCTGCCAGTCTGTCCTTTCCGTGTGCTGGCCTCTCCGCATGCCGGCCCCTCCGCATGCCGGCCTCTCCGCATGCCGGACTTTCCCATTCCATGTGTGCATTATTTCCTAAAACAGACACGTATGAGAATAGCAGAGGTGAACGTGCCTGCTTGTTAATGGTTTCCAGTAACAGATTCTCTCTGTATTGCAAAAAAAAGTACCAAAGCCAATTGAAGAAGCTGTGATTATACTTTGCACAGTGCAGGGTTACAGATGGTTATGGGGGTACGTCATGGCACCCCCTTCTGCTGTCATTTGTTCCGTAGTAAAATATGCACTGACTGTTTCCTTTTCTGTCCACAGAGATCATAAGGGTTGGAGATAACAAGAAGGTTCACCAGGTGGAGCTTCTACCAAACGAGCAGCTAATCGCCGTCATATCAGGGAGGAACCGCCACGTCCGGCTCTATCCTATGGCCTCGCTAGACGGGAGAGAGACTGAATTCTTCAAGCTGGCCGAGACGAAGGGCTGCCAGGGTATAGCGTCAGGTCAGGTGCGGCACGGGGCGCTCACCTGCCTGTGCGTGTCCATGAAGAGGCAGGTGCTCTGCTACGAACTGAACCAAAGCAAGACCCGGCACAAAAAGATCAAGGAGATCCAGGTCCCCGGCAACGTCCAATGGATGGCCATCTTCAACGAGCGGCTGTGCGTGGGCTACCAGTCCGGGTTCATCCGATACCCTTTACACGCCGAAGGCAGCCCGTACAGCCTCCTGCACGCCGACGACCACACGCTCTCATTCATCACACAACAACCCACGGACGCCATTTGTGCAGTGGAGATCTCGAATAAGGAATACCTGCTGTGTTTTAGCAGCGTTGGGGTTTATGTTGACTGCCAGGGTCGGAGGTCGCGGCAGCAGGAGCTCATGTGGCCTGCCGTTCCATCAGCGTGCTGTAAGTGTCTGACTGAGAAATTAGGAAAAAATCTGCGCTGTAAGTGTTCCACCAAGTCCAAAATCTATGCTGGTATTGATTCCTGTAGCTCAGACTTTCCGATACAGAGCTCCAAATTCTCTGTGCAGTCAGTTATATGGTAAAATGTAGTCTTATTGCAGCCACCTCTAGGGGGAGCTCACTCAATGCAGATTTATACAGTCACCACTAGGGGGAGTGCACTACATACAGATTCATACAGTCACCACTATGGGGAGCACACTACATACAGATTTATACAGTCACCACTAGGGGAGCTCACTATTTATACAGCCACCACTAGATAGAAGATCACTATTTATACAGCCACCACTAGAGGGAGCTCACTACATACAGATTTATACAGTCACCTCTTGGGGGGGGGCTCACTCAATGCAGATTTATACAGTCACTACTAGGGGGAGTGCACTACATACAGATTCATACAGCCACCACTATGGGGAGCACACTACATACAGATTTATACAGTCACCACTAGGGGGAGCGCACTACATACAGATTCATACAGCCACCACTAGGGGGAGCTCACTCAATGCAGATTTATACAGTCACCACTAGGGGGAGTGCACTACATACAGATTCATACAGCCACCACTATGGGGAGCACACTACATACAGATTTATACAGCCACCACTATGGGGAGTTACTATATAACAGATTTATACAGTCACCACTATGGGGAGCTTACTATATACAGATTTATACAGTCACCACTAGGGGGAGCTCACTATACAGCCACCACTAGATAGGAGATCACTATTTATACAGCCACTAGAGAGGAAATCACTATTTATACAGCCACCACTAGAGGGAGCTCACTACAGATTTATACAGCCACCACTAGGGGAGCCCACTACATACAGATTCATACAGACACCACTATGGGGAGCACACTACATACAGATTTATACAGCCACCACTATGGGGAGCTTACTATATACAGATTTATACAGTCACCACTAGGGGGAGCTCACTATTTATACAGCCACCACTAGATAGGAGATCACTATTTATACAGCCACTAGAGAGGAATCACTATTTATACAGCCACCACTAGAGGGAGCTCACTACAGATTTATACAGCCACCACTAGGGGAGCCCACTACATACAGATTCATACAGACACCACTATGGGGAGCACACTACATACAGATTTATACAGTCACCACTAGGGGGAGCTCACTATTTATACAGCCACCACTAGGGGAGCTCACTACAGATTTATACAGCCACCACTAGGGGGAGCTCACTACATACAGATTTACACAGCCACCACTAGAGGGAGCTCACTACATACAGATATACAGCCACCACTAGGGGGCGCTCACTGCATACAGATTTATACAGCCACCACTAGAGGGAGCTCACTACATACAGATATACAGCCACCACTAGGGGGAGCTCACTGCATACAGATTTATACAGTCACCAGTAGGGGGAGCTCACTGCATACAGATTTATACAGTCACCACTTGGGGGGGAGCTCACTACATGCAGATTTATGCAGTCACCACTAGGGGGAGCTCACTACATACAGATTTATACAGTCACCACTTGGGGAGGAGCTCACTACATGCAGATTTATAGTCACCACTAGGGGGAGCTCACTACATACCGATTTATGCAGCCACCACTGGAATGAGTGACGCATTGGAATTTAGTACGGTAAGTTCCTGGGATCCCCTAGATTTGGCTGCTCTGATCCCTATGAAGACTTTTTAGACAAAATTTTTCGACCTTCTGGAATTGCAAGAATTCAATAAAATCATTGGAATTCATTACATTTACATGGAATTGCATAAAGCCTTTTCTGTGATGCCCTCAGCTTAGAAGGAGCAGCAATACCTGGCACAGCCACTAACATGTGTGGCACTGTGACTAGTATAAGCAGTGGGCTCTATACCAGTGCCCACCATTTATCTCTATTGCCTCACAACCCTATCCACACGAGGTAGACCCAGGAAAGCATGCTTTGGTCATTGACTGTATCTGTTGTACTTGCAGGCTACAATGCCCCCTACCTCTCCGTGTACAGTGAAAACGCAGTTGACGTCTACGACATTAATTCCATGGAGTGGATTCAGACTATTCCCCTTAAGAAGGTAACAGTTCATCTAGGGTGAAGGAGTTTCCGCCATACATAAGAATCATGGCATCCAGCTGAAAAGAACATTTGGGAGGAGCCTTGTGAGGAGCTGCCTGTCAGCCAGTCAGAATAAGCTGGAATGTTTTCAGCATTGTTGATTGGCTGAGAAGCTGCCAGAGTTCTCCTCCCTCTTCCCAGTGCTGTCCTTTTCAGCTGGAGGAGAAGCAGTGTGTATACCTGCAGCCACCGATTTAAAGGGAGGTTTTAGGAAATTAAACCTTTTCCATTTTCCCTTTAGGTGCGTCCACTGAATGCAGAAGGTTCACTCAATCTTCTGGGATTGGAAACAATACGACTTATATATTTCAAGAATAAAATGGCCGGTGAGAAACAATTTATAACATTTTTTTCACCTTGGGGACGACCCCAACGGACCCCACGCCTCCTCTGACCTTACATTAATTTACTTGTTTTCTAGAAGGGGACGAGCTGGTCGTTCCCGAGACGTCGGACAATAGCCGGAAGCAAATGGTGAGGAATATTAATAACAAACGGAGGTATTCCTTCCGCGTTCCAGAGGAGGAGAGAATGCAGCAGAGAAGGTAGGAAGCCACGTAAGCCCCATAGTCCCATAGTACCAGAACTGACCCAGCACCTGTCATCCGAAATCTGTGAAAACTTATGTCACTCACTGTTCTGCTGGTAGCGTCACTGTGTGTATACAATTGTGCTAATTCTAAGCAGCATAGTGAGCGCAGCTCTGAAGTATGATTCCAAATGTAACTCAGGATCAGTGCAGGATCAGTATTGTAATGTATGTACATAGTGACTACACCAGCAGAATAGTGAGTGCAGATCTGGGGTATAATACAGGAGGTAACTCAGGATCAGTAATGTAATGTATGTACACAGTGACTGCACCAGCAGAATAATGAGTGCAGCTCTGGAGTATAATACAGGATGTAACTCCGGATCAGTAATGTATGTACACAGTGACTGCACCAGCAGAATAGTGAGTGCAGCTCTGGGGTATAATACAGGATGTAACTCAGGATCAGTAATGTATGTACACAGTGACTGCACCAGCAGAATAGTGAGTGCAGCTCTGGGGTATAATACAGGATGTAACTCAGGATCAGTAATGTAATGTATGTACACAGTGACTGCACCAGCAGAATAGTGAGTGCAGCTCTGGGGTATAATACAGGATGTAACTCAGGATCAGTAATGTATGTACACAGTGACTGCACCAGCAGAATAGTGAGTGCAGCTCTGGAGTATAATACAGTATGTAACTCAGGATCAGTAATGTAATGTATGTACATAGTGACTGCACCAGCAGAATAGTGAGTGCAGCTCTGGAGTATAATACAGGATGTAACTCCACTTTTATAATAAAAGATCTACAGGATGTAACTCAGGATCAGTAATGTATGTACACAGTGACTCCACCAGCAGAATAGTGAGTGCAGCTCTGGGGTATAATACAGGATGTAACTCAGGATCAGTAATGTAATGTATGTACACAGTGACTGCACCAGCAGAATAGTGAGTGCAGCTCTGGGGTATAATACAGGATGTAACTCCGGATCAGTAATGTATGTACACAGTGACTGCACCAGCAGAATAGTGAGTGCAGCTCTGGGGTATAATACAGGATGTAACTCAGGATCAGTAATGTAATGTATGTACACAGTGACTGCACCAGCAGAATAGTGAGTGCAGCTCTGGGGTATAATACAGGATGTAACTCAGGATCAGTAATGTTATGTACACAGTGACTGCACCAGCAGAATAGTGAGTGCAGCTCTGGAGTATAATACAGGATGTAACTCAGGATCAGTAATGTAATGTATGTACATAGTGACTGCACCAGCAGAATAGTGAGTGCAGCTCTGGAGTATAATACAGGATGTAACTCACACTTTTATAATAAAAGATCTACAGGATGTAACTCAGGATCAGTAATGTATGTACACAGTGACTCCACCAGCAGAATAGTGAGTGCAGCTCTGGGGTATAATACAGGATGTAACTCAGGATCAGTAATGTATGTACACACTGACTCCACCAGCAGAATAGTGAGTGCAGCTCTGGGGTATAATACAGGATGTAACTCAGGATCAGTAATGTATGTACACAGTGACTGCACCAGCAGAATAGTGAGTGCAGCTCTGGAGTATAATACAGGATGTAACTCAGGATCAGTAATGTAATGTATGTACACAGTGATTGCACCAGCAGAATAGTGAGTGCAGCTCTGGGGTATAATACAGGATGTAACTCAGGATCAGTAATGTATGTACACAGTGATTGCACCAGCAGAATAGTGAGTGCAGCTCTGGGGTATAATACAGATGTAACTCAGGATCAGTAATGTAATGTATGTACACAGTGACTGCACCAGGAGAATGGTGAGTGCAGCTCTGGGGTATAATACAGACTGTAACTCAGGATCAGTAATGTATTGTGTGTACACAGTGACTGCACCAGCAGAATAGTGAGTGCAGCTCTGGGGTATAATACAGGATGTAACTCAGGATCAGTAATGTAATGTATGTACACAGTGACTGCACCAGCAGAATAGTGAGTGCAGCTCTGGGGTATAATACAGGATGTAACTCAGGATCAGTAATATAATGTATGTACGCAGTGACTGCACCAGCAGAATAGTGAGTGCAGCTCTGGAGGATAATACAGGATATAACTCAGGATCAGTAATGTAATGTATGTACACAGTGACTGCACCAGCAGAATAGTGAGTGCAGCTCTGGTACGTTGATAAAGTGAGGCAGGTTTTCCAGATATGAAGTATAAATGGCTCTCTGGAGAGCATGCTCCCTTTTCCC
This sequence comes from Oophaga sylvatica, assembly GCA_033576555.1. Taxonomy (NCBI): domain Eukaryota; kingdom Metazoa; phylum Chordata; class Amphibia; order Anura; family Dendrobatidae; genus Oophaga; species Oophaga sylvatica. Next base: position 536,635,756 of record JARQOD010000005.1, on the reverse strand, counting down.
TTTTCTATTATCTGTGCGGTTCCTTCACTGAACGTTTTTCTCGCAGGGAGATGTTACGAGACCCAGAGATGAGAAACAAGCTCATTTCCAACCCAACAAACTTCAACCACATAGCACACATGGGGCCCGGAGACGGTATCCAAATATTGAAAGATCTACCTATGGTGAGAGACGCTGCTGCCAGATCAGTAGATCCGATGTTCTTCAGTGCTGATAACTTCAGAAATTTAAAATGTGGTTTTCGTAAAATTCCTTCAGTCCAATAACCGATTATCCAGAGATTCTGACTTCTGATCAAAAAGCTCAGTGTGGCCGATGTGGTGCTATGAAATGGACTGTTTATATACAAGACTTTTCTAATGGGTTAACAGAATGGGTGCTAAATATTTCCACTTCTGAAATTACATTTTGGTATTGAGTCCTGTGGCTGGCATCCAACTGGAAAGGACGTGTGGGAGGAGCATTGTGGTGACACTCTTCTCCCCAATGTCCTTTTCAGCTTGATGCCAGGTACAGGACATAACCTTTAACTCTGTGGCTCTTGGTCAGGAAATACCCGATTGCTCGTGAGTGGGACATTGAAGTCAATGATCACTTACGTCATCCGTAGCGGCCGATCTCCAGCAGACGGACCCCCAGAATTAGCGTGTCTCTAGGGAAATCTACGCTATATGGGCAGTGGTTTCCATTTTCTGTGAATCCACCGATAACAATGAAAAGTTCCTCAACTTTGTCTTTCTATTCTTCCCTCCTCTTGACTCTTTTCAACATCTCTGCTTGCTGTAGTAAATGAACTGGAACACTGTTTTCTTTCAGAGGCTAACATCCTTTACAGACGTAATACTTCTCACAGATGAGGGTTTGTTACAATTGCATCCGCTCTAGACAATATGCTTTGAGTTAAATCACCCGGACTCCAGACTGATGATTATTTTTTCTGCACTGATACATTGTAACAAACTATCGGCACACGAGAGATGTGTTGTGCGACTGATGTGTTTCCTTCCAGGGTCCATATTGGTACAGTTTTCAGCTGCAGATGGAAGGAAAGGAGACACACTAGTTCATAACTAGTGGGTAGGCGGAGCCCAGATAGGATTGACACCTCAGATTATAAAAAGTGTTGACCGGCCCCTCCAGCTCGGGCTCCTCCTACTCAGCTCTCCAGTTTACAATTTGAGGTCTCAGAGGATGGTCGCTGCTGGAAGCAGCTCCTCAGAAGATTTTATTATTTTTTATCGGACAAGAGACTTGGATCACCAGAAGTGGTCTAGAGGTCTCAGGAGTCTCAGCGCTGCTGGACCCCCACCTCTCCCTTGGTGGATCTGTATTACCCTAATGGTGGTCCCTGCAGAACCCTGCCGGCCCGGGGGATGAGGATGGCTTCCCTGGCGGGGGCGCAAACCGCGCTGCAGGGGTCACTGCGTCCCCCGCCCTGGGGGGAAGCATGGGCATAGCGCCAGAAACCCCTGGGGGGTCCCTGTGGCGCTTCGGCTGGTGAGTACCACGCATTTTTATTAATGTGTGTGTGAAGTGTAAGCGACTGCTGCGGCAGCCGCTGCACATTACATGTCGGTGACTGGTTTTTTTGTCTGCAGGTGGATGCCTGCAGGACATAGGAGAGGAGTGCGCGCCTTTTTATTTGAATTTTCGCGCCGCTCTGAGCGCGCGCTTTACTGCTGTCTCCATTTCCGGCTTCCCTCATGGAGCACACGGAGGCACAGCGCGGCAGCCATTAAAGAAGCAGGCTGAAAGCTTCTTCTGGCTCTTCTCCCTCCTCCCCTCCCGGCAAGATGTTACACTGTTAGGCCTCTTTCACACTTCAGTCGTGCGACATCAGTCAAAATCCGTCAAAATGTGAAAAAAACGGATCCGCCATTTTTTTTGGCGGATCCGTTTTTTTCCCATTGACTTGCATTAGTGACGGATTTTGACGGATGGTCGTCCGTTAGGTCCGTTTTTTGACTGATCCACCAAAAAATTGGCGTCCGTCATTACAAAAAAACGTCCAATGCAACGTTTTTTTTTGACCGCCAAAATGGCGGACAACGGCGGATCCGCCGCATCCGCCATTTTGTATAATGGCCGCCTATGGGTGGCGGATCCGCCAGCATCCGTTTTTGACGGAATCCGCCTGCGGATCCGTCGCCTCTTTTGAAAACCATAGTAAAATGCAGAAAACGCTGTCCGGGGTCTGTCTGTCCTCTCTCTCTCTATCTCTCTCTTCTCTCTCTCTCTCTCTCTTCTCTCTCTCTCTTCTCTCTCTCTCTCTCTCTCTCTCTCTCTCTTTCTCTCTTCTCTCTCTCTCTCTCTCTCTCTCTCTCTCTCTCTTTCTCTTCTCTCTTCTCTCTTTTCCCCGTCCGGACTTACTTTTCCGGAACAAAATTTTCACCATTTCCGGGTGAAATCTTCTTGGCGGATCCGTCAGAAAACGGACCACTTTTGCATCCGTTTTTTATAATTTTCTGACGGATCCGCCATTTTCACGGTTGGACGGACGTCACACAACGGAGGTGTGAAAGAGGCCTTACCAGCTGGGTGAGTCGCTTCTAGTCCGCAGGCAGAAGCTTAACCCCTTCACCCCCACAGCGCGGGCGCCTTCTGAGGCACTAATGAGTGACAGACTGTGCTGTCCTGCGGCTGTTATCGCATAAGGGGCTCGCACACTCTTTTCAATAATAATAAAGAGTTTGTGGGGAGTCTGCGACATTAATACTGCCACTATACGTTCCCACTAACGATCCTGATAACGACGCATACTAATGCGATCGTTTGTGTGATCATTTTTTAATGTCTCTAGTAGCTGCCAATCTGAGCGATCTCATTAACATCGCATAAGCGGTTACCGATCTCCTTAACAACTTTGGCGGTCATTGCGATCTACAAAACAGCGCAATTTTTAGCGATCTTGTGGAACGTTTTTCTGTTAGTGTGGCATAAAAAGCTGTCCTGCAGCTGCTGCCTTATAAGAGGCACTTGGGGCTCGCACAACTTTTTCATTATCAAGGTTGTGGGGAGTCTGCTACTTTAACCCCTTCTTAGGCGGTTAACTCTTAATGCTGGGGTAGCTCTCTCTTTAAGAGCTTTAACCCTTCAGCTATTGTTTTTCTTTAATAAACACACTGTTCTAGTTACTGACAGGTTTAACCTGCCATATACTGTGCAAGGACATGTCAGATGCGGACTATCTGACACGCAGACCCCGACAGCGTCATGCGCAGCGGTCGGAGGTTCCAGTGGTGTCAAAATGGAGGCCCTCGCTAGTTTCTATGATGGCCTGTCTGACCTTCTAGGTTATGGAGTGTCAGCTAGATCCTCTCAAGGAAGCGACACAAATCAGTGCCTTCCTTCTCGCGTAGCGAAGATGTCCGTTTCGGACAAGGAGGATCGGCAGGGACACTCTGCCTCTCTCATGGACCGTACTATTGGAGCCATGAGGGCGTTACAGTTACTAGAGAGAGGTAACTAGACGTCCTGGTAAGTCGGCCCGGATGTTTCAGGAGTCGCATAGGTCGCGACGGCTTTACAATCTGTATCCGTTTTCTACGGAGTTGATTGTTAATTGGATCTCCTGAAGTGAATGTCCCTTTATCCTGGTAAAGGAAGGCGAGTCTGCAGGACCTGCTGGACAGAAAAATGGAGATGGCAACAATATCCATCTGCGAGGCCGCGGGTCATGGATTCAGTATTAAGGATCTATGTGTACTTGTAAAGTTTCCCTGAGCCGTTTGGACCGTCTACGGACGGCGTGACAAGATGGATCCCCTCTATCGAGATAGATGGGCTTTTCAAGTTGAAGGATTCTGCGTCACTGCTATCCAGGGCGCAATCCTCGGCAGTCACAGTCAGAAGAGCACTGTGGCTTAGACAGTGGAACGCGGTTTCCAGGCAGGGTTTGCTATCTTTAGCTTACAAGGTGGTCAGCTATTTGAATCTGACCTCACAGAGCTGATTGCTGAGGCAAAAGAAACAGCTTTACCGCAGCGCAGAGCTGTGACTTCTGCGTCTGGCAGGACTAGTGCCGATAGTTGTCGGCGGTCCTTTTGGTCCAGGGGATGATCCGGTCAACCCTCTGGGGGTTTGGGTCGTTCCTCTCTTTTTTTTTAAAAAAAAAAAAAGGGGGAATTTCTCAGAAATTCCGCATATCCTGGAAACAGAACTTCCATTAAGACAGAAGCTGGCAAAAAACCCGCTAAAGCGGTCTGACGTCTGGGTCTCACTCGAGCGCTCTCGAGTGGAGGGTCGTTTACGCCAATTCAAACCGACTTGGGTTTCCCGTGTGTCGGACGCCTGGGTGACACAGGTTGTGTTGGCAGGCTACTTCATAGAGTTTCTTTCTCGACCCCCGGACAGGTTTTGCCAATCTCGCATTCCGTCAGAGCCGAGCTATTTGCCGCTCTACTACGAGAGGTCGATTCCCTTCTGCAGAAGGGTGTGGTGATACCGGTTCCGCAGAGGACCGGGGAAGAGGATTCTTATTCCAACCTCTTTGTGGTCCCCAAAAAGGAGGACAAATTTCGCCCTATTTTGGACTTCAAAGATTGAATCGGCATGTTTACATCCCGAAAATTCCGCATGGAGTCACTTCGCTCCGTTGTGGCAGCCCTGTCGCAGAACGTCTTTTTGGTCAATCGACATTCGCGACGTTTATTTGCTTGTTCCCGTCGGAAGGGCTCACGGCGCTTCCTTCGTTTTGCCATAGGTCAGGACCATTACCAGTTTGTGGCTCTGCCATTCGGCTTGGCCTCGGCCCCAGAGTTTTTACAAACATTCTAGCGCCCCTCATGGCAATTCTTCGAAGACGGGTTACGATTTCCCTACCTGGACGACCTTCTGATTTGGCGTCCTCAAAGGAGGAGGCGGGACGGCTCGCAATCTATCCCTTCAGCTCCTGGAGGATTTCGGGTGGCTGGTCAATTGGGAGAAGTCGTCTCTGGAAGTCAATCCTGTTTTTGGGAATGCATTTCGACACGGTACGGACGGTGGTGTCCCTTCCTCCAGACAAGCGGGCATGTCTCTTTCGACATGTACAGATTATGAGGTCTGCGACAGCAATGTCCTTTCGGAAGTGTATGCGCCTTCTGGGTTTGACGTCCATGGAGGCACTTCCGTTTGACCAATTTCATCCCAGGGCCCTCCAAAGGCTCATTCTGAGTCGTTGGGATCGATCGCAAGCTTCTCTGGATTGCAGCGTCATCATCTCTCACAGGGTGCGAGAATCACTAGGATGGTGGTTATGTCCAGGAGCGTTATCCCTGGGGAAATCTTTCCTCCCTCCGAGGTGGTCGGTCATAACCACCGATGCCAGCCTGACGGGCTGGGGGGGGTGTCTGGAACGATCTTTGGATCCAGGGAGTATGGTCATCGGAAGAGTCTGTTCTACCGATCAACATCCTGGAATTGAGGGCAATTTTTTCTTTTGCCTCCAACACTGGACGCTCCCTTTGAGCGGTCTGCCAGTCCGAGTGCAGACAGACAACGCGACGGCGGTCGCGTATATCAACCACCAAGGCGGGACAAGGAGCTCCAGGCTCATGATGGAGGTGTCTTGGATTCTGCTATGGCCGAGACCAGGGTTCCAGCCATCTCTGCGATTCACATTCCAGGAGTCCAGAATACCACGGCGGACTTCCTCAGTCGCGAGAAGATGGATCCTGGAGAATGGAGTCTTCATCCGGAAATTTTTGCTCTGCTGTGCTCCCGTTGGGGAACTCCCCAAGTGGATTTGATGGCATCCAGGTTCAATGCCAAACTACCGACTTTCATGTCCAGGTACAAGGACCCGAAAGGCTGTGGCGGTGGTTGCTCTGGTGGCTCCGTGGGACCATTTCGAGCTAGCCTATGTGTTTCCGCCGATATCTTTACTTCCTCTGGTGCTGCGTCGGATCAGCCTGGAGAGAATTCCGGCTATGTGATAACCCCGGATTGGCCAAGGAGGACGTGGTCTCGACACTGGTGTCGCTTTTGGCGGCACCGCCATTCCCACTTCCTCCTCGCCCGGATCTGTTAACCCAGGGGCCCGTTCGTCATCCGGACTTGAAGTCTCTGCGTTTGACGGCGTGGCTCTTGAGACCGAAATATTGACTCGTAGAGGTTTTTCAGTCGAAGTCATTGCACTCTGCGAGCTAACAGAGGTCCGGCTACTACTAAGATTTATCATAAGACTTGGGAAGCCTTCTTTTCGTGGTGTTCGGGTTCTTCAATGAATCCGAGGATTTTTTCCATTCCCAATTTGTTGGCTTTGCTGCAGTACGGGCTGGTCAAAAGGTTTGGCAGTTAGCACTCTGAAAGGCCAGGTTTCTGCCCTGTCCTTGCTGTTTCGGAAGGCTATCGCCTCGCTTAGGGACTTAGTTCCTTTTTTCGCGGAGTAACCGTCAGTTTCCACCGCGGAAGGCGTCTGTGTCTCCTTGGCGGCTCAACCTTGTCTTGGAGGCTCTTCAGCATGTACCTTTTGAGCCTATGGGTTCTGCTAGCCTTTCTTTAATTTCTTGGAAGATTGCCTTCTTAGTGGCGGTAACCTCTTTAAGAAGGGTTTCTGAGTTGGCAGCTCTTTCCTGCTCGCTTCCTTTCCTGGATTTTTACCCGATCGATATGCTTGCACACGGGGCGACTTTCTACCTAAGGTGGTGTCGCAATTTCATGTTAACCAGGATATTGTATTGTCCTCGCTTTGCCCGGGCCCAAGGAATGCAAAGGAACGGGACTTACACAAATTGGATTTAGTGCGGACCTTGAAGTTCTATTTGTCTGTTACTCAAGGTTTTAGGAAGTCAGATTCTCTGTTTGTGATTCCAGCAGGTCGCAGGCGTGGTCAACGAGCTTCCAAGGTTTCTATAGCTCGTTGGATTCGGTCGGCCATTTTGGAGGCTTACCGACTTAAAGGCGAACCTTGCCGATTAAGATTCGAGCTCACTCCACGAGGGCTGTGGCTTCATCGTGGGCCTTTCATCAAGGGGCTTCGGCAGCTCAGCTCTGCCGAGCGGCGACCTGGCGCTCCGTCCACACATTTACAAAGTTTTATAAGGTGGACGTCAGTGCTTCCGCTGATGCGGCCTTAGGACGTAGGGTGCTGCAGGCAGCGGTATTTTAAGTTTTAGTTAACTTGTATTTGGCGCCTGTTGCGCATTTATCTAGGTTGATGGGTTTCTGCCTCTTTTGATTTTTTCCACCCTAATTTCTGGACTGCTTTGGGACGTCCCACTAGTTATGAACTAGTGTGTCTCCTTTCCTTCCATCTGCAGCTGAAAGACGGATTTTGGTAAGAACTTACCTGTAAAATCCTTTTCAGCGAAGGAAGGAAAGGAGACACAGCTCCCTCCCATGGCAGAAGTGTGTTGTTGTATTACAGATGCAGCGTGACCCTTCTCTGATAGCGATTTTCTGGGCTGAGGTCGACGCGCTACGGCTCTGTTCCAGCATTGCCAGCTTATCGCAGTAGTCAGGTTCAGTGAGTAGTACCTGGAACTGTGTGATTTTTGCCTACATGCATGCATAACCTGTACTCTTATGTTTTTTCTCTGAAGTCCTTCAGAAGGGGTTATGTTGCTCCGCTGGTGATATTGCTCTTCCTTAAGCTTGTGTACAACTGGAGAGCTGAGTAGGAGGAGCCCGAGCTGGAGGGGCCGGTCAACACTCTTTTTAATCTGAGGTGTCAATCCTATCTGGGGCTCCGCCTACCCACTAGTTATGAACTAGTGTGTCTCCTTTCCTTCCTTCGCTGAAAAGGATTTTACAGTTAAGTTCTTACCAAAATCCGTCTTTCCAGTGCAGGTTGTTACTGGTGATACTGGAGTCTTTCTCCCGTTGATTGTGTCTTTTTTATTCTGTCTTTTTACTAGTCCAGGTCCCCTAATCCATCCCCCCTCCGCCATCACTCCAGCCTGATCTCCACTCCAAGCAACTTCGAGCACGTCTATCACATGACGGCAAATTCTGCTGAAAACTTTCTGTCCTCCGACCCCGTCCACCCCGCCACCTCCTCCTACTCTCCCCGTCTCTCAGCACTACCCCTGGCTCTCACAGGGTATGCACAGCCGAGCCCCGTCCTGGACTAACCTGTGTGGTGTGCCTGCCTCCATGTCACCGCTGCTTATGACTGCTTCTCGCTCCTCTAGGTTCCTGCTTCTGATCTGAAGCTTCGGCCATTGCTCCTCACTCCTCCGTCATTGCTCCACACTCCTCCCAGTCATTGCTCCTCACTCCTCCGTCATTGCTCCTCACTCCTCCCAGTCATTGCTCCTCACTCCTCCGTCATTGCTCCTCACTCCTCCCAGTTATTGCTCCTCACTCCTCCCAGTCATTGCTCCTCACTCCTTCCAGTCATTGCTCCTCACTCCTCCAGTCATTGCTCCTCACTCCTTCCAGTCATTGCTCCTCACTCCTCCCAGTCATTGCTCCTCACTCCTCCCAGTCTTGCTCCTCACTCCTCCCAGTCATTGCTCCTCACTCCTCCCAGTCATTGCTCCTACTCCTCCCAGTTATTGCTCCTACTCCTCCCAGTCATTGCTCCTCACTGCTCCCAGTCATTGTACCTCACTCTCCCAGTTATTGCTCCTCACTCCTCCCAGTCATTGCTCCTCACTCCTCCCAGTATGCTCCTCACTCTCCAGTCTTTTCTCCTCACTCCTCCCAGTCTTTGCTCCTCACTCCTCCCAGTCTTTGCTCCTCACTCCTCCCAGTCTTTGCTCCTCACTCCTCCCAGTCTTTGCTCCTCACTCCTCCATCCTCCGTCACTGTTCCTTACTACTCTGTCTTTGCTCCTCACTTCTCTCGTGGTCATTGCTCGGCAGTCCCTCCCAGTCATTGCTCCTCAGTCCTCCATCCTCCCTGTCATTGTTCCTTACTACTCTGTCATTGCTCCTCACTCTTCCCGGTCATTGCTCCTCTGTCCCTCCCAGTCATTGCTCCCTCACTTCTCTCCGGTCATTGCTCCCTCACTTCTCTCCCGGTCATTGCTACCTCACTCCTCTCCCGGTCATTTCTCCTCAGTCCCTCCCGGTCATTGCTCCCTCACTTCTCTCCCGGTCATTGCTACCTCACTTCTCTCCCGGTCATTGCTACCTCACTTCTCTCCCGGTCATTGCTACCTCACTTCTCTCCCGGTCATTTCTCCTCATTCTCTCCCGGTCATTGCTCCCTCACTCTCTCCCGGTCATTGCTCCTCACTTCTCTCCCGGTCATTGCTCCCTCACTTCTCTCCCGGTCATTGCTCCTCACTTCTCTCCCGGTCATTGCTCCCTCACTTCTCTCCCGGTCATTGCTCCCTCACTTCTCTCCCGGTCATTGCTCCTCCTTCTCTCCCGGTCATTGCTCCCTCACTTCTCTCCCGGTCATTGCCTCCTCCTTCTCCCGGTCATTGCTCCCTCACTCTCTCCCGGTCATTGCTCCCTCGCTTCTCTCCGGTCATTGCTCCCTCACTTCTCTCCCGGTCATTGCTCCCTCACTTCTCTCCCGGTCATTGCTCCCTCACTGTCTCTCCCGGTCATTGCTCCTCACTTTCTCCCGGTCATTGCTCCCTCCTCTCTCCCGGTCATTGCTCCCTCCTTCTCTCCCGGTCATTGCTCCCTCCTTCTCTCCCGGTCATGCTCCCTCGCTTCTCTCCCGGTCATTGCTCCCTCGCTTCTCTCCCGGTCATTGCTCCCTCCTTCTCTCCCGGTCATTGCTCCCTCACTTCTCTCCCGGTCATTGCTCCCTCGCTTCTCTCCCGGTCATTGCTCCCTCGCTTCTCTCCCGGTCATTGCTCCCTCGCTTCTCTCCCGGTCATTGCTCCCTCCTTCTCTCCCGGTCATTGCTCCCTCACTCCTCTCCCGGTCATTGCTCCCTCCTTCTCTCCCGGTCATTGCTCCCTCCTTCTCTCCCGGTCATTGCTCCCTCCTTCTCTCCCGGTCATTGCTCCCTCACTCTCTCCCGGTCATTGCTCCCTCCTTCTCTCCCGGTCATCTCCCTCGCTTCTCTCCGTCATTGCTCCCTCGCTTCTCTCCCGGTCATTGCTCCCTCCCTTCTCTCCCGGTCATTGCTCCCTCCCTTCTCTCCCGGTCATTGCTCCCTCGCTCCTCCCGGTCATTGCTCCCTCGCTTCTCTCCCGGTCATTGCTCCCTCACTCTCTCCCGGTCATTGCTCCCTCGCTTCTCTCCCGGTCATTGCTCCCTCACTCCTCTCCCGGTCATTGCTCCCGCTTCTCTCCGGTCATTGCTCCCTCACTCTCTCCCGGTCATTGCTCCCTCACTCCTCTCCGGTCATTGCTCCTCACTCCTCTCCCGGTCATTGCTCCCCACTTCTCTCCGGTCATTGCTCCCTCACTCCTCTCCTGGCCATCGTCGTCTCCTCGTGTCTCTGCCTTTCATACCTTCACCTGCTTGCTGCACCACCATCTGTTTGCCGGCTGTGGGTTTATCT
>JARQOD010000005.1:536549788-536625261 GCA_033576555.1 Oophaga sylvatica | reverse complement strand
CCGGGATCACCCGGTGTTTTAAACATGAGGGGGATCGGGCGGTGGACCCTTTCCGTGGTGCTTGGGAGCCAAAGTCAAAGGGGACGTCGGACTGCGAAGGCCTCCCCGGGAGGGTATCAGGACGGCTTCGAGGTGAGCGCTCTTCCTTGGCCTGTGGAGGAAGAAAAGGGAACAATGAAGAAAATCGTATGATTAATCTCCTACAGTTTCCTGTACGAGCTCCTAGACCTGTGTGTCTCCATGGTGACAGACTACAAACAAACCCTGTGTAGTCTGATACCAGGTTACCCCTGTAGTTGGGGCTGAGCTCCGTCACTACATCAATGGTGGCGTGTAGCATGGCCCCGCTCACCTCTGACCATGGAATAAAGGATGGATAACGTCCTTTTAAAGGGGTTCCAAACTATCGGACCTCAGAACCCGACCAATCAGATTTGTTTATTACAGCGTGAGCTGGACTGTGATTAGGTCGGCTGCTTTACCTTCGACTCATACCCGGTGAGGAACTTCATTCAATTGACTTCCTTCGGGAGTTTCTCTCGATCTTTGTCGGCTGCTGCTCGAATTACCTTCAAAACCAAAAATACGGTGTCGGGGTCAACAGGGAAGTGCAGAGCGCCGTCCTCTGGGGTCTAGTCGTGTCAACGGTCGCACCATATAATGATCTCACCTCAATATACAGGTCGGTGAATTCTTCATCAAAGCCGCGGGTCGCTCCGAAATCCAGCAGGGCAACCTACGGGCAACAGAGAGGGTCAGATGGGACCAGCCGAGGGCGAGCAGCAAGAATACCGCACATAGAAGAACGTAACAAGGAAACCTCCAGCCAGGAAAGGCAGCCACTGATGGAAAGTCAATAGCCATCCATGGGATCTATAGACAGGCAGCTGCCATAATAATAATAATAATAATCTTTATTTATATAGCGCCATCATATTCCGCAGCGCTTTACAGTTTAACAGTTTCAGAACACAAGTCATAAGTAACAACGTTAATACAATAATTAAAGCAAAATAAGCCGCCCAAATCTCGTGAGAGCTTACAATCTACAATGAGGTGGGGGAGATACAAAATACAGGTGTGTATATACAATGGTGCATTTACAATGATGGTCCAGCCATCTTGAGGGAGTGAGGGATGGATGGAGATAGTGAATGGGCTACACACACACACTTACACATAGAATGACTTTGATTAGCGAATGTGATAGGCCGCTCTGAACAAATGTGTTTTGAGGGAGCGCCTGAAACCATGCAAATTGTGGATAGTCCTAATTTATCTTATTTAACCCCTGCAGCACCAGGCCAGTTTTCCTCCCCTACTTCCTACAGCCATAAGACGATTCAGACATTTTTGGATTTTGTTTTCTTGGCATTCAGTGTACGGTGAGAGTGAACCGGCACCAAGATCCTCCAGGTCTAAACGGGATTGGTAATGCTGTACTCCAACCGGTTTATTATAGTATTAAAGAAAAATGTCTGTTTTGAGTTTGGGATTTTTTTTTTCCACCTTTATTTGTGTTTAGTCAGAACAAAATCTAAGATGGTTTAACTTACAATAAACGCTGCAGTCAGACAGACCGCACCATGACACCAAGAACAGCAGTGATGGGACCGGCTCCTGCCGCTGCTCTGTGGCCTCTATAATAGCGGGCGCCGCGCAGGGTGCGGGTGCTGCGCAGGGTGCGGGTGCCGCTACTTCAGTCTACACCAGGGATGTCAAAGTCAAACACACCGAGGGCCAAAAAAACAAATTTGCTACAAGCCGAGGGCCGGACTGACGCCGGCCCTGCTACCGGTGCATTGTGGGAAATGTAGTGTTGGTGGCGGTGCGTGCAAAACACCAGCAGGCGGCTGTGGCCTGCGGGCCGGATCTAATAGTAATTAAATATCATCCAGGGGACCATAGATAATCAATTCGCGGGCTGGATCTGGCCCGCGGGCCTTGACTTTGACATATGGGGTCTACACAAAGGTCTTCATAAAACAGGTAGCTGCAGTGTCATTTAAGGACCAACAGGGACAACAAAGCTTGAAGTATAAAACCCTAAAAGAACTAAAGGGCACACAGTAGTGCGAGGTGCACAGCTGCAGAATGGCGGCACACAGCCCCTGCGGGTCTGTATTGTGGAGCGGAGGCACGCAGGATGTACATCTTATGTTCAAATTGGGATCATTTGTGCATCATGTGCTGAAGAATGGCCAATCAATGAGAAAAACGGAAAATAAAGCCGCTATAATACATCAGCAGCTGCTCTACTCGCTGGTGGTTTCCAGATGGCACCTGGATGTTTTTTGTACATCTGCTAGGCACAAAACTAAATAAAACATGCGCTTTAGGAGCCAATAGAGAAAGGCAAGAACAGACCTGGCCGCCTGCGCCGCAGCAAGAACGGACCCGGCCGCCTGCGACGCAGCAAGGACGGACCCGGCCGCCTGCCCCGCAGCAAGAACAGACCCGGCCGCCTGCGCCGCAGCAAGAACGAACAGACCCGGCCGCCTGCGCCTCAGCAAAAACAGACCCGGCCGCCTGCGCCTCAGCAAAAACAGACCCGGCCGCCTGCCCCGCAGCAAGAACGGACCCGGCCACCTGCGCCGCAGCAAGAACAGACCCGGCCGCCTGCGCCGCAGCAAGAACAGACCCGGCCGCCTGCGCCGCAGCAAGAACAGACCCGGCCGCCTGCGCCGCAGCAAGAACAGACCCGGCCGCCTGCGCCGCAGCAAGAACAGACCCGGCCGCCTGCCCCGCAGCAAGAACAGACCGGCCGCCTGCCCCGCAGCAAGAACAGACCCGGTCGCCTGCCCCGCAGCAAGAACAGACCCGGTCGCCTGCCCCGCAGCAAGAACAGACCCGGCCGCCTGCCCCGCAGCAAGAACAGACCCGGTCGCCTGCCCCGCAGCAAGAACAGACATGGCCACAGGCAATTCAAGACAGTTCTATCCATTTTGCACATCAGAAAGGACGCCGATGCCGGGTGAGGGTCCGCTGACCACGGGTGCAGGGGGTGTAATTACCTTTTTCAGCTCTGGGTCGTAGAAGAAGTTGGACCAGTTCGGGTCGGTCTGCATGAAGCGGAACTCAAACAGCTCCCGGAGGCACAACATCAGGATGTTCTCACAGATCTGACAGCAGAACACAAATGATGAGAGTTTTACTCCGTAATGAACACACAGTCCAGCTCTATAATAAAACTCTATTGTAGGCGGTGGTCGGCACCAACACTTCCAATATACATCTTAAAGGGACAGTAACCCAGAAATCTGCAGTTTATACTAAATAGTCCATTATGTGTTTTATTACTAAAGATTTGCACATCAGGAGAGCTGAGCAGTAACTCCATGATCCCCGCGCTCGTTGTTTATCAGCAGTAACTTTCCAGGACCCTTGTGTCACATAGAAAGGGTAAGGAGGTTATTTTGGGGAGGTGATGCCAGCGGGGGGGTGGGACGTGGCGGAGCTCCAGGGCAGCAGCTGTAGAGCAGGATCTGTCACACAGCGGACACGTTCCCGGCACACGTCCCACCGATGCTTCTCAAGGTCGCTGAAGGTGACGCCGCTGTGTGCACTGTCAACAGTGAGCAAAACACGGGCGTCGACAGCACCGGGGAGGCACGAGGGGGACACGACCATCTTCTGTGACTCGGTGGGGGCGCCCCTTTAGGTTCAAGTTTCCAGCGTTATTTTTTCTTCTATTTTTTAAACCCCCATAGGGTCCAGATGTAGAACCATAGACCGCCCCTTTAAATATGTGACAGAAAGTATACACCGTATACAGCACCAATATAACAATATAAATAATCATTAATAATTCGGGCAGATGTAACTTTTATACATCTTAATTTTTACGCATCTTAAAGTTTAGGACATTTTTAAAAACTTTTGGAATTTCTCTTTATTTTTCTAGAGATCTCAAGATGCCCAGAACGCGGATTATGGTTTGGTCACTTGTGAACAGGATCCGTGACGCCCATTGCCAGTGCAGGAGCAGCAGCAACATACACAGCGCCCCCCAGTGGCCACAACCGGACTAGAGGACTCAGCGACGCCTCGTCAGGTGAAACACACCGCTCTGTACTAGCAGAGCTGAAGTTGTCGCCCAGTGCAAGAGTTTCGGGACACCTCCGTTCAGAGGTTTGCGTCCTCCAGCACCAGCGGTTGCCCCCTGTCTCCCCATTACGCACCTCGTTGCGCGTCTCCTGGCTGAGCTGCTCCGCTTGGTCGAGAGGGAAACCGGTTACCAGTTCTGTGGTCAGGACGTGTGCGCTGCACAGATCGTCCACGACGGCCGGCACGTAGAAGAAGGGGTGATCATTCAGCAGCTCCCTGCAATCCAGAGGGAAGAATCAGTGCAGGGTTCACCCTTACCCAACCCGCTCGGCTCTGCTACATCAGTGATGGACGTCTGCAGCACCAACATCCGTTACCACTGCGCCCTAACCAAATCCACAGTAAACAGGTGAAAGACGTGCTATAATGGGGGGGAGTAGTGCATTAACGTCATGTGAGTGCATGGGGGTCTTAGAAACTGAGCCCTAATTGCAGATTAACCCCATAGCTGCTGCAGGTGACAGCATGGCGCTGCACACGGATGCAGGCAAAATCTGCAGTTTCCAAATGCGTTGTCTGAATTATCCCCATCTTAAAGCAGCCATACTTGGAGCTTCCTCAATTAAAGGGATCCTTTGACTTTTTTTTTTTTTAATTTCTTAGAAATTGTGAGAGCCCAGTAGCGCCTCCACAGGATAAACAAAGTACTACATGGAGCCCCCTGAAATAATCAGGCTGCCATAACGCCGGGCCTCCAGGGGTGAGGAACGCTCGTTATTACTAATTAAATGTCCTACGAGGGACCAGAAAAGTGTCTGTTTTCCTTCATGACACAAATCCCTCCGACACCCGACGCGGACATACTTGAATCTCTTGGCACACGCGGCCTCCCTCTTGTAGTCGCACTCCAGGGCCAGCTCTCGGCTGAGGACTTCTATCAGGTGTTCGGGGAACAGACCTTCAAGAAAAGCAAAAAAACACAAAACCGTGTGACATGGCCGGTGCCTTATAGGACGGCCGCCTATAAGGAGAGGGCGAGAGGCAGAAGAGGACGAGAAAGCGTCAGTGCACCGGGCTCCGTCCCGAGAGCCCGACCGCGGGCGGGAGAACGTCAGACCCACAACATGGAAGAGGGGTCACACGTCAGTTACCTTCAGGCAGAGCGTTGCTCATATTGAGGACGGTCATGAGATTATGCACATCGCTGTTAATACTTTGAGCCACTCCAGGATACTAAGGAAGAAGAGATACAGGATTAATAATAAAAAAAAAAAAAAAAACTAAAATAAAAAAAAAAAAAAAAATTGAAAAATCGCCGGACCTGGATTTTCATGGCGACTTCTCTCCCATCCTTTAGACGGGCCAGATGGACCTGACCGATGGAGGCAGCAGCAAATGGCCGTTCTTCAAAGGACTCCAGTTTGTCCCTCCAGTTGGGTCCCAGGTCGGCGTTCAATGTTTTCTGTGGATAATGCCCATTTATTATAAACACCAAGGGTTATGGACGACTGATGCCGCCATATACTCTCCCCGCAGACATGGAGTGCTCGGCCGTCCGGAGCAGGAGCCTCGGTTACTGTCTTTTACCTGAGCCGCCGGTCTGCGTATCAGAGCAAATATTCCCCTAATATTTCGGCCACATACGGCACAGAGTCGGAGACTCACCGTCATCTGCTTGATGGGCATGAAGTCGGCGCTCTGACGCACCCGCTCAAAGATCTTCTGCAGCTGCGGATTAATAAAGGCGTCGTCTGCACGGAGACAAAGAAACAGAACTGTAGTCACAGGGAGACTATAGAAAAAGAAGATTACGTTCCTCCGCACTGAAGAGCTTGGCTTTATCATTTTATTCACAGATTGAGTGGAGAAAGCATGTGCAGTCTCTGGGAGGGCAGGGAAAGACAACCAATAAGGATGAAGAGACGGAAAAAAAAAAAAAACAGTGCAAACACTGACAATATAAGTAAATGACCTAATGAAACACCCTGTATTCACAAACAGACCTCACATCCAGCCTATATTACTGGGAGAGACACACAGACCTCACATCCATCCTATATTACTGGGAGAGACACACAGACCTCACATCCATCCTACATTACTGGGAGAGACACACAGATCTCACATCTAGCCTATATTACTGGGACAGACACACAGACCTCACATCCAGCCTATATTACTGGGAGAGACACACAGACCACACATCCAGCCTATATTACTGTGAGAGACACACAGACCTCACATCCAGCCTATATTACTGGGAGAGACACACAGAGCTCACATCCAGCCTATATTACTGGGAGAGACACACAGAGCTCACATCCAGCCTATATTACTGGGAGAGACACACAGAGCTCACATCCAGCCTATATTACTGGGAAAGACACACAGATCTCACATCCAGCCTATATTACTGGGAGAGACACACAGATCTCAAATTCAGCCTATATTACTGGGAAAGACACACAGATCTCACATCCAGCCTATATTACTGGGAGAGACACACAGAGCTCACATCCAGCCTATATTACTGGGAGAGACACACAGACCTCACATCCAGCCTATATTACTGGGAAAGACACACAGATCTAACATCCAGCCTATATTACTGGGAGAGACACAAAGCGCTTACATCCAGCCTATATTACTGGGAGAGACACACAGAGCTCACATCCAGCCTATATTACTGGGAGAGACACACAGAGCTCACATCCAGCCTATATTACTGGGAGAGACACACAGACCTCACATCCAGCCTATAATACTGGGAGAGACACAGACCTCACATCCAGCCTATATTACTGGGAGAGACACAGACCTCACATCCAGCTTATATTACTGGGAGAGACACACAGACCTCACATCCAGCTTATATTACTGGGAGAGACACAGACCTCACATCCAGCCTATATTACTGGGAGAGACACAGACCTCACATCCAGCCTATATTGCTGGGAGAGACACACAGAGCTCACATCCAGCCTATATTACTGGGAGAGACACTCTTACAAGAATAAAACACGGATTTTGGTAAGAACTTACCTGTAAAATCCTTTTCAGCGAAGGAAGGAAGAGAGACACAGTATTCATTACTGATGGGTAGGCGGAGCCCCAGATCAGGATGTTACCTCAGATCAAAAGAGTGATGACTGGCTGGCCCTCCAGCTCGGGCTCCTCCTACTCAGCTCCAGTCGTACCAAAGCTTTTAGGAAAAGAGCCAAGATCACCAGCGGAGCAACATAACCCCTTCTGAAGGAACTTCAGAGAAAAAACACAAGAATACAGGTTATGCATGCAAAGAAAGCCAAAAACCACAGAGTTCCAGGTACTACTCACGGAACCTGACTACTGCGATGAGCTGGCGATGCTGGAACAGAGCCCTAGCGCGCTGACCTCAGCCCAGATAATCGCTATCAGATAAGGGTCGCGCTGCATCTGAAAACATCAACACACTTCTGCCTTGGGAGGGTGCTGTGTCTCTCTTCCTTCCTTCGCTGAAAAGGATTTTACAGGTAAGTTCTTACCAAAATCCGTGTTTCAGCTGCAGATGGAAGGAAGAGAGCCACAGTATTCATTACTGATGGGACGTCCCAAAGCAGTTCAAAAATAAGGGTGGGAAAAACCAACAAAAGGCAGAAACCCAACAACCTTAACAACAAAGCGCAACCAGCGCTAAACACAAGTTCATCCAGAACTTCAAACTACAGCTGCCTGCAAGACCCTACGTCCGAGGGCTGCATCAGCGGAAGCACTGACGTCCACTTTATAAAACTTTGTAAACGTGTGGACAGAGCGCCAAGTTGCCGCTCGGCAGAGCTGCACTGCCGAGGCACCTTGATGAAAAGCCCACGATGAGGCCACAGCTCTCGTAGAATGGGCTCGAATCTTAATCGGGCAAGATTCACCCCGAAGACGGTAAGCTTCCAAAATAGCTGACCGGATCCAACGAGCTATAGAATCCTTGGAAGCTCGTTGACCACGCCGACGACCTGCTGGAACCACAAACAGGGAGTCCGTCTTACGAAAACCTTGAGTAAGAGATAGATAAAACTTCAAGGCCCGCACTAAATCCAATGTGTGTAAATCTCGCTCTTTCGCATTCTTCGGATCCGGACAGAGTGAAGGCAACACAATATCCTGGTTAACATGAAATTGTGACACCACTTTAGGCAAAAAATCACCCCGAGTGCGAAGCACTACACGATCCGGAAAAAACTCCAGAAAAGGAGGCGAACAAGAAAGAGCTGCCAACTCAGAAACTCTCCTCAAAGAAGTGACTGCAACAAGGAAAGCCACCTTCCAAGAAAGTAAAGAAAGGCTAGCAGAAACCATAGGCTCAAAAGGTTTATGCTGAAGAGCCTCCAAAACAAGGTTGAGCCGCCAAGGAGACACGGGAGCCTTCCGCGGCGGAAACTTACGAGATATACCTCGGAAAAAGGAGAGCACGTCTCTATTTGAAGCAATGGTTCTCCGGAACAATAAAGACAGAGCAGAAATCTGACCTTTCAGAGTGCTGACTGCCAAACCCTTGTCTAGCCCATGCTGCAGAAAAGCCAACAGGTTGGGAATGGAAAATTTTCTCGGGTTCCGAGAGGACCCCAAACACCACGAAAAGAAGGTTTCCCAAATTTTGTGGTAAATCCTAGTAGTAGCTGGACATCTTGCAGCACGAAGGGTAGCAATAACCTCGGCTGAGAAACCTCTACGGGTCAAGATTTCGGTCTCAAGAGCCACGCCGTCAAACGCAGGGACATCAAGTCCGGATGACAAACGGGCCCCTGAGTCAACAAGTCCGGTTGAAGAGGGAGTGGAAAAGGAGGTGCCGCCAACAGCGACATTATTGTCGAGAACCACACCCTTCTTGGCCAGTCGGGAGCTATCAAAATAGCTGAAATTCTCTCTAGTCTGATCCGACGCAGTACTAGAGGAAGTAAGGATATCGGCGGGAATACGTAAATCAGCTCGAACTGATCCCACTGAGCCACTAGAGCATCCACCGCCACCGCCTTCGGGTCCTTGTACCTGGACATGAATGTCGGTAACTTGGCATTGGACCTGGATGCCATCAAATCCACTTGGGGGGTTCCCCAGCGAGAGCACAGTAGAGCAAAAACTTCCGGGTGAAGGCTCCATTCCCCGGGATCCATCCTTCTGCGACTGAGAAAGTCCGCTGTAATATTCTGAACCCCTGGAATGTGAATCGCCGAAATGGCTGGTACACTGGCCTCTGCCCAAATCAGAATTCGGGACACCTCTACCATGAGTCTGGAACTCCTTGTCCCACCTTGGTGATTGATATACGCGACAGCCGTCGCATTGTCTGTCTGCACTCGGACTGGCAGACCGCTCAAAGGGACCGTCCAATGTTGGAGGCAAAGGAAAATCGCCCTCAATTCCAGGATGTTGATCGGAAGAAAAGACTCTTCCGATGACCATACCCCCTGAATCCAGAGATTGTTCCAAACACCCCCCCAGCCCGTCAGGCTGGCATCGGTGGTTATGACTGACCACTTCGGAGGGAGGAAAGACTTCCCCAGGGAGAATGCCCCTGGACGTAACCACCATTCTAGAGAATCCCGCACCGCGCGAGAAATGGTGACACTGCAATCCAGCGATTGCGACTGGTTCCATCGACTCAAGATGAACCTTTGGAGAGTCCTGGAATGGAACTGGGCAAAAGGAATTGCCTCCATGGACGCCACCATCAGTCCCAGAAGACGCATACACTTCCGTAGGGACATTGCCGTTGAGGATTTCATAATCTGTACATGTCGAAGAAGACATGACTGTTTGTCTGGTGGTAGGGAAACTACCGACCGAAACGTGTCGAGATGCATTCCCAAAAAGAGGATTGTCCTCGATGGTTCCAGGGACGACTTCTCCCAATTGACCAGCCAACCGAAGTCCTTCAGAAACTGAAGAGACAAATCCCGAGCCGTCAACGCCTCCTCCTCCGAGGAAGCCATGATCAAAAGATCGTCCAGATAAGGGAGAATCGTAATCCCCTGCCTTCGAAGGATTGCCATGAGGGGCGCCAGAATTTTTGTAAAGACCCTTGGCGCTGAGGCTAAGCCGAACGGCAGAGCCACGAACTGGTAATGATTCTGACCTATGGCAAATCGAAGAAAGCGCTGATGAGCCTTTCCGATGGGAATATGCAAATAGGCGTCGCGAATGTCGATTGACACCAGAAAATCGTTCTGTGACAGAGCTGCCACAACGGAACGAAGCGACTCCATGCGAAATTTCCGGGCATGGACATGCCGGTTTAATCGCTTTTGAGTTCCAGAATCGGGCGAAATTTGTTCTCCTTTTTGGGAACTATAAAAAGGTTGGAATAAAAACCTTTCCCTCGGTCCTCTGACGGAACCGGTATCACTACACCCTTTTGTAGTAGAGATTCGACCTCTCGCTGTAGAGCGACAACAAGCTCGGGTTCCGACGGAACGTGAGATTGACAAAAAACATTTGGGGGTTGAGAAGCAAACTCTATGAAATAGCCTGCCGACACTATCCGCGTTACCCAGGAATCTGGAACGCGAGCCATCCAAGTCTCCTTGAAAAGAAGCAGGCGACCCCCCACTCGAGAATCCTCGAGTGGACCCCTGGCGTCAATCCGACTTTGCGGGTTTCTTGTCAAGTTCCCGCTTGTCCTGGCGGAAACTCTGCTTCCAGGGAGTACGAGTTTTCTGAGAGGATTTCTTTCCTGAGAAAGAAGGACGACCCGATCCCCACGAGGAGTGACTAGATCGTCCTCGGCCCCGAAAGGACCGCCGACCACTATAGACACCAGGCTTACTGGACACCGAGGCCATGGCCCTTCGCTGTGGTAATGCTGATTCCTTCGCCTTAGCCTTGGAAATCAGCTCTGTGAGGTCGGATCCAAAAAGATGGCCACCCTTGTAAGGTAAGGCCAACAACCCTTGTTTGGAAACTGCGTCCCCGGCCCACTGTCTGAGCCATAAAGCTCTTCTGACTGTGACCGCTGAAGCTTGCGCTTTGGCCAGCAGAGATGCCGTATCCAGACCGGCATCAAAGATATAACAGGCTGCCGTTTCTAACCATTCACAAGTTTCCCGTATCTCAGATAACGGAGATTCATTTTGCAACTCCGTCTTCAGACGTGCCAACCAGCTTAGAGAAGCTCTAGCAGCACACATGGATCCTAGCACCGCTCGAAATCCATGACCCGCAGCCTCATAGCTTGCTTTTGCCGCCAATTCTGCCTTTCTATCCAAAGGCTCCTGTAAGCTCGCTTTTCCCTTAATAGGGAGTAGAGAGGATTTACTAAGCTGAGACAAAGACACATCCACTTCAGGAGCAGAAGTCCAATTAGCCTTTAACTCCGCAGAGCAAGGATAAAGTGTATCAAAGAAATGCGTTCCATGAAAACGCTTATCTGGACATAGACGTTCCTCCTCTATTACACCATTAAGCTCATCCAGAGCTGGCAATGTTGTGCGCGAAGCACGGGACTCCTGGAACATGCGTGCTGATTTACCAGGACGACTAGTTACCTCCTCCGGTAACTGTAGTATATCTCTCATGGCTTCAATTAATGCCTCCGTACGCTTCGCCATAGAGGAACGCCCCTGCGGCTCGTCCGCATCTGAATCGGATATTTCTCCATCCGAATTTAAAGGGGAACTCTGCCCAATATCAGATACATCTGACTCGCTCCGTGTAGAGGCCGGTAACGGCCTGCGTCGCTTCCTCTGAGAGGAATTAGCAGACACATATTGACCTAAAAGGTCAGACAAGTTATTAATCGATCGAGCGATATCATCCAATTTTCCACCGCTGTCGACCGCAGCGCTAGACGCTGTGGAGGTCTGCGTATCTGATTGCCGCAATGGCACTGGGACGTGATCCGCGGCATCTGAACTCTGTTCAGACATGTCTCACCTGTATGAGCAGGTCAAAGCGGTAATACCAGCAAAAAACTATGCGTTTTTTTTTTTTTTTTTTTCAAACGCTGAAGGGTTAACGCTCCACCAAGCAGGGTTACCCCAGCGGTATTCAGTCAGCAAATTTAGCTGGTAGAAATAACCCTCAGAGGGGTTAATATTGCAAACTCACCACAATATATATATATTTGTGAGCCCCAGCCAATCTTTATGTCTCTGATGAGACTGCAGCTGCAGGATAGCGATCGCTGCGCTGCGGGGTGAGGAATCAGCACTCACCCAGCTGGCCGTGGTGTCTTATGAGGAGAGGAGCGGTCCGAGGAGCCCAGGAGCCTGAGTAATGGCCGCCACAGTGAGGGGGTCGCAGGAGAAACGCCAGAGCGCGCGTCTTCCTGCTCAGAAGACCGGGAATATTTAGGCCACGCCCCCCGCCAGCTCGAATAATGAGCGCGAACTCCCCCGCTCCTGCTCCCTCTCTGTCCTGCAGGTATCTGCCTGCGGACAAAAGATCACCACATCTACTTGTAACAGCGCTGTCACAGCAGCGCTGAAGCATACTGACATACATGTAGTAGCGCTGTCACAGCAGCGCTGAAGCATACTGACATACATGTAGTAGCGCTGTCACAGCAGCACTGAAGCATACTGACATACATGTAATAGCGCTGTCACAGCAGCACTGAAGCATACTGACATACATGTAGTAGCGCTGTCACAGCAGCACTGAAGCATACTGACATACATGTAATAGCGCTGTCACAGCAGCACTGAAGCATACTGACATACAGTAGTAGCGCTGTCACAGCAGCACTGAAGCATACTGACATACAAGTAATAGCGCTGCTCACTCAGACGCTAAAGCACTCACACATAATTATATCATTAAAATTTGTGTGGAGTACTCACCAGCCAAGGCGCCACAGGGACCCTCAGGGGTTTCTGGCGCTGTGCCCATGCTTCCCCCCAGGGCGAAGAACGCAGTGACCGCACGTGTGGTTTGCGTCCCGCCAGGGAAGCTCTCCTCATCCCCCAGGGCCGGCAAGGATTCTGCAGGGACTTTGAGTAAATACAGATCCGCCAAGGGAGAGGTTGGGGTACAGCAGCGCTGGTACCCCTGAGACCTCTAGACCAACTAGTGATCCAAGTCTCCTGTCCGAATATTAAAATAATAAAATCTTCTGAGGAGCTGCATTAGCAGCGACCATCCTCTGGACCTCAAATCTTAGACTGGAGCTGAGTAGGAGGAGCCCGAGCTGGAGGGGCCAGCCAGTCAGCACGCTTTTGATCTGAGGTAACATCCTGATCTGGGGCTCCGCCTACCCATCAGTAATGAATACTGTGGCTCTCTTCCTTCCATCTGCAGCTGAAAATGGATTTTTAGTTTACAGCATGATCAGCAGGGAAAAAGTGATTGAAACTGTTTGTGCACAGCTTGATAAACTTCTAGCACAACTAGAGAGAGAGAGAGAGAGAGAAAAAAAAAAAAAAAAAAAAACACACACACACACACACACACACACACACACACACACACCCCTCCCCCGCATATTTCTGGCATGAAGCTCACTGTACTTTTTATACATTAGATTATATTTGGAGTCACAATGTTATTTTTTGCATTTCATTTTTAATCTGCGATGACAATGTTTTCTGTAACCGAATCCCCTCCCGGTCGTTGATATTTCAGGGTCGGACATTTTCAGCGTGCAGAGAGCATTTTTATTTGTTTTCTATTTTTAAAGCCCGAAATTATTTTCGTCCTCCCCTTCAACGACTGGGCTTCCCCCAGGATGATTTCTGGAGGCCGCGGCTTATTATAGACTGGACGGCAGCTGCAGGACGTGTCACTACTACAGCCGGAGGTCGTAGATAAGACCGGACTGGTCCGCGCCATCGTTGAGCAACGTGCTAAAGACGAGCAGTCACCGCGATCACTACTCATCTGCAAACCCCCCGGCTGCAAACCCGGTCCGGTGCCAGCGGCGGCTATTTATACTACATGCCAAGAAGCCGGCCATCTACAGTGGAAATGTACTGCGCCGAGTCTACGAGGAAAGCGCAGGGGTCGCCACAGCTCAGATCACATGCATTTCAATAGGAGCTGAGGTGCAGTACCGAGAACTACCACTACACGCTGTATGGAGCGGTGCTGACCCGGCTCTCACCCTATCCACCTAGCCATTGGGGTGTCAGACCCCCCCACTCATCTGATCGGCATTCAATATTTCAGTCCTGGACAATCCCTTTAAAAAGCAAATTCTACTCAATGTCAGGAGGCAGCTACAAAGGCATAAGATTTTAGTTCGGGGAGAGGGGTGACAATAGAGAAAAAACTGCAATCCAAAAGTAATTAGTCTTATAAAAGAGGACGAGAGGCAGAGGAGATCCATCAGCGAGCTCTGCATACAGTCCTACATATATGCCTGATGTTAGACGTTCACTATGTGAGGACACGGAGAGCTGGCACCGGAGCAGAGCGGTCCCTCCAGCACAGCGAGTGCAGGCGAGGGGGCTTCAGTAATGGACAACTGTTAGATTTCCACCCCCAACCCAGGGTCCTAATAGAAGAGCAGCTGCGTCCTGGGAGACCGGGGGAGGGGTGAGGGACGTTCGATCTCGATATGGTCAGTGCACCAAAACCGATGCAAACATGTGGTCTGTCCAGCAACTTCACCGAGCAGAACCAGTGATCTGCAGATGAGCGATCACCCTCTGGTATCACCCACTTCACTTTGCCTCTTGTTTGCATGTTTTCTTCCACTGGAATCCTCCATCTTTACCAATCAGGAGATCAGGTCGCAATAAGGAATTCAGATTAAGGATCTGGTGTAAGGTCTCTGAACCCCCCCCCCCCTCAAAAAAAATATATCGCTCCGCCCTCCCGCCCCTGTGCGTGGAGCTTGGATTGTACCAGCAAAACGGAAAACGTGCTCAGCTGCAGTCATGTTTCCCAGATTTTGTGACAGGAAGCAGCTGCCCCCTCCATGGTCACCTGGACACCCAAGGTCAATCACACGCCAGCTAGACTGGCCGGTGTACCCCGGGTGCAGCCAAGAGGCCGAGTGCACCGCTCCACCCACCGCTCTGCATACTCCGCCTCCCTCACTGGTGATCCATGGCGCTTTCTTTGCAGACCAGGCTCTCTCCAGGAAAACCACAGCTGTCAATCACCAGTGTGGGAGGCGGGGCATGCAGAACCAGCGGATGGAATGCTGCGCCGAGCTGCTTGGCCACTGCTAGGCTGCACCGATCGCCTAATTAGCATATTTAATTAACTGCTGCCTCTTTTCTGCAGAAACTAAAGTTGACATCTCCCCACAAGGCTGTGTGCTCAGGTTATACCGGTGGTTTCTGAGTGACGGCATTTGTCAAAAGATTAAAATTACTACAAGACCGAGTACGGGGAGCGAGCGGGGCCAAAATCCCGGCTGTAAACAGGACGGGGAACATCCTGCAATGATGAAGCGCAGCTCCGGAGAGAGGGAGATTTACACTTCTCCAATTCCGCTGATGGGCGCTTTTCCACCGATTATGCGGCTCTGCGCGATGTGATGGGGGCAAGTTAGGGGATCAAGATCAAGAAGACTTTTTTTTACCTTGGCGGAATAAAATGTGAAATATTATTGTGTATTTTGTGCCAATATAATTTTTTTTCGGCTATAGATTACATTTTCTCTATTCTGCCAATGAGAGGACTGAGCACCGACCGGCCCAGAGCTCGCAGCAGAAACCGATGTGACGCTCGATTAATCTTCTGACAATATCGGAGGCCTTAAACATGTAACATGCACCATGGTGTAGATAATATGCGCCCCTGTTGAAACCAAATTGTCAGAATTTTGGAATTGTCATGAATCAGTATGCTTCGGATGAACAGACCCTCCTGAATCTGCAGCATCGAGCTGACGAAACGTCGTGTGACCACAAGGTGCGACGTCACGGCCATGGGGGGCCTTACCTTGAATACTCAACATCTGGCCGAGTTTCAGGGCAGCGCCACGGACCTTACACAAGGTCCTCACGATCCGCTCGGCGTTGGCTTCTGATAAGAAGGGGCTGGATTCCATGACCGATTTTTTACCTAAAATTTTGAAGAAAATAAAAAAATTAGACAATAGAAAGACAAATGTCCACGGCTGCACGATCGCTCACGACAACACTAGTGTCAAATGCAAAGAAAAAAAAATTATAAATAATTCTCGTTATTTTGACCAATTTTGCCAATAGTCAGTAATCAATGAAGGTCTAGAGAGCGTTATCCAGTGTCGGGCCGGGCCACGCAGGTGGGAGTGCAGCTCTGCAGGTGGGAGTGCAGCTCTGCAGGTGGGAGTGCAGCTCTGCAGGTGGGAGTGCAGCTCTGCAGGTGGGAGTGCAGCTCTGCAGGTGGGAGTGCAGCTCTGCAGGTGGGAGTGCAGCTCTGCGGCCGATATCAGAGACGTATATCACTACTCAGCAACAATCCACCCAGCGCCGCGCCCGACGGGTCAACGGACTCACAATAAACAATGCCCTGAGCCCACGCCCCGGAGGGAACATTCCTGGGCGCTGATCTAGGGAGAAAACAACCAGGCATGGATCACAGCTGGCAGCAGACCCCTTGTGCCCGGCTCCTGACGGATCAGGCAATCTGTGGCCCCCAAACAAGTCTTTAATGAGGCCTAAACTTTCAGCACAAAGAAGTGAAGCTGCATCATCCCCAGGACTCCAATTACTCAAGTTCAGAGCCTTTGGGGACATCCACTTGCAGCATATTGCTGTGGATTTTCCACAGTGGAAAAATCTGCAGCCAACGATGCAAATTTTGCTGCAGACATACCAGATTCCATCCATTGCAAAGGGCGAAAAAACATCATAAATTAATGTACAGTGGACGGCAAAGTTGCAGGACGGCTCCATTTTTTTTTGCAGAACAGAAAGAAAGTCATAAATTTTGCAGAACTGCAGCAAAACCCAAGTGCAAATAAAAAAAAAAAAAAAAAAACAGTGTTATGCACTTATATAATGTGCCACACCTGAGCCGTACGAGGTCAGATAAAGACCAGGTTAGAGCAATCCGGCCAGAGCCACTAAAGCTGCAGCCGGCACCAGCTGTCCGAGCGGAGATCTGACGCGTGAGGTCATTAAGAGCTTACAGACTCCAGGATCTTCTAGGTAAAGCAGCAGCGAGGATGGGGTCGCCCACTATGGCCCCCACACATCGGAGGATAAAGACCTGGACACGGGCCACACATTGCCGCATTGTGGTGGGGTGTACATGCTGCACAGTCTCCACGTCAGGACGGGGGGCACGTATTTGGCATAGTAATACATACTGTACACCCTCAAGGTTTGCAGACACAGATTAAAGGGGATCAATGAATGAACCTCAGGGTCCGGGTGAGTTCACAGCAAGAGATTATGGTGCAGAAGTGGCAAAAAGAAGGATTACATGGGTCAGGTAGAGAAGCAACTCACTAATGGAGGGCCAACGACCAGGACGGGCTGGACGTATCCTCACCGAGATGCAGAGCTGTAGGTGAAGAGGCTGAAACCGCAGAGCGGAGATTGGCGATGTGCTGCATGGTGACCCCAATACCCCGAGTGCCAGTGTCTGGGAGCGTTCAGGTCGGCCTTCGCCATGTGGAGTGGGGGCCATATTTCATCAGAGCAAATATCCACCAATAGAATATTGATTGGCTGCAGTGGTCAAGAAATAGAATGTCAAGTCACCAGCAGGAACAGGGCCGCTGCAGGAGGGGAGTATTGTCTTTCATTTTCTATTGGGTACTGAATGAATAGTGAACCACCTCTTTAAAAAACCCTCCCAGGCAAGAAGCCGGGAGGCAGAGGAGCGGTGCGCTCCTGAAGATTATTATTCCTGAGAAAACAGCCTGCCCCACAGAGCAGACACTGCATCAGCAGGAGGTGAATGCTGGAAGCCTGACAGATGACAGGGAGCACGGTCACGCGCCCACAGTGTACGCAGATCACTCACCATTGTTTTCACCTTTTGGACCTAAGCTTTTCTTTGCGACTTCTGCAAGAGCTCCGATGCCCAGACCGACCGCCAAACCTGGACAAGAGGGGGGGAATAGAAAATCAAGGTGATAACTGGCAGATGTGCGAGTCTCCAGAGAGAAGAAGGGGCTCCGCAAGGAAGTTTTAAAGAATTTTAATTGAGTCTTTATGCAAGAAGAAGTGATTTAATTGTCAAAAGTCCTTACACATTCGCCTTTCTTCACTTCTCTTGGCCACTCGTCTGACCCGAGAACTATTTTAAGCATTTTAAACCCCCTATAATCAGTACTGGATCCTATCATCAGAGGCGCAGCTGATCTACAGCCTTGTGCGCCCACAGCAGAAAGACCGCCATTGTGCTGCAGATCTCTCAGGATGTAAACACATTACAGGTAATGACAGGACAAGACTGCATAAGGAATAATAAAAACCCCTCTGCTATATTTTTCCATACTTTGTGCATCTAAATCTCCAACTTGGGATTTTAAAGACATTCACATTCCCCAAAAGCAAACTG
The DNA here is from genome assembly GCA_033576555.1 of Oophaga sylvatica. Classification (NCBI taxonomy): domain Eukaryota; kingdom Metazoa; phylum Chordata; class Amphibia; order Anura; family Dendrobatidae; genus Oophaga; species Oophaga sylvatica. The sequence continues at coordinate 536,606,793 of JARQOD010000005.1, read as the reverse complement.
GGAAGTTTTTCGTACACGACGCTCATTAAAATGGAACCAACTTGTCAGCTTTGCTGTATAGACAAGGACAGAATACGCAGAGTCATCATCAGACGGCGGGCAGGTTCAGGACGGCTCTGTTGTGCTGCCTGACACAGACACACTGCTACCCTGCCACTATGGAGAAGGGGCCGAATGTCATCACTTCTTGCAGGTTAATGCCTTATAACCACTTTCAGTTGATTCCCATAAAAGTGCAGTTAAAGTCTTCACGCCCCTAATGAGGAGATATTACAGCACACAGCGCTATTCTTACTCCGCTGCTCAACATCCTTACCTCCGAAGTTTGCCAATCTCCCGATCCGCGTCACTGGCACCTTCCTCTCTCGCGCTCGCTCACTGAGCTGCAAAAACAAACAAGATTTAATGAAAAAAAAGTAGAACGGACATTCCTCTGTGCTGACTTTACCGTACAGAACGAGTCATGCTCAGTGCCAACACCATATGCTTTCATGTCGGGCATGAGCCCGATGTACAGGGGACGCCTATGGCACATAAAGCGGTGCTACATTTATTAGGGATCCATTTGTCAAAGAACCATAACATTATATTCCTTAACATTAAAAAGACTGACTCGGACCCTCCAAGACCCCCAAAGCGTGATAAGTTAGTGGCAGGGAGAGAACCAAGTGTCCCAGTACATGAGTCACTGTCCACTGGTAAAGCAGACCGCTAGCTACAGACTCCTCTGTTCCGCCATTTATTACGATGAGCGCGCACCATTGCCCCCCACCCCCAGCCGTGACCGAGTGGGAAAGTCACAGGTGACGCCAAGGACAGAACAGACGGCATTAATAAAACATTGCCCAGCATTCACAGTCTGTCCACACTGCCAGAGCGTGACCATGAGGACTCCCGCCAGACCCCGGGAAAATCTAATGATCCCATAATATAGACAGGGTCTGTTCTCCTTACAGGGTAGTGATTGTGCAAAGTGGAGAAGCCCTTAAAGGCACCGACAGAAAGCTGTGCTGGGCAACAGGTCGACCGCAGCAAGCGATTTCCCTGCAGCGCCACCACAGGGGAAGTGAAGTATTACACAGCAATGAGCTTTCTGGAGGAGCGGTCCTGATAGCAATGCGGATAAGGAACAGAGAAGAATAATTTGTGCGTTGTGGCCGATTATTGGGGACTAAACATCCAAGAGACAAGAAGTTACATCACACGGACATTTCTCTAATAACACATGAGTAGAAATCTCTGAAGAGTGGAGAATAGATATAACGGCTCCTGCTGTACCGGTGCCAGTATATACAGAACATCAGCTCCTGGAGCGGAGAAAACGAAGGAAGAAATACACATTGCCTGAGCTTCATTATCTGCGAAACACCAAGTGACAGCAGAATAGTGAGTGCAGCTCTGGAGTATAATACAGGATGTAACTCAGGATCAGTAATGTAATGTATGTACACAGTGACTGCACCAGCAGAATAGTGAGTGCAGCTCTGGAGTATAATACAGGATGTAACTCAGGATCAGTAATGTAATGTATGTACACAGTGACTGCACCAGCAGAATAGGGAGTGCAGCTCTGGAGTATAATACAGGATGTAACTCAGGATCAGTAATGTATGTACACAGTGACTGCACCAGCAGAATAGTGAGTGCAGCTCTGGAGTACAATACAGGATGTAACTCAGGATCAGTAATGTAATGTATGTACACAGTGACTGCACCAGCAGAGTAGTGAGTGCAGCTCTGGGGTATAATACAGGTGGTAACTCAGGATCAGTAATGCAATGTATGTACACAGTGACTGCACCAGCAGAATAGTGAGCGCAGCTTTGGGGTATAATACAGGATGTAACTCAGGATCAGTAATGTATGTACACAGTGACTGCACCAGCAGAATAGTGAGTGCAGCTCTGGGGTATAATACAGGATGTAACTCAGGATCAGTAATGTAATGTATGTACACAGTGACTGCACCAGCAGAATAGTGAGTGCAGCTCTGGAGTATAATACAGGATGTAACTCAGGATCAGTAATGTAATGTATGGACACAGTGACTGCACCAGCAGAATAGTGAGTGCAGCTCTGGAGTATAATACAGGATGTAACTCAGGATCAGTAATGTAATGTATGTACACAGTGACTGCACCAGCAGAATAGTGAGTGCAGCTCTGGGGGTATAATACAGGATGTAACTCAGGATCAGTAATGTAATGTATGGACACAGTGACTGCACCAGCAGAATAGTGAGTGCAGCTCTGGAGTATAATACAGGATGTAACTCAGGATCAGTAATGTAATGTATGTACACAGTGACTGCACCAGCAGAATAGTGAGTGCAGCTCTGGGGTATAATACAGGTGGTAACTCAGGATCAGTAATGCAATGTATGTACACAGTGACTGCACCAGCAGAATAGTGAGCGCAGCTTTGGGGTATAATACAGGATGTAACTCAGGATCAGTAATGTATGTACACAGTGACTGCACCAGCAGAATAGTGAGTGCAGCTCTGGGGGTATAATACAGGATGTAACTCAGGATCAGTAATGTAATGTATGGACACAGTGACTGCACCAGCAGAATAGTGAGTGCAGCTCTGGAGTATAATACAGGATGTAACTCAGGATCAGTAATGTAATGTATGTACACAGTGACTGCACCAGCAGAATAGTGAGTGCAGCTCTGGGGGTATAATACAGGATGTAACTCAGGATCAGTAATGTAATGTATGGACACAGTGACTGCACCAGCAGAATAGTGAGTGCAGTTCTGGAGTATAATACAGGATGTAACTCAAGATCAGTAATGTAATGTATGTACACAGTGACTGCACCAGCAGAATAGTGAGTGCAGCTCTGGAGTATAATACAGGAGGTAACTCAGGATCAGTAATGTAATGTATGTACACAGTGACTGCACCAGCAGAATAGTGAGTGCAGCTCTGGAGTATAATACAGGAGGTAACTCAGGATCAGTAATGTAATGTATGTACACAGTGACTGCACCAGCAGAATAGTGAGTGCAGCTCTGGAGTAAATACAGGATGTAACTCAGGATCAGTAATGTAATGTATGTACACAGTGACTGCACCAGCAGAATAGTGAGTGCAGCTCTAGGGTATAATACAGGATGTAACGTAGGATCAGTAGTGTAATGTATGTACACAGTGACTGCACCAGCAGAATAGTGAGTGCAGCTCTGGGGGTATAATACAGGATGTAACTCAGGATCAGTAATGTAATGTATGGACACAGTGACTGCACCAGCAGAATAGTGAGTGCAGCTCTGGAGTATAATACAGGATGTAACTCAGGATCAGTAATGTAATGTATGTACACAGTGACTGCACCAGCAGAATAGTGAGTGCAGCTCTGGGGTATAATACAGGTGGTAACTCAGGATCAGTAATGCAATGTATGTACACAGTGACTGCACCAGCAGAATAGTGAGCGCAGCTTTGGGGTATAATACAGGATGTAACTCAGGATCAGTAATGTATGTACACAGTGACTGCACCAGCAGAATAGTGAGTGCAGCTCTGGGGGTATAATACAGGATGTAACTCAGGATCAGTAATGTAATGTATGGACACAGTGACTGCACCAGCAGAATAGTGAGTGCAGCTCTGGAGTATAATACAGGATGTAACTCAGGATCAGTAATGTAATGTATGTACACAGTGACTGCACCAGCAGAATAGTGAGTGCAGCTCTGGGGGTATAATACAGGATGTAACTCAGGATCAGTAATGTAATGTATGGACACAGTGACTGCACCAGCAGAATAGTGAGTGCAGCTCTGGAGTATAATACAGGATGTAACTCAGGATCAGTAATGTAATGTATGTACACAGTGACTGCACCAGCAGAATAGTGAGTGCAGCTCTGGAGTATAATACAGGAGGTAACTCAGGATCAGTAATGTAATGTATGTACACAGTGACTGCACCAGCAGAATAGTGAGTGCAGCTCTGGAGTATAATACAGGAGGTAACTCAGGATCAGTAATGTAATGTATGTACACAGTGACTGCACCAGCAGAATAGTGAGTGCAGCTCTGGAGTATAATACAGGATGTAACTCAGGATCAGTAATGTAATGTATGTACACAGTGACTGCACCAGCAGAATAGTGAGTGCAGCTCTAGGGTATAATACAGGATGTAACGTAGGATCAGTAGTGTAATGTATGTACACAGTGACTGCAATAGAAAAATAGTGAGTGCAGCTCTGGAGTATAATACAGGAGGTAACTCAGGATCAGTAATGTAATGTATGTACACAGTGACTGCACCAGCAGAATAGTGAGTGCAGCTCTGGAGTATAATACAGGATGTAACTCAGGATCAGTAGTGTAATGTATGTACACAGTGACTGCAATAGAAAAATAGTGAGTGCAGCTCTGGAGTATAATACAGGAGGTAACTCAGGATCAGTAATGTAATGTATGTACACAGTGACTGCACCAGCAGAATAGTGAGTGTCAAGTGTCACACACAAACCTGTATTATACTGCAGAGCTGTAATCACCGTACAGAACAGTATCCCAACAGGTAATTATGTGACTTTCGTGCTCAGGAAACTGAAAAGCTCTTGAAGCCACGAGCCGCCTATACAGGTCCTTCTCAAAAAATTAGCATATAGTGCTAAATTTCATTATTTTCCATAATGTAATGATTACAATTAAACTTTCATATATTTTAGATTCATTACACACCAACTGAAATTTGTCAGGTCTTTTATTGTTTTAATACTGATGATTTTGGCATACAACTCCTGATAACCCAAAAAACCTGTCTCAAAAAATTAGCATATCAAGAAAAGGTTCTCTAAACGACCTATTAGGCTGGAATCACACACAGCGACTAAAAAAGCTGACCGTTTTAGTGGGACGATTATCGCAGCAAAATGTCATGAACAGTCATCCGTCTGGCATCCGATTTTCCAGGAAAAATGTGATTCAGTCGCATCTGACCATAGTTGTAACATCCGATTTACATCCGACTTGTGAGAATTTATCGCAGGCTTGCAAAACTGACATATAATGGATCCAAAATAATATTATTTAAATCACAAAAGAAAGAATAGATATATACACATAGAACACACACACACATTATATATATATATATATATATATATATATATATATATATATATATATATATATATATATATATATATATATATATATATATATATATATATATATATATATATATATAGTTCTTACACTTCTACATACTGTACTAGCCGCTAATTCAATTGCCGGCTTTAGTGAAATCCCAGAAGCCGACATGAAATGATACATTGTTTTGACACAGTTAACCATGTCATTTCAAGTATTTTGATATATGTTTTAAACTTACAATTACATAAGTATATTTGTGCAAAATTTCAGACATGTAGGGGTTAATTAAAGGTGTAAATTCGTTGTAAAAAAAAAACATTTTTTTACAACGAATTTACACCTTTAATTAACCCCTACATGTCTGAAATTTTGCACAAATATACTTATGTAATTGTAAGTTTAAAACATATATCAAAATACTTGAAATGACATGGTTAACTGTGTCAAAACAATGTATCATTTCATGTCGGCTTCTGGGATTTCACTAAAGCCGGCAATTGAATTAGCGGCTAGTACAGTATGTAGAAGTGTAAGAACTATATAATATATATATATATATATATGTGGATTCTAGGTGTGGATATGTATTGATTCGATTCTTTATTAAAGCTGTCAGTGTGATTTTACAGTATAGCCGGGGATGAATTGCCGGCTTTTCTAAAGGACACCGATGCGATTTCATCGCAAGTCACACAGTGTGGTCCGTTTGTAATCCGATTTTTCATCGCTCCCATAGACTTGCATTGGCGATAGTCGACCCACAATCGGTGACAATCGCAGCATGCTGCGATTGCACTCGGACGTTTAAAACGGACCACAAAAAATCTGATACTGGGAGCTGCTCCATAGATTAACATAGGTCCGACTGCAATGCGATTTTTCATCGCATTGCAGTCGTCCGATTTTGTCGCCAGTGTGACCCCAGCCTTAGGCTATGGTTCCACGGTCCGAACACATAGCGCTTTGGACGGAGCGGAAATTCCGCTCCGTCTAAGCCCCGCCCCCTTTCTGACGCGCGATCTTTCCGGAGGTGTTCAGGACAACTCCGGAACACCTCCGGAAAGAGCGCAGGGCTACATAGCCCTGTGTTAATTATGTTGCGGCGACGCAGCGTCGCCGCAATACGCGAGGACATGCTGCGGTCTAAAAAGACGCGCCGCATGTCCGTTTACGCAGGTCTGCCACCTGCGTATTGTTACGCATAGTGGAGACGGGATTTCTTGAAATCCCCTCCACTATGCTGTAACATCTGGACGCTGCGTGTTTGGCGCTGCGCCAGCGCACAGCGCCAAACACGCAGCGTTTCCTGACCGTGGAAACTCACCCTTACCCTAATCTTCTGAATCAACTAATTAACTCTAAACACATGCAAAAGATTCCTGAGGCTTTTAAAAACTCCCTGCCTGGTTCATTACTCAAAACCCCCATCATGGGTAAGACTGCCGACCTGACTGATGTCAAGAAGGCCATCATTGACACCCTCAAGCAAGAGGGTAAGACCCAGAAAGAAATTTCTCAACAAATAGGCTGTTCCCAGAGTGCTGTATCAAGGCACCTCAATGGGAAGTCTGTTGGAAGGAAACAATGTGGCAGAAAACGCTGTACAACGAGAAGAGGTGACCGGACCCTGAGGAAGATTGTGGAGAAGGACCGATTCCAGACCTTGGGGACCTGAGGAAGCAGTGGACTGAGTCTGGTGTAGAAACATCCAGAGCCACCGTGCACAGGCGTGTGCAGGAAATGGGCTACAGGTGCCGCATTCCCCAGGTAAAGCCACTTTTGAACCATAAACAGCGGCAGAAGCGCCTGACCTGGGCTACAGAGAAGCAGCACTGGACTGTTGCTAAGTGGTCCCAAGTACTTTTTTCTGATGAAAGCAAATTTTGCATGTCATTCGGAAATCAAGGTGCCAGAGTCTGGAGGAAGACTGGGGAGAAGGAAATGCCAAAATGCCTGAAGTCCAGTGTCAAGTACCCACAGTCAGTGATGGTGTGGGGTGCCATGTCAGCTGCTGGTGTTGGTCCACTGTGTTTCATTAAGGGCAGGGTCAATGCAGCTAGCTATCAGGAGATTTTGGAGCACTTCATGCTTCCATCGGCTGAAATGCTTTATGGAGATGAAGATTTCATTTTTCAGCACGACCTGGCACCTGCTCACAGTGCCAAAACCACTGGTAAATGGTTTACTGACCATGGTATTACTGTGCTCAATTGGCCTGCCAACTCTCCTGACCTGAACCCCATAGAGAATATGTGGGATATTGTGAAGAGAAAGTTAGAGACGCAAGACCCAACACTCTGGATGAGCTTAAGGCCGCTATCGAAGCATCCTGGGCCTCCATAACACCTCAGCAGTGTCACAGGCTGATTGCCTCCATGCCACGCCGCATTGAAGCAGTCATTTCTGCAAAAGGATTCCCGACCAAGTATTGAGTGCATAACTGAACTTTATTATTTGATGTTTTTTTGTTTGTTTTTAAAAAACACTTATTTTATTGGACGGGTGAAATATGTTAATTTTTTGAGACAGGTTTTTTGGGTTATCAGGAGTTAGTATGCCAAAATCATCAGTATTAAAACAATAAAAGACCTGACAAATTTCAGTTGGTGTGTAATGAATCTAAAATATATGAAAGTTTAATTGTAATCATTACATTATGGAAAATAATGAAATTTAGCACTATATGCTAATTTTTTGAGAAGGACCTGTATATTAAGCCGATGATAGTCAGTATACGGGTCATACGCAGAGGCTCGCTCATAGATGCTTTCCAGGTGAATCGCACGTTCTCGCAGATTTCCCGCCGCCGTCACTGCTGCAGACTTATGACATGGCACAGACGTGCAGACAGACACACGTCCGCAGCGCTTCTTCACCGAGTCATCGGCCCGACATGTCCAGGGGTTTATATACACGAGTCACGCCGCTCATATTATGAGCGTTCAGCTCTTCGTAATCAGGTTTAATAGGGGGGGGGGTGAATATAAAGAGATTAATGTCAAAAAATAAAACGAGAACTCAAGTACATTAAAACAAAACATCTGTTATGACGCTTGGAAAAAGGGGAGGAAAAACAAAATGCATAAAAAAATGGCCATGTCCGAAAAATGATAATGCTAATAAACTGCAAGATCACAGTTCATTTAGGATTTAAGGATTTTTAGGGTCCAGAGTCAGATTCATCCAGAGCTTCCTGGTGCATTACTAAAATACCTGGGACTACAGTAAAAACAGACATCAGAAAGGAAAATAAAAGATTTACCATCTGTTTGTGAGGCTTGTGCTCCGGGTTGGTCTTGGCCTCCCGGGCTTTATCAATGTCCTCTGCCGTAAGTCCACCGACAGAAGACGTAGGATCCTGGTGAAAAGCCCTTTTCTGACCCACAGCTGCAAAAGGTCCAGCGGAGTCTCTAAAATGACCAAGTACCGGCCCATTGTCCCGACCCGGGTCTAGACGGAAGGAGAGGGTCTCCTGCCCTCGGCTGCTGACGTTTTCTGCACTGGGAATACTGGGGTCGTAGGTGCAAGTCCCATCAGAAGCTGGGGCGTACTCCATGCTGGCCATCTCCAAGACCGGCCCTTCAAGAATGTCCATCCCTTCCTCCCCAGAGAGGTTCTCCTGCTGCTTCCCCAATTCCTGAAATGGAAACCGAAAAACCAATATGAAAGGCAATAATCACATCCTGACCAAGTTCACGAGTCTCGGCATGCGAGTGGAGGGGAAGCAACGTCAATCACTCCCAATGCAGACGTGAGCAGCACCGGGGACCCCTTCAAGAGGTCTTCAAAAAAAAAAGAACAGTAATATCTTGAGATTGGAAATCAATTTATTCAATACAGGTTACTTATCCTGTCCCTCTCCACCATACTTTGCACTGCAGGTATGCTCAGAGTATGAGGAGCCAGGAAGTTCTGCATTGATTACATAAAGTCAGGGAACAGTTGTTTTTTTACCTGGACTTTCCCCATGGTGGAGCTGAAACGTTCCTCGGCTGCTACTTGCAAACTCCTTGCCAAGTTGACTGCATCCTTCCCCAGCGTCGTCTGCTTCAGCTGCCCGGCCTGCACCTCCAGCACCGCCTTACCGAGCTTCGCCAGGCCTCTCATCACCATGATCGCGTCCGCCGCCATGATGGCTGCTCACGGCGTCCTACACCTGCAGAGAAAACTCACATCAGAGCGAGAACGTGCAGTCTCCATACTGCCACTTATCACCTCCGGTACGTCAGGAAAGCAGTGACGAGTTACTGCAATTACAGGTGAGATCGGAATCACTCCATCTGACCATTGTAGGATGCGACTCCTGCTTGTCCCATACACATCACACAGACCTGACAGATTCCTGCTCATCCTGTATGTATCACCATGTTCAGAAGCCACAGCATGGAGGACATTATCCAGCAACGCCGAGCAGCGCAGCCGCAAACCCCAGCAACGCTGAGCAGCGCAGCCGCAAACCCCAGCAACGCCGAGCAGCGCAGCCGCAAACCCCAGCAGCGCCGAGCAGCGCACCCACAAACCCCAGCAGCGCCGAGCAGCGCACCCGCAAACCCCAGCAGCGCAGCCGCAAACCCCAGCAGCGCCGAGCAGCGCAGCCGCAAACCCCAGCAACGACTAGCAGCAGTAAACCCCAGCAATGCCGAGCAGCCGTAAACCCCAGCAACACCGAGCAGAGCAGCCGAAAACCCCAGCAACGCCGAGCAGAGCAGCCGCAAACCCCAGCAACGCCGAGCAGGGCAGCCGCAAACCCAGCAACGCCGAGCAGAGCAGCCGCAAACCCCAGCAACGCCGAGCAGAGCAGCCGCAAACCACAGCAACGCCGAGCAGCGCAGCCGCAAACCCCAAGAACACAGAGCAGAGCAGCCGCAAACCCCAGCAACGCTGAGCAGCTGTAAACTTAGCACTGGGGTGACAAAACACTATGAAGAGTCACACTGATTGTTCCTGCAGCTGCTCTTTCCTCCCGCTCCCATCCTAATAGTCTTCTATAATGGGACAGCTAGACTAGATTGCACCCTTCACATGCCTAAAGATAAAATACATGCTGATCAGATTTGCTAAAACTACACAAAAAGGATTTTCTGTGTGAAGTAAAAACATTTTATAAGATTCGTGCACCAAATATTTGACAATTCTACTTGCCTACAGTCACAACAAGGGGGACCTAAGTGCATACAGTGAATACAGACCTCACAGCATGTAGTCCACCAGCCCGCCCGCCCTGCAGCATCGTACCAGGGGGGGGGGGGGGGCGGCAAAGAAAAAAAAGGATTACACAGTCTATTTCCTGGCACCGTTCCTACGCACGTGCCTATGGAATCCTGTGTTTTTATAGCTTCTCTACCAGGAGAGGCGAGGGTTCCCTGCTCTGACGCAGTCCATACATAACAGGGGCGGGGGTAGGAAACAAATACAAGTTGCACGTTTCAGATAAGCCGTTCTGTCGTCATGAAAGATTGTTGTTGTTTTTTTGTGAAGTTTCTCCCTCCACCGATATGGACACAGACACCTTGTGTAGCCTGAAATACTTGTGCGACTGTTAAGACGGCGCCATCTCAAGGTATTTGTGGTACCAAAATTCAGGCAATAAAAAAAACCCACACACACGATGAATTGGTCCTCGGTGCGATTTATCAGTAAGTCTACCCCCTAAGGTGTCACCGACTTTTTTTTAAGCCCCTAGACTTGGGGAAGTATTTTAGAGAGAGACCCCCAAAAGGGGCCAAAGACTGCAATGGTGCAATTGAAAGGCAAGTGAACTGAAACTTTTTTTTTTTTTTGTAGGGTGCGGGATTTAGGCAAAAATTCATTAATGCACTGCAAAAACTGCAGTGTGAACAGGGCCCCAAGACCAGAAATTACAACTTTTTGGGGTTTTCAAACTGTGACACGGATGTGGTGGGCCGAATCCACGCTACTGTAGTGTCGTGGGTCTATTGAATGAGCAGCCGCGGAGGAGATTTAGTATATGTTTATTGACTTTCCTATTCTGCAGACTTTCCTGGAGACTTGCAGACACTTTCATACCCGATGAGAACATGGGACATTTTGCGCACTATGTGCCGTTATGGCACAGGACTGTACACACATTGCCATGTGATTTACCCGTCCTCTTTAGGCAGTAACCATAAAGCCACTACTGCACCCACAGAGGCAGCGGCGGTCCCCCTGAACGTGCCCCCAGCACAGACCTTACCCAGCCTCCGCCTCTTCTCCGCCGGCCTCGATCCAGAGAGTTCTCCCCAGGAAGATCCTATAAATCCCCAGGACTTGGCACAGTCAGAAGTCTCGGGCGCCGGCCGGTCACCAGTGACGTCAGCGACAGGGGCAGCCCAGGCTCCATAATCCAGCTCCTATTAATCGCCCTCACATCAGACTGGAGCTGTAACCTGCTCTAACATGAGCACATTTTTTCTGGAAAGCTGGGTGACAACCAAAACATGTGCCCAGATGCCACCCAGCTTTCCAGGAGTCCAGAGGGACACATCCAGCCCATGTCTGAACAATAAAGCAGGGGGTCAGTAAAGAAATAGGACGACTGGAGACTCGTGCAGCCTGTACCAAAACAGCACGTAACTCTGCACTGGAGCTGTGTACAAAAGACGGCAACAGGTTTTTTTTTAATTGCAGAGTTGCATTAGAGTAAATGCAGTCTGCGGCCGCGCATGCAGATTTCCTGCACCATTGGTGGAATGTAGAAGAGCGCAGTCTTCCTTCTACGAGATGTACGGGCCCCACTGATCCGGCCCCGGCAGACGGAGTTCCTAATCCCACAGTAAACATAACACTTCTGTCCAGGATGTCCCGAATATCAGACACGGGGATATACTGACCTGCAGGGGCCACATACCGCGCTCCCGGGAGCTACAGATTGGGGCAGGAATGTGCATTTCCTTGTAGCTCAGACTTTCCGCTGCCGATGCGCCGCGCACGAGCGGACGGGGAGTCACTTCAGGTAACTTGCTCTACTAGGGGCTGAAATATGAGAAGTCTAAACTGTACAGCGGTCTCCGCACATGTGGAGGGCGCAGCCTCGGATAAAGAGTCTAAAACATTCTGTGCAGAGGAATCTCTTACACGGGTCCTTACACCAGTTTGAGCAGGTTAAACTTTAACCAGTCTGAAGCAGGAGGCGTCATACAAGGGGGAATAAGCTCCATACAACCTGCCTTTACCTGTGAGATGTAATGTAAATGGCCCTGATCTCTGCACAGCTGAGCGATTACCATCACTTCCAGCTTTTCTCTCACAGCAGTCAGTGTGGTGGTGGAAGGGGAGTAGAGACGAGCTACATGTCATTACAAACACCTCTGTAACTCTGCTCAGTGCTATCAGCGCTGAGGATACTCCCCTCTATCCCACACACCGACTGCCCTGAGAGGAAAAGCTGGAGGTGTTTGTAATCACTCAGCTCTGCTCTATATTACTCTATAGCTGTACAGATCATGGCTGTTTTGTTTTTTTTCCTGCAGAGAGCCCAGGGTCGGATTAAGAACATGATGGGCCTGGAGCTGAAGGGGCGGCAAGGGGCGGAGCAAGGGGTGGGGCCAAACACGGCAATTCACAAAGGCCAAAAATGTAACGTAAAAGATATAAACAAAGTAAATATATGATACATGCCTAATATAAATACAGTGGATATAGAAAGTCTGTTATGGTTATCGCGCTGATAGTAACTTATGAGGCAAATAAACAGGGTTATTCACTGAACGCTAAAACTGTGTTTTATTGTAAATAAAGCTATAGAACAAAGTAAATATAAATATATGATACATGCCAAATATAAATACAGTGGATATAGAAAGTATGTTATGGTTATCACGCTGATAGTAACTTATGAGGCAAATAAACAGGGTTATTCACTGAATGCTAAACTGTGTTTTATCGTAAATAAATCAAACTGGTAGAAGAAAATTAAACTACACATTCACTTTTCGTGCTTTTTTGCTTGCTTGGTACATAACACCAGTCCTACAGAACATATAAGAGATCATAGCAGAGTCACAGATAATGACTTACCGCTGATGTTCTTTCTGATGGAATCGTTCACTTTTCATGTCTTTTCCATCTGGCCCAGACCGACATGACGACTCCTCCAGCCAGGACTCGGCTACAGAGAATACAACAAAGACACATTTCACTTCTCATATTGTCAGCACTGTCACGATCACCAATTGGACTATTCTCAACCTGCACAAACTCCTCATCCTGCTGATACCCCAATACTGAGCTGCTGCTGTCGTATGTGTCCCTATTACTACACCTGATACTCCAATACTGAGCCGCTGCTGCAGTATGTGCCCCTATTACTACACCTGGTACCCCAATACTGAGCCTCTGCTGCCGTATGTGCCCCTATTACTGCACCTGATACCCCAATACTGAGCCACTGCTGCCGTATGTGTCCCTATTACTACACCTGATACTCCAATACTGAGCCTCTGCTGCCGTATGTGCCCCTATTACTACACCTGGTACCCCAATACTGAGCCGCTGCTGTCGTATGTGTCCCTATTACTACACCTGATACCCCAATACTGAGCTGCTGCTGTCGTATGTGTCCCTATTACTACACCTGATACTCCAATACTGAGCCGCTGCTGCCGTATGTGCCCCTATTACTACACCTGGTACCCCAATACTGAACCGCTTCTGCCCTATGTGTCCATATTACTGCACCTACTGTGTGGTTCTGTGTGACCTCTAAATTCTAAAGCAACCCTCTATAATATAGTAATGCCAGGTGCATGGGCCCTAGAAAACAGTGCCCACATGTTGTCCCCTAGAATGTAATAATGCCCTGTGTGTGCCCCTTTGACAGTCACAGTAACCAGAGTTCCCCTATAACAATAAGTACCCACTTTACACTTAATGTCCCGAGTCTCCCCCCTGTACAGCTCCCCTATACACAGTATGATGCCCCCTCACTGGATATATACTGACCCCTTAATATCCCCAAACTATTTAATGGCTCCAACACTGTATGATGGCCCCGCCACTATAATCCCCACACTGCATGATGGCCCCCTAGATAGCCTCCATATAGCATAATACACCAGATAGTCCTCAATATAGTATAATGCACCCCCATAGACAGCCTATGTATTGTAATGCACCCCCATAAGCAGCCTCTGTATTATAATGCACCTCAACAGACAGCCTCTATATTGTAATGCACTCCCCATAGGCAGTCTTATTTATAATGCACCCCATAGGCAGTCTTATTTATAATGCACCCCATAGACAGTCTTATTTATAATGCACCCCATAGGCAGTCTTATTTATAATGCACCCCATAGGCAGCCTTACTTATAATGCACCCCATATGCAGCCTTACTTATAATGCACCCCCATATCCAGCTGTACTTACGTACTTATAATGCACTCCCCCATATGCAGCCGTACTTATAATGCACCCTATATCCAGCCGTACTTATAATGCACCCCATATCCAGCCGTATTTATAATGCACCCCCATATCCAGCCGTACTTATAATGCACCCCATAGGCAGCCTTACTTATAATGCACCCCCAGATCCAGCCATACTTATAATTCACCCCATATGCAGCCTTACTTATAATGCACCCCATAGGCAGCCTCTGTACTATAATGTACCCCCTTTACAAAAATAATAAAAATTCTGTACTCACCTCTCTTGCTCCTGCACTGCTCACTGCTCTCCCTCTCAGCGTCTGACTGCCGGCGCCGGGCAGTGACGTCATCGCGCCCGCTGTCAGACGCTGAGAGGGGATTATGGGAGAGAAGGAGCGCTCGCTCCTTCTCTCTCAATGCGGTCAGCTGTATTGGCTGGATGCCGATACAGCTGACCCTGCGATGACGGGCGGGGGGCCCCACCGCCTGCTCAGGGGCCCCATAGCGGCCGGGCGGCAGAGCAGGGAGATTGATTCTCCCTGCCATGCCGCAGAAAGTAACTGTGTCGGCGTGCTGTGCACGCTGATACAGTTACAGTAGCGTAGCTCCAGGTGGGCCCCCTCCGAGCGCGGGGCCCGGGGCCACCGCCCCCTCTGCCCCCCGGTAGCTACGCTACTGGGCCTATCTCTAACAAGGGGCCTGGAGCTGCAGCTCCATCAGCCCCTACGTTAATCCGGCCCTGAGAGAGCCAACCCCAGAGGTGAATGTCTGCCAACGTCACACTGGGCTTATAACAGATGCAACATCCAAATCAGAAGCCTGCTCTCCATAACAGAAAGATAAAGGTTGTGGAGACCTTAAATTGCACCTTTACTTTCACTCAAAGCTGGACAAGTATCATTTTGCTGCCCTCGTAACACTGAACAAGGTAAAACTGCTTTTCTTGCACATGCCAGTCTACTAAGTCCAGGAACTATCCCAATGCTCATACGTTAACATATCCACTCTAAGGACACACAGCTCTTCAGGATTCTGCCAGCACTATGGGTGCTAGATCTTCCTTTCATTCAATTCCCAGCATGCATTTCACCTGCCATTCAAAGGCTTGCAAGATCTTTTGGTTAATTCTGTACGCCATTTGGCAGTCAGGAAAAGTAGAGGGTCAAAGACGCAGCCCCTCACACAGAACCACAGACCCTGCCTGTCCACAGCCACCACTAGAGGGAGCTCAGGGGCTTTCTACATACAGATCATACACTGAACTGGCCGAACCCATCATGTCATTCTTATGGCTACTTTTCTCAAAAGCTAAAATAAAAAGTTCAAAAACACCCCCGATGAAAAGAAGCAATAATTTAGAGGTCCTTTGTAAATGTTCTTTTATAGTCACACAATGACTAATACTGAAGGCATCTTTACAAAAAACAACCTGTTACAAACTCAACCTACCAAAGTCCTTGGTAATGTTCCCAAAAGTGGCACCGTTCCATTAAAGTAAATCATTTCAGCCCCCACCCCTCGCTGACCTTGGCGAAGGAGGCAGCAGCCGCTCACATCACACTGTATTTCCAGGTCGGAAATAAAACGCACTTTGATCGTGACACAAGAGAACACAGCGGTCAGTAAAGAGATGTTCCAGCCCGGTCTAACAATTCTGCTTGCTGTCAGTGAATAGAAACAGACTGACCGATCATCCAACCTCAGGGCCCCACTTAGCCTATGAATGACGGGGCCAGTTTCACAACTTTGCGCTGCACTATTCAATCAGCACCGCGGTGTCTTCAATCTCAGGATTAGTGGTGGGACCCCCCCAATGATGAGAATACCCCTGCTAAGGCCAGGTAGGACCCAGACCTGCGCCAGAAATGCCCAAGAAGGTAAGGGGCCAAAAAAAAAAAAAAAAGTCCAGATATCGCCAGCAATCAGCAAAGGGCACAACAGAAGTTCTCCACAGGTGATACAAAGGTCTGGTTAATGGCAAATTGTTCCGTAGGCGGCGAGTGCGGATGCCAGGTCACTAAAGAAGGCAGATGCCAAGGATATCAAGGGACGGTAATCAACAGAACACAATGTGGCCGGCCCAGGGTGTCACTACCCACATCAAAGTGTGTAGAAGTACAAGATGGGGCCATCAAATACAGAGATACACACCAAACTGGGGACACTGCACCCGGAAAAAAAAAAAAAAAAGACAGCTTCTGGGTCATTTCTGACTGCACCATTTGCGATCTGTCATCCAAAGACGTGTGTAGCCAGAGAGGAGGTGGAGGGCATCAAACTATTTATTGTCCAACACTTTCCAATAAAACGCTACCTGCACGTATGTAATAGGCAGCAAATGAGACAACTCCACCAGAGTATCTGAGGATTAGAAAACACGGCCGCTTTGCTCCAGAAATGGCGCCATCTGACCAGGAGGTTGAGCATGGTACTACAACGCCAATCATTCACTTCATCTGAGCCTAACAGCAATAGCTGACACCACCTATATAGAGAAGGGTCACAGCTTTCTAAATGAAGGATGTGTTTCTCTAGTCTCAGACAATCCCTTTAAGCTGCTGCACAATAAGGCCAGTCTGTGCAGCCAGTCTCCTATACAGCAAACAGAGCCACAATGCAAATTCTGCAATGAAATAGTAAAAGAAAGAAGCCAAATGTTTACTAGGAAACAGCTACAAAAGAAATACTGAAGGGGCGCTGCGAGGAGTTACAGGAGTTTGAGTAAATCAAGCTATAATGACTATATGGCGGAAATACTGGGAATTCTGATCTCTAGTGGGATCTGTTTTCCTAGAGGAGATCACCAGCTACTGTACGAAATGCGACAGGACAGGTAAGTTTGGAGTAATTACCCTTGTCCAGGAGGAGGACTGCCCTGCACCTCCTGCCCCGCACCTCCTGCCCCGCACCTCCTGCCCCGCACCTCCTGCCCCGCACCTCCGCTCATTACGCTGCAGTAAATAATTAAAAAACAAAACTCATGCCCCGGTAATCCTGTTAAGCGGCTTTACATCAAGCAAAGCAAAGTCAGATTAATCGGGAATTATACAATTACAGGCTATTTAAAGAACTTTTGCATAAAGGAAAAAGAAAAGCATGAAATGTCACCAGAGGAGCCGAAGATACATTTTGGGGCCCTAACATACAAGGGCCAGCATCCGGACATCAGTAGCAGACAAGCACACCGATGTGACCATCCAGCGGTTATGCAACTACAAATCCCAGGAGGGATGTGCGCTGGGACTTGTAGTTTCAGGAAAGCTGTAATAAAGAGGACATGTCATCAACCACCATCTAAATCCAGTTAGTGTAAACAAAGTGACAAGATACCGGCCATATCTGCAGTTATGTTTTCCTACATGGAGGAGCGGAGCCATGTAATAATAATTATTCAAAAGGTCCTGGATTTATATTGCAACAAAGAAGAAGAACTGTCAAATCTCTGACCGTGCGAGAAAGGATGTGACGACTGCTATTATTCCAAAAGTGTAAAAAACAGAACTGACCGATGTAAGATGTGTCAGCCACATGAGACAGATATTCCTGTAGTCTATATATTCCTGTACATGGGGGGGGGCAGTATTATCGTAGTTATATTCTTGTACATAGGGGCAGTATTATAGTAGTTATATTCTTGTACATAGGGGGCAGTATTATAGTAGTTATATTCTTGTACATAGGAGCAGTATTATAGTAGTTATATTCTTGTACATAGGGAGCAGTATTATAGTAGTTATATTCTTGTACATAGGAGCAGTATTATAGTAGATAATTCTTATACATAGGAGCAGTATTATCGTAGTTATATTCTTATACATAGGGGCAGTATTATAGTAGTTATATTCTTGTACATAGGGGCAGTATTATAGCAGTTATATTCTTGTACATAGGGGGCAGTATTATAGTAGTTATATTCTTGTACATAGGAGCAGTATTATAGTAGTTATATTCTTGTACATAGGAGCAGTATTATAGTAGATATATTCTTATACATAGGAGCAGTATTATAGTAGTTATATTCTTGTACATAGGGGGCAGTATTATAGTAGTTATATTCTTGTGCATAAGGGGCAGTATTATAGTAGTTATATTCTTGTGCATAGGGCAGTATTATAGTAGTTATATTCTTGTACATAGGGCAGTATTATAGTAGTTATATTCTTGTACATAGGAGCAGTATTATAGTAGTTATATTCTTGTACATAGGAGCAGTATTATAGTAGTTATATTCTTGTACATAGGGCAGTATTATAGTAGTTATATTCTTGTGCATAGGGCAGTATTATAGTAGTTATATTCTTGTGCATAGGAGCAGTATTATAGTAGTTATATTCTTGTGCATAGGGGCAGTATTATAGTAGTTATATTCTTGTACATAGGAGCAGTATTATAGTAGTTATATTCTTGTACATAGGACAGTATTATAGTAGTTATATTCTTGTACATAGGAGCAGTATTATAGTAGATATATTCTTGTACATAGGGCAGTATTATGTAGTTATATTCTTGTACAAGGAGCAGTATTATTAGATTAAATTCTTGTACATAGGGCAGTATTATAGTAGTATATTCTTGTACATAGGGCAGTATTATAGTAGTTATATTCATGTACATAGGAGCAGTATTATAGTAGTTATATTCTTGTACATAGGAGCAGTATTATAGTAGTTATATTCTTGTACATAGGAGCAGTATTATAGTAGTTATATTCTTGTACATAGGGGCAGTATTATAGTAGTTATATTCTTGTACATAGGGCAGTATTATAGTAGTTATATCTATGTGACATAGGGCAGTATTATAGTAGTTATATTCTTGTACATAGGAGCAGTATTATAGTAGTTATATTCTTGTACATAGGAGCAGTATTATAGTAGTTATATTCTTGTACATAGGGGCAGTATTATAGTAGTTTATTCTTGTACATAGGAGCAGTATTATAGTAGTTATATTCTTGTACATAGGGCAGTATTATAGTAGTTATATTCTTGTACATAGGAGCAGTATTATAGTAGTTATATTCTTGTACATAGGAGCAGTATTATAGTAGTTATATTCTTGTACATAGGGCAGTATTATAGTAGTTATATTCTTGTACATAGGAGCAGTATTATAGTAGTTATATTCTTGTACATAGGGCAGTATTATAGTAGTTATATTCTTGTACATAGGGGCAGTATTATAGTAGTTATATTCTTGTACATAGGGGCAGTATTATAGTAGTTATATTCTTGTACATAGGAGCAGTATTATAGTAGTTATATTCTTGTACATAGGAGCAGTATTATAGTAGTTATATTCTTGTACATAGGAGCAGTATTATAGTAGTTATATTCTTGTACATAGGAGCAGTATTATAGTAGTTATATTCTTGTACATAGGAGCAGTATTATAGTAGTTATATTCTTGTACATAGGGGCAGTATTATAGTAGTTATATTCTTGTACATAGGAGCAGTATTATAGTAGTTATATTCTTGTACATAGGGGCAGTATTATAGTAGTTATATTCTTGTACATAGGGGCAGTATTATAGTAGTTATATTCTTGTACATAGGAGCAGTATTATAGTAGTTATATTCTTGTACATAGGGCAGTATTATAGTAGTTATATTCTTGTACATAGGGCAGTATTATAGTAGTTATATTCTTGTACATAGGGGCAGTATTATAGTAGTTATATTCTTGTACATAGGGCAGTATTATAGTAGTTATATTCTTGTACATAGGGGCAGTATTATAGTAGTTATATTCTTGTACATAGGGCAGTATTATAGTAGTTATATTCTTGTACATAGGAGCAGTATTATAGTAGTATATTCTTGTACATAGGGGCAGTATTATAGTAGTTATATTCTTGTACATAGGAGCAGTATTATAGTAGTTATATTCTTGTACATAGGGGCAGTATTATAGTAGTTATATTCTTGTACATAGGGCAGTATTATAGTAGTTATATTCTTGTACAAGGGCAGTATTATAGATTAATTCTTGTCATAGGGGCTATTAAGTATATATCTGTACATAGGGCAGTATTATAGTAGTTATATTCTTGTACATAGGGCAGTATTAAGATTAATCTGACATAGGAGTATTATAGTGTTATATTCTTAACATAGGAGCAGTATTATAGTAGTTATATTCTTGTACATAGGAGCAGTATTATAGTAGTTATATTCTTGTACATAGGGGCAGTTATATAATTTTGTAGAAGTTTATTAGTTATTCTTGTACATAGGGGCAGTATTATAGTAGTTATATTCTTGTCATAGGAGCAGTATTATATAGTATATTCTGTACATAGGCATATTATATATTATATTCTTGTGCATAGGGCAGTATTATAGTAGTTATATTCTTGTACATAGGGCAGTATTATAGTAGTTATATTCTTGTACATAGGGCAGTATTATAGTAGTTATATTCTTGTACATAGGGCAGTATTATAGTAGTTATATTCTTGTACATAGGGGCAGTATTATAGTAGTTATATTCTTGTACAAGGAGCAGTATTATAGCACTTAAATTCTTGTACATAGGGAGTATTATAGTAGATATATTCTTGTACATAGGGGCAGTATTATAGTAGTTATATTCATGTACATAGGGGCAGTATTATAGTAGTTATATTCTTGTACATAGGGGCAGTATTATAGTAGTTATATTCTTGTACATAGGGCAGTATTATAGTAGTTATATTCTTGTACATAGGGGCAGTATTATAGTAGTTATATTCTTGTACATAGCGCAGTATTATAGTAGTTACATTCTTGTACATAGGGGCAGTATTATAGTAGTTATATTCTTGTACATATGAGCAGTATTATAGTAGTTATATTCTTGTACATAGGAGCAGTATTATAGTAGATATATTCTTATACATAGGAGCAGTATTATAGTAGTTATATTCTTGTACATAGGGGCAGTATTATAGTAGTTATATTCTTGTGCATAAGGGGCAGTATTATAGTAGTTATATTCTTGTGCATAGGGGCAGTATTATAGTAGTTATATTCTTATACATAGGGCAGTATTATAGTAGTTATATTCTTGTACATATGAGCAGTATTATAGTAGTTATATTCTTGTACATAGGGGCAGTATTATAGTAGTTATATTCTTGTACATAGGGGCAGTATTATAGCAGTCATATTCTTGTACATAGAAGCAGTATTATAGTAGTTCTATTCTTGTGCATATAGCGAATACCATTAGAAATAAGACGGTCATGTTACCTTTTGGGACATCATCTAGTTCCTGGTGCACACATTGTGACACACACTTCTCTATAATATCTCATCCAAACAAGCAGAGACATTTATAAGCAGAACAGGCATTGCACCAACAACAATACTGACTTGGAAGATGGATCCAGCAGAAGCCAGTGAGTGGAACAACAAGGGGCAGACCCTTCAAGAGCGCAGGGGGTAAAAGAAGAAGAAATATCACTGCTGCCAAACACTCACCTCCCCACAGCCGGAATCTCCCTGAGCCAAAGTAAAGGACAGAAGCTACAAAAAGCAGAACTGACATAGTTAAATCCCACCTAGAAACAATGTATCACACGCCCTGTATAACACAAGGGGGGCGCTACCACTGGACTGCAAGCCTAGGATCAGCAATCTGAACCTTAGTTGTTTACATGCATTATGCCCCCCCCCCCCTGCCGGCTGTAATGTCAGGGCAGTTATGCAATTTTGCAGACTTCCTCTTAGCGGAGATCTCCTTCCTTACAATTTCTTTTGACTTTTCTACTTGAAAAGAATAAGATCCTGAAGGCAAGGTACCAAAATAAATCAAGAGTTATTAGCTCTGAACTTAGCAACCCAACTGCCAAAAACAAGACGTGGGGAAATTGCCATTGGCCATAACCTCAAGCCCTCCCCAACCCATAGAAAACATTACGGTTGCAACACATGGACAATACCACATCGTTCAGGCTGCGCCTGTTTAAAATGGCCAGTTATAAGATCTCCGCTTGCGTTCTGTGAATGGGAACATTCTTGTTTACAGACAAAAGATGGAATCCCTGCAAGTATGAAGAAAAAAAATACCACATACAAGCTCAAATCTCACAAGTCCTTTGTGTGGCTACAATGTATCAGTGCAGGGTCACATATTATAGCGCACATATCATTGGATACAAATGTAACAAACTCCCAGTGTGAAAGATTAGGTCTGTTCAGGTTCTCAGTGACAAATAAAAACCTGGAAATGGAAAACTGAAACAAAGTAGTGTTCTGCAACATTTATAAAGAAATGTGAAATACAGGAAAGATTGTAGCAAATCAATTATTACAGAAAAACAGTTAGCCATTAAAAGGTATCAACCACTGAGGACTCAATTCTAAATATTTTTCTATCTATTGGCTAACACGGTACTAAGATATACATCTTTCCTGTACAGAAAAACAAAAACTGACAGTTGTGGAATGAGAAATGAGCAGAAAGCCTGCAGGGTATTTCAGCAACTCTTCCAAAATGATAACTCACCTTTCAGGAGTTTCACGCCCCTGTTAAGGATTTCTGTGCAGAGCTCACAATCTGCTCCACGTTTCCCTGAGCTTCATATAAATAAGGTCACGCTGCCAAGGTCAGAGCGACAGGGCATTCAACAGGTGTAACAGTACAGCTGGCACACGATGGCATCACCACAAGCAACACCCCCCCCTCCTCTCTGCCATGATACAGTCATCTATATTCACCTACAGTAGCGTAAAGGAAGGATCTGCAGCAGAAAGTCCCAGGGCAGCATACAATAGAGTGTCCTAGATTCACAGTCCTCCCTCCGGCTGATGGGGTCTGTGCCAAGTCAGAGGGAAAACTTCCCAGCGGCCAAACCTTGTGCAACCAACTTATACCAGAGGAAACAACAACAAAAAGTCACCTAAAACTAATCTATAGTGACTCGCAATAATATAAATGCCTCCCACCATGACGGCTTACATGGAGGTAAAAGAAAATGCATTAAAAAGGGATATTGTAAGAGGTCACGTATGCATAATATACGGTGGAAATCTGGTCTGATAGGGAGGTGGTCTACATTCAACCCCATCTACCACTAGAATGCAGAGGTTGCAAAACTACAAGTCTTATTATGCAGCATGCAACACAGCTGGAAATCACTGCACAATTGGGTACAGATTGTGCCAAAAATAAAAATGGGAAAGTGCAATTGGGCCATTAATGTCAGGCTTTGTTCACATGGTCGTTTGGACATTGCACCTGAAATTAATACGTGATCTCTTAGACCAGGCATGCAACTGGAAGCAGAGGGAACCTATTGATTATTATGGGGTCAACTTGATGTCAGGTTTGTTTTTTTTTTTTAACAGAAAAGAGTATAAAGTCCTACATATAGATGAAACAAAAAAGAACACAGACAGATTCCATAATCAATGATGCAACTGATGGAAGAGATCACTTGTTCCTGAAAGCAAACAGACAAATGCAATAGTCCTACTGAACACGTTTAGAGACGCCTAATCCATAGCGCCTGGTACTGGAGGTCTTTCCAGTCGATTACTGGACACATGAACATGGCCTTAGTGTCATCTGTTAGAATGGATGCAGCAGCAATCTGTTGGCAAAAAAAGTTGTGCAGATAAACTGCTTTTCATGTAGTTTTTTCCTTTTTCTATATCTTACAATGGGGAGAGTGGGGGCCTGCATTTTACATTAGGACTACGTTCACACGTCCATCCAGTAATCTTCTATTAGAACCGATCCAGCAGCAATCCTTTGACAAAAAGAAAAAAAGTTGTGCAGAAGAAAAAAAAAAAAATTACAACTGGAGGATCAGTTTGGTGTTTTGTTTTTTTTTACATTGAAGTCTATAGAAAACAGATCCGTTAATTAGCCATACATTTTCTTCTATTTGCATCTGATTCAGTAAGCAAAAAAAAAAAAAAAAAAGGAATTTCAACTTTTTTTTTTTTAAATCGGACTAAATAAGGCGTCTGCACAACTTTTGTCAACGGATTACAGGACATGTGAGCAGAGCCCAACACAAAGTAAAATTAAACTGCCCCCACTCCCCCATTATAACAGATAGGACAAAAAAAAAAAGCTGTTTTGTAAGAGACGATGGGACAGTAAGCACAGTACAGGGTGGGCATCACACCTGGATAAGCAGGTGGGCTACATTAAGTATCCTCCATCGCTGGTCTATGGCTGCTGCAAAGTAATAACTCCCATCATGCAGTTTTGCCAAAGCCGCAGACAAAAAAAAAGTAACCGCGCAATCGAACCGTCAATGTTACCTACAAGTGACCTTAAAACGTGACAAAAAAAAAAAAAAATGATATAAAATATATCGATGTGAATACTTTTCCGTCAAATTATGACAAGAGTATTCTTAGAGTGATACCTTTATTGGCTAACCAGAAAATTATATGTTCGCAAGCTTTCAGAGCGCAGAGGCTCCTTCTTCAGGCAGGATTACATTTGGATTCTTACCTGAAGAAGGAGCCTCTGCGCTCTGAAAGCTTGCGAACATATAATTTTCTGGTTAGCCAATAAAGGTATCACTCTAAGAATACTCTTGTCATAATTGGACGGAAAAGTATTCACATCGATTTTTCTGGCTAACACGGTACCACAATATAATTTATTATTGTACACCATATAAAATATATAGCTGTCAGATTGCCGCAGGAGACGGATGGGAAGCTGGGACCTGCGCTCAGAAAACACTGCGACTATTGAGTTGTACAGCGCTGCGGAATATGCTGCCGCTATATCAATGTTATCACTACAGTTACAGTTTATAATTAATATTGTAATGACTTATAAAGTTACAGAGGTGACAGATGTGTGGGATCAGCTCCTGCTGCACAATGTCAGCTGCAGAGTCCTCACACCAGACATGTGCTGCTGCTTCTACCACACCCCAGCCCTCCAGATGGCAGCAGCACCAGAGGCCACAACACTACAAGTCCCAGCATGACAGGCAGCCAATGCATGCTGGGAGTTGTAGTTGTGGCGCAGAAGCACTGCCTCCCAAGGACAGGACGTACCCGGCACAGGCCCCGCCGTCTCCAGGCTCCGCGCCCCTCTTCTTCTCCCGTCCCAGCCTCTCTGACACGAGGTGCTCAGTGTTTACCAGCAGTCCTCCCAAGTCCTCCACAGCTGCCCCGCCCCCTACCTCTTCTCTTTCACTTTAAGCAATCCTATTGGTCGGCAGAAAGTCTAAACTGAAAAACAATTGGTCAATTCTTTTGTCAGTCACGAAGCGTGCGTGCTCAAAGCGTGTTCAAGGCGGCTCAGCCAATCAGAAGCTCCGCTGTCAGCAAAATGGGCGTGTCAGGCGGGGGGAGCAATAACAAGTATGTCAGCCAATTAGAACGCGGATATACTAAAACACCCCAGGTGTCCGCTTATAAAGTTGTCGGCCACTTTCCTATAAGGCCTGAGAGTTGTCAGCCGGCGCCGGGGCGCGGACTGCGGAGTCTGACTTATCAAAACTGTGTAAACTAAAAGTGTCTGTGCTGCCTGTAGTAACCAATCACAGTGCAGCTTTCATTTCTAAAGTTTCTGTGGTAAAATTAAAGCTGCGATGTGATTGGTTGCTATGGACAACAGAGTATTCTGTTAGATTTAATTAACCCTTTAATAACCAAGAGCGAACAGACGCTAATGGCTGATCAGTCTGTCGGCACTGTCCCCTGAGTCAGGGTAACGGTTTAGATTTGCACTGAGGTGACAGCCTCAGGCTTGTTCTGTGCAGAATTTTTCCTCACTATTCGAGTTTATGTATTAATTAGAATGCAATTTATATATGGAAACAAATTATTTTTTTAACACAAGTAATTTCACAGAGTGACTAGTTGAATTATTGAGGTTTGGGCCTTGGACAGGTGAGGAGCAGGACTAGGACAGGTGAGGAGCAAGACTAGGACAGGTGAGGAGCAAGACTAGGACAGGTGAGGAGCAGGAATAGGACGGGTGAGGAGCAGGAATAGGACAGGTGAGGAGCAAGACTAGGACAGGTGAGGAGCAAGACTAGGACAGGTGAGGAGCAGACTAGGACAGGTGAGGAGCAGGACTAGGACAGGTGAGGAGCAAGACTAGGACAGGTGAGGAGCAAGACTAGGACACTGAGGAGCAGGACTAGGACAGGTGAGGAGCAGAACTAGGTCAGGTGAGGGCAGAACTAGGTCAGGTGAGGAGCAAGACTAGACAGTGAGGAGCAGGACTAGGACAGGTTGAGGAGCAGACTAGGACAGGTGAGGAGCAGGACTAGGACAGGTGAGGAGCAGGACTAGGACAGGTGAGGAGCAGGACTAGGACAGGTGAGGAGCAGGACTAGGACAGGTGAGTGTGAGCCTAGGACAGGTGAGGAGCAGGACTAGGACAGGGAGGAGCAGACTAGGACAGGTGAGGGGCAGGTGAGGAGCAGTACTAGGACAGGTGAGGAGCAAGACTAGGACAGGTGAGGAGCAAGACTAGGACAGGTGAGGAGCAGGACTAGGACAGGTGAGGAGCAGAACTAGGTCAGGTGAGGGGCAGAACTAGGACAGGTGAGGAGCAAGACTAGGACAGGTGAGGTGTGAGCCTAGGACAGGTGAGGAGCAGGAATAGGACGGGTGAGGAGCAGGAATAGGACAGGTGAGGAGCAAAACTAGGACAGGTGAGGAGCAAGACTAGGACAGGTGAGGAGCAGGACTAGGACAGGTGAGGAGCAGGACTAGGACAGGTGAGGAGCAGAACTAGGTCAGGTGAGGGGCAGAACTAGGACAGGTGAGGAGCAAGACTAGGACAGGTGAGGTGTGAGCCTAGGACAGGTGAGGAGCAGGAATAGGACGGGTGAGGAGCAGGAATAGGACAGGTGAGGAGCAAAACTAGGACAGGTGAGGAGCAAGACTAGGACAGGTGAGGAGCAGGACTAGGACAGGTGAGGAGCAGGACTAGGACAGGTGAGGAGCAGAACTAGGACAGGTGAGGGGCAGAACTAGGACAGGTGAGGAGCAAGACTAGGACAGGTGAGGTGTGAGCCTAGGACAGGTGAGGAGCAGGAATAGGACGGGTGAGGAGCAGGAATAGGACAGGTGAGGAGCAAGACTAGGACAGGTGAGGAGCAAGACTAGGACAGGTGAGGAGCAGGACTAGGACAGGTGAGGAGCAGGACTAGGACAGGTGAGGAGCAGAACTAGGACAGGTGAGGGGCAGAACTAGGACAGGTGAGGAGCAAGACTAGGACAGGTGAGGTGTGAGCCTAGGACAGGTGAGGAGCAGGAATAGGACGGGTGAGGAGCAGGAATAGGACAGGTGAGGAGCAAGACTAGGACAGGTGAGGAGCAAGACTAGAACAGGTGAGGAGCAGGACTAGGACAGGTGAGGAGCAGGACTAGGACAGGTGAGGAGCAGAACTAGGACAGGTGAGGAGCAAGACTAGGACAGGTGAGGTGTGAGCCTAGGACAGGTGAGGAGCAGGACTAGGACGGGTGAGGAGCAGTACTAGGACAGGTGAGGAGCAGGAATAGGACGGTGAGGAGCAGGAATAGGACAGGTGAGGGGCAGAACTAGGACAGGTGAGGAGCAAGACTAGGACAGGTGAGGAGCAGGACTAGGACAGGTGAGGAGCAGGACTAGGACAGGTGAGGAGCAGGACTAGGACAGGTGAGGAGCAGGACTAGGACACGTGAGGAGCAGGACTAGGACACGTGAGGAGCAGGACTAGGACACGTGAGGAGCAGGACTAGGACAGGTGAGGAGCAGGACTAGGATAGGTGAGGAGCAGGACTAGGACAGGTGAGGAGCAGTACTAGGACAGGTGAGGGGCAGGACTAGGACAGGTGAGGAGCAGGACTAGGACAGGTGAGGAGCAGGACTAGGACAGGTGAGGAGCAGGACTAGGACAGGTGAGGAGCAGGACTAGGACAGGTGAGGTGTGAGCCTAGGACAGGTGAGGAGCAGGACTAGGACAGGGGAGGAGCAGGACTAGGACAGGTGAGGGGCAGGTGAGGAGCAGTACTAGGACAGGTGAGGAGCAGTACTAGGACAGGTGAGGGCAGGACTAGGACAGGTGAGGTGTGAGCCTAGGACAGGTGAGGAGCAGGACTAGGACAGGTGAGGAGCAGGACTAGGACAGGTGAGGGGCAGGACTAGGACAGGTGAGGAGCAGTACTAGGAAAGGTGAGGGGCAGGACTAGGACAGGTGAGGAGCAGGACTAGAACAGTGAGGTGTGAGCCTAGGACAGGTGAGGAGCAGGACTAGTACAGGTGAGGTGTGAGCCTAGGACAGGTGAGGGGCAGGACTAGGACAGGTGAGGGGCAGGACTAGGACAGGTGAGGTGTGAGCCTAGGACAGATGAGGAGCAGGAATAGGACAGGTGAGGAGCAGGAATAGGACAGGTGAGGAGCAGGAATAGGACAGGTGAGGTGTGAGCCTGGGACAGATGAGGAGCAGGAATAGGACAGGTGAGGGCAGGACTAGGACTGGTGAGTAGTAGGAATAGGACAAGTGAGGTGTGAGCCTAGGACAGGTGAGGGGCAGGAATAGGACAGGTGAGGGGCAGGACTAGGACAGGTAAGGAGCAGGAATAGGACAGGTGAGGGACAGGAATAGGACAGGTGAGGAGCAGGACTAGGACAGGTGAGGGACAGGAATAGGACAGGTGAGGAGCAGGAATAGGACAGGTGAGGGGCAGGAATAGGACAGGTGAGGTGTGAGCCTAGGACAGATGAGGAGCAGGAACAGGACAGGTGAGGAGCAGGACTAGGACAAGTGAGGTGTGAGCCTAGGACAGGTGAGGAGCAGGACTAGGACAGGTGAGGAGCAGGAATAGGACAGGTGAGGGGCAGGAGTAGGACAGGTGAGGAACAGGAATAGGACAGGTGAGGGCAGGACTAGGACAGGTGAGGAGCAGGAATAGGACAGGTGAAGGGCAGGACTAGGACAGGTGAGGTGTGAGCCTAGGACAGGTGAGGAGCAGGACTAGGACAGGTGTCAAAGTATGATAAATTGTCCTGAACTCTGTCCAATAATGAGGTGCAGGTGCAATGGACCCTTAGGACCCCGGATCAAAAATGAAAATTCACCGCACACTGTAGTGTGTGGTGAATTTTCTTCATTTTTTGAGCCTGGAACAGGTGACAGACAGGCCAAGAACAGGTGAGAGACGGGTCTCGGGCAGGTGAGGAGCAGGACTAGGACAGGTGAGAGGCGGGCTTCGGAGAGGAGCAGGACTAGGACAGGTGAGGAGCAGGACTAGGACAGGGGAGGAGCAGGAGTAGGTCAGGTGAGGGGTGGGTTTAGGACAGGTGAGGGGCGAGCTTTGGAGAAGAGCAGGACTAGGACAGGTGAGGGGCAGGCTTAGGCAGATGAGCAGGACTAGGCTTGGTGAGGGACGGGCTTAGGACAGGTGAAGAGCAGGACTAGGACAAGTGAGGAACAGGCCTAGGACAGGTGAGGGGCAGGTTTAGGACAGGTGAGGGGCGAGTTTTGGAGAGGAGCAGGACTAGGACAGGTGAGGGGCGGGCTTAGGCAGATGAGCAGGACTAGGATTTGTGAGGGGCGGGCTTTGGACAGGTGAAGAGCAGGACTAGGACAGGTGAGGGCTTAGGACAGTTGAGGGCAGGCCTAGGACAGGTGATGAGCAGCAATAGGACAGGTGAGAGGTGGGCTTAAGAAAGGTAAAGGGCAGGTGAGGGGCGGACATAGGACAGGTAAGGGCCAGGCCTAGGATAGATGAGGAGGGGGCCTAGGACAGGTGAGGGGCAGGCTTTGGACAGGTGAAAAGCAGGAGTAGGACAGGTGAGGGGCAGGCTTAGGATAGATGAGGGGCAGGTATAGGACAGGTAAGGGTCAGGTTTGAGATAGGTGAGGATGGGGCCTGGCACAGGTGAGGTACGGGCCTAGGAAAGGAGAGGGGTTGGCCTAGGAGACATGAAGGGGAGGACCTAGGACAGGTGAGGAGGGAGTCTAGCACAGATGAGGGGTGGGACTAGGACAGGTGAGGAGTGGGGCTTATGTGACAGGTGAGTTGCCAGACTAAACAGGAGAGAAGCCGGCCTTGGTCCGATGAGGGGTGGGCCTAGGACAAGTAAGGGGCGAGCCTAGGACAGGGGAGTAGAATCTAATATTTTTGAAGATGAGGATACACGGGGGCTTTATATTATCACAGGGGGCACAGAGAGGGCAGTATATCGCTGATGTAGAAATCTTATATGGACTCCTTTTGTGAGGAGCGCACCACTTCATAGCCTCCGGCTTCCTGCGCCCCTGATGATTGGCAGAATATGGCTGCACCGCCAACCCAAACTGTGGTCTCTGATGCTGCGAACAGAGCAGCGCTAGCAAGCTCTATAGCAAAGAGTTTAGAAATGCGCGCTCCTTGCCTAAAAGACTGCGCGCCGGAGAGGGTTTTTGAAAAGAGGTGAAGAGGTAAATTGTTGCTGGTTTCTACAACCACTTTGCATTTTTACCCATTTATGATGATGAGAAAGCCCCTTTAATTTTCGGCATGCAATTATTCGGTCATTGCTGTACATGTGAGTGCTATTTGGGCATGGCCTGTTGGTATTATTTTTCTCTTATATTGATGGTAATATTGGCCTAGGTACAGTCGTGTTTGGTAATAATGATCAGTATGGTGACACTACGTTGCGGTATTATTTACCTCTACATAATGGTATTATTGGTAACATAGGTCCTGGTATAAGGATTTTGTTCATGTGATCAGTCTTAATATGGTGCTGTCTTTTAATTTCTCACTGTAAGATCTCTGCTTGCTGTCAGTGAATGATAAAAGCCTTGTTTATAGAAAAGGCTTAAAACCTGTCCTGGCTTAATATGTCTCATAGCTGAAGGTTTGCTACAATTTCATCCAGTCCAGGTGATAATTTTAGCAAGTGCAGATGGAGCTTGGTCACCGCAGATTCACTGCGACATCAGATTGGGAAGTTTTTTGTTTATGTCGTCACCGCTGTGCCTCGTGGTAGATAAGTGACTGCGGGGACGTGGCACACAAGATAATGCAGAGCACCACCTTGTGCTAATATTATGACGGCTCATGTATCGGAGCAAGGGCCGGGAACTAGCGCAGCAGGTTGGACGAAGACGTTTGTCTACCTAACACATTTTTCACAGAATTTTTTTTTTAACATTTTGTTTTTGCCAATGAGAACCTGAGAGTCCACATTTAGGCTTTGTTTTTCCTATTTTTCTACTTAAGCACCTTGCATTAAGGTATGTTCACACAGCGCTTTTTTTATAGTATTTTTTTCCCTAATGCCGAATCTTAGCATGAAAAATGCTGCATTTTTGCATGCTTTTTTATGTATTCAATTGAATGGTAAAAAAAAGGCAGCAAATCTGCTAAAAGACTTGACATGCTCCACAGCTTAAAAATGCAAGAAAAAAGATCACCCATGAATAAGATTTTGGAAATATCATTTACAGGTGCTTCTCACAAAATTAGAATATCATCAAAAAGTGAATATCCTATATTCTATAGAGACATTACACACAGAGTGATCTATTCTATAGAGTCATTACACACAGAGTGATCTATTCTATAGAGTCATTACACACAGAGTGATCTATTCTATAGAGACATTACACACAGAGTGATCTATTCTATAGAGTCATTACACACAGAGTGATCTATTCTATAGAGTCATTACACACAGAGTGATCTATTCTATAGAGACATTACACACAGAGTGATCTATTCTATAGAGACATTACACACAGAGTGATCTATTCTATAGAGTCATTACACACAGAGTGATCTATTCTATAGAGTCATTACACACAGAGTGATCTATTCTATAGAGTCATTACACACAGAGTGATCTATTCTATAGAGTCATTACACACAGAGTGATCTATTCTATAGAGACATTACACACAGAGTGATCTATTCTATAGAGTCATTACACACAGAGTGATCTATTCTATAGAGTCATTACACACAGAGTGATCTATTCTATAGAGACATTACACACAGAGTGATCTATTCTATAGAGTCATTACACACAGAGTGATCTATTCTATAGAGTCATTACACACAGAGTGATCTATTCTATAGAGACATTACACACAGAGTGATCTATTCTATAGAGACATTACACACAGAGTGATCTATTCTATAGAGTCATTACACACAGAGTGATCTATTCTATAGAGTCATTACACACAGAGTGATCTATTCTATAGAGTCATTACACACAGAGTGATCTATTCTATAGAGTCATTACACACAGAGTGATCTATTCTATAGAGACATTACACACAGAGTGATCTATTCTATAGAGACATTACACACAGAGTGATCTATTCTATAGAGACATTACACACAGAGTGATCTATTCTATAGAGACATTACACACAGAGTGATCTATTCTATAGAGACATTACACACAGAGTGATCTATTCTATAGAGTCATTACACACAGAGTGATATATTCTATAGAGACATTACACACAGAGTGATCTATTCTATAGAGACATTACACACAGAGTGATCTATTCTATAGAGTCATTACACACAGAGTGATCTATTCTATAGAGTCATTACACACAGAGTGATCTATTCTATAGAGACATTACACACAGAGTGATCTATTCTATAGAGTCATTACACACAGAGTGATCTATTCTATAGAGTCATTACACACAGAGTGATCTATTCTATAGAGTCATTACACACAGAGTGATCTATTCTATAGTCATTACACACAGAGTGATCTATTCTAGAGTCATTACACACAGAGTGATCTATTCTATAGTCATTACACACAGAGTGATCTATTCTATATTCATTACACACAGAGTGATCTATTCTATAGTGTCATTACACACAGAGTGAGCTATTCTATAGTGTCATTACACACAGAGTGATCTATTCTATAGAGTCATTACACACAGAGTGATCTATTCTATAGAGCCATTACACACAGAGTGATCTATTCTATAGAGCCATTACACACAGAGTGATCTATTCTATAGAGCCATTACACACAGAGTGATCTATTCTATAGTCATTACACACAGAGTGATCTATTCTATAGAGCCATTACACACAGAGTGATCTATTCTATAGAGCCATTACACACAGAGTGATCTATTCTATAGAGCCATTACACACAGAGTGATCTATTCTATAGTCATTACACACAGAGTGATCTATTCTATAGAGCCATTACACACAGAGTGATCTATTCTATAGAGTCATTACACACAGAGTGATCTATTCTATAGAGTCACTACACACAGAGTGATCTATTCTATAGAGTCATTACACACAGAGTGATCTATTCTATAGAGTCATTACACACAGAGTGATCTATTCTATAGAGTCATTACACACAGAGTGATCTATTCTATAGAGACATTACACACAGAGTGATCTATTCTATAGAGCCATTACACACAGAGTGATCTATTCTATAGAGCCATTACACACAGAGTGATCTATTCTATAGAGTCATTACACACAGAGTGATCTATTCTATAGAGCCATTACACACAGAGTGATCTATTCTATAGAGTCATTACACACAGAGTGATCTATTCTATAGAGTCATTACACAGAGTGATCTATTCTATAGAGTCATTACACAGAGTGATCTATTCTATAGAGTCACTACACACAGAGTGATCTATTCTATAGAGCCATTACACACAGAGTGATCTATTCTATAGAGCCATTACACACAGAGTGATCTATTCTATAGAGTCACTACACACAGAGTGATCTATTCTATAGAGTCATTACACACAGTGATCTATTCTATAGAGTCATTACACAGAGTGATCTATTCTATAGAGTCATTACACACAGAGTGATCTATTCTATAGAGACATTACACACAGTGATCTATTCTATAGAGACATTACACACAGAGTGATCTATTCTATAGTCATTACACACAGAGTGATCTATTCTATAGAGCCATTACACACAGAGTGATCTATTCTATAGAGTCATTACACACAGAGTGATCTATTCTATAGAGACATTACACACAGAGTGATCTTTCTATAAGTCATTACACACAGGTGATCTATTCTATAGTCATTACACACAGAGTGATCTATTTCACTTGTTTATTTCTGTTAATGTTGATGATTATGGCTTACAGCCAATGAAAACCCAAAAGTCATTATCTCAGTAAATTAGAATAATTAACAAACACCTCTAAAGGCTCCTAAGCGATTAACAAGGTCCCTTAGTCTGTTTCCGTAGCTCCACAATCATGGGGAAGACTGCTGACCTGACAGATGTTCAGAAGGCCGTCACTGACACACTCCACAAGGAGAGGAAGCCACAAAAGGTCATTGCTAAAGAAGCCGGCTGTTCACACAGTGCTGTATCCAAGCATATTAATGGAAAGTGGAATGGAAGGAAAAAGTGCGGTAGAAAAAGGTGCACAAGCAGCTGGGATAACCGCAGCCTGGAAAGGATTGTTAAGAAAAGGCCATTCAATAATGTGGGGGAGATTCACAAGGAGCAGACGCTGCTGGAGTCATTGCTTCAAGAGCCACCACACACAGACGTGTCCAGGACATGGGCTACAAGTGTCACATTCCTTGTGTCACCACTCATGACCAATAGACAACGCCAGAAGCGTCTTACCTGGGCCAAGGAGAAGAAGAACCAGACTGTTGTCAGTGGTCCAAGGTGTTGTTTTCAGATGAAAGTAAATTTTGCATTTCATTTGGAAATCGCGGTCCCAGAGTCTGGAGGAAGAGTGGAGACCACAATCCAAGCTGCTGGAGGTCTAGTGTGAAGTCTCCACCATCAGTGATGGTTTGGGGAGCCATGTCATCTGCTGGTGTAGGTCCACTGTGTTTTATCAAGACCAAAGTCAGCGCAGCCGTCTACCAGGACATTTTACAGCTCTTCATGCTTCCCTCTGCCGACAAGCTTTTTGGAGATGGAAATGTCATTCTCCAGCAGGACTTGGCCCCTGTCCACACTGCCAAAAGTACCAATACCTGGTGTACAAACAACAGTATCACTGTGCTTGATTGGCAGAAACTCACCTGACCTTAACCCCATAGAGAATCTATGGAGTATTGTCAAGGGGAAGATGAGAGACACCAGACCCAACAATGCAGACGAGCTGAAGGCTGCTATCAAAGCAACCTGGGCTTCCATAACCCCTCAGCAGTGCCACAGGCTGATCGCCTCCATGCCACGCCGCATTGATGCAGTAATTGATGCCAAAAGGAGCCCGACCAAGTACAGAGTGCATTTACTGATCATACATTACAGTAGGATGACATTTCTGATTGTACAATCATTTTCCAAGCTGGTGTTATAAAGTATCTAATTTACTGAGATAATGACTTTTGGGTTTTCATTGGCTGTAACCCATAATCATCAACATTAACAGAAATAAACGCGTGGAATAGATCACTCTGTGTGTAATGTCTCTATAGAATAGATCACTCTGTGTGTAATGACTCTATAGAATAGATCACTCTGTGTGTAATGACTATAGAATAGATCACTGTGTGTAATGACTCTATAGAATAGATCACTCTGTGTGTAATGACTATAGAATAGATCACTGTGTGTAATGACTCTATAGAATAGATCACTCTGTGTGTAATGGCTCTATAGAATAGATCACTCTGTGTGTAATGACTCTATAGAATAGATCACTCTGTGTGTAATGACTCTATAGAATAGATCACTCTGTGTGTAATGACTCTATATGAATAGATCACTCTGTGTGTAATTGCTTATAGAATAGATCATCTGTGTGTAATGAGCTCTATAGAATAGATCACTCTGTGTGTAATGACTCTATGAATAGATCACTGTGTGTAAGACTTATAGAATAAGAACCGTTCATATATCTCTGTTGTGTAATGACTATAGAATAGATCACTCTTTGTGTAATGACTCTATAGAATAGATCACTCTGTGTGTATGTCTCTATAGAATAGATCACTCTGTGTGTAATGTCTCTATAGAATAGATCACTCTGTGTGTAATGACTCTATAGAATAGATTCACTCTGTGTGTAATGACTCATAGAATAGATCACTCTGTGTGTAATGTCCTATAGAATAGATCACTCTGTGTGTAATGACTCTAATAGAATAGTCACTCTGTGTGTAATGACTCTATAGAATAGATTCACTCTGTGGTAATGTCTCTAAGAATAGATCACTCTGTGTGTAATGACTCTATAAATAGATCACTGTGTGTAATGTCTCTATAGAATAGTCACTCTGTGTGTAATGTCTCTATAGAATAATCACTCTGTGTGTATGACTCTATAGAATAGATCACTCTGTGTGTAATACTCTATATGAAAGATCACTCGTGGTAATGAGTATAGAATAGATCACTCTGTGTGTAATGACTCATAAGCAGTTACATTAGATTCATTTTTGTATTAAAAACTGAAATAAATGAGCTTTTGATAATTTCTAATTTAGTGAGAAGCACCTGTGTTTTATTGCTATTAAAAAAAGCTGCATTTTTTTTCCGTGCTCAGAAAAAAAAGCAGCAAAAACGCTATTTGTGTGAACAAACACTAATCTACCAGATTAAAAATCATTTTTTAATAATGCTAAAAAACCCAATGAAGAACAGCTTCATATATCTCAGCTTCCGAGCAAATGACTGTTAGGTGTCATTCAGATGTCAGTGGTTCTTCTTCTATGTAGAAATCATGGACTGTTCTTCATCAGTTTTTGGTTCCCATTTTCATCAGTTTTGGTCAGTTTTTACCATCAGAGTTTTTGGTTTTCACTGATGAAAATAGAAATAAATTGCAAGCTACTCGATCAATGACAGGACATTTCTCCGTAATTTTTGCAGACCATTCGTTCCCATGACTATAATAGTCAAGAGTTTGTGCGCTAAGGTGCCAGTGGTGATTCTGATGGCGAGCATGCTGACTGTTTCCAATCATACCTAGCGAGATTGTGAGTAAAGATCAAGGCTATAAGAAACTTTCACCAGTGCAAAAATATTACAGAGTGTTCAACTACTTATTTACATTATTTCCATATCCAATCAGAGTGTGGACATGTCTGTACAGGCGCTTTACTCATGTAATCTAAAGCCCCCGATACACGATCGATTAGCGCCAGCTGACAATAGTTCAGCCGATCATTCTGCTGACGCAATTTCCATTCACAGGAGCTAGGGGAGCCGGAGAACCATCCCACATTAACGGGCGGGATTCCCGATAAATCCAGGTTCGCCATGTCGTCTAATGTGATATGGTGGGATTGGGTATCCCGAAATAGCGATTCATTTTTTTGCAAATTAATTCTACATTTCATCATACTGCAAATAATTGTGCAAAAAGCATTATCACTTTTCCAGACAACAGCGATGTTACTGGTTAACCAAACTTCATCAGTTTTGCCGCGGCTGTGGTAAAAGCTAGATTTCTTGCAAGGATTCGCTATCCAACGATCTTCTAGGATATAGACAATAAATCTTGCTATTCCCTATTTAGAGTTAATTCTTGTGAATAGGAGCAGTAATTATAGTAGTTATATTCTTGTACATAGAGCAGTATATAGTAGTTATATTCTTGTACACAGGAGCAGTATTATAGTAGTTATATTCTTGTACATAGGGGCAGTATTATAGTAGTTATATTCTTGTACATAGGAGCAGTATTATAGTAGTTATATTCTTGTACACAGGAGCAGTATTATAGTAGTTATATTCTTGTACATAGGGGCAGTATTATAGTAGTTATATTCTTGTACATAGGGGCAGTATTATAGTAGTTATATTCTTGTACATAGGAGCAGTATTATAGTAGTTATATTCTTGTATATAGGAGCAGTATTATAGTAGTTATATTCTTGTACACAGGAGCAGTATTATAGTAGTTATATTCTTGTACATAGGAGAAGTATTATAGTAGTTATATTCTTGTACATAGGGGCAGTATTATCGTAGTTATATTCTTGTACATAGGGGCAGTATTATAGTAGTTATATTCTTGTACATAGGGGCAGTATTATAGTAGTTATATTCTTGTACATAGGGGCAGTATTATAATAGTTATATTCTTGTACATAGGGGCAGTATTATCGTAGTTATATTCTTGTACATAGGGACAGTATTATAATAGTTATATTCTTGTACATAGGGGCAGTATTATCGTAGTAATATTCTTGTACATAGGGGCAGTATTATAATAGTTATATTCTTGTACATAGGAGGCAGTATTATAGTAGTTATATTCTTGTACATAGGGGCAGTATTATAGTAGTTATATTCTTGTATATAGGAGGCAGTATTATAGTAGTTATATTCTTGTACATAGGGGCAGTATTATAGTAGTTATATTCTTGTACATACGGTAGGAGCAGTATTATAGTAGTTATATTCTTATACATAGGAGCAGTATTATAGTAGTTATATTCTTATACATAGGAGCAGTATTATAGTAGTTATATTCTTGTACATATGGGCAGTATTATAGTAGTTATATTCTTGTACATAGAGTATCACGGGGAGGATTGCAAGAGAACTCACCAGTGCAATCTCCCGGAAGACGAGTGCAGCAGAAAGCTTCAGGCTCCTAGGAACGCAGGGTGAGCAAGGCAGGAGAGAGATGGTTTCAAGGCCTGAATCACCTGACAGTTGAGGGGCGTGGCTTCAGCTCCAGGGAGCTAGAAGCTGAGGGAAAACTCCTAGAAAGGTAACTACGGGACAGAGTTACCCAGGGGCACAGACAGAGACGTAAATCTGAACAAGCCAAGGTCAAAGCACGAGAAGACAGTACAGTACAAAGGATGAGACAGAACGGATAGTCGGGGCCAGGCAGAGGTCAAAACCAAACAGACAGCGAAGGTACAGAAACAGAATCCACAAGCAGTATCCAGAGAACAGACCGAGTCAAAACCAAAGTATCAGGCAAACCAGAACACAGCACAAACACACTCAGGGGTCAACACACTCTGCCAAGGGCGAAAGTATAACTGACAGGGATTGGAGCTTCCTAGGGCTATAAGAAGCTCTCCCCAAACCAAGGAGAGGCCACAATAATAAGCCCCAGGTGTGCAGGTAAGAGCTTGCACTGGGATCAAAACCTTAACCCCTAGCGTGCAGGTCAACCCTGCACTGGGATCATGACAGTACTCCCCTCTCAACGGGGGGCCTCTGGACCCCCAGGCTTGCCCGGAAACCTGGCATGGAAAGCCCGAACCAGGCGATCCGCATGCATCAAACGGGCCGGCACCCAGGATCTGTCCTCCGGTCCATACCCCTTCCAATGAACCAGGTACTGTACCGACCGCTGCACCAACCTGGAGTCAACGATATGATCAATCTCATATTCCATGTGTCCCTCAACCAAAACAGGAGGAGCAGCGGACTCGGACTCCCCCCGGACTGCCTCAAAAGGTTTCAGTAGGGATTTATGGAAGACGTTAGGGATCTTGAATGAGACTGGAAGACACAACCTGTAAGCCACTGGATTGATCTTTTCCACAATCTTGTATGGGCCAATGAACTTGGGGGCCAACTTGGCTGATGGAACCTTCAACTTAATGTTTCGCGTGGAGAGCCAAACTTTCTCTCCAACCCGAAACATAGGACCTGATGTTCTTTTCCTGTCAGCGAAAAACTTGTACCTGCCTTGAGACCTGGATATATTCCGCTGGACCTCCGCCCATGTATTCTTTAATCGCTGAACAGACCCCTCTGCCCCTGGACACCCAGAATCCAAACGAGAAAACTCACCAAAATGAGGACTAAAACCATAATTGATCAGGAAAGGAGACATACCAGTAGATTGGCTCACCCGACTATTGAAGGCGAATTCCGCCAACGGCAGTACATCCACCAGTCATTCTGTCTTGTAGAAGTCAGACATCTGAGGATCTGTTCCAGAGACTGATTAGTGCGTTCCGTCTGACCATTGCTCTCAGGATGGTATGCAGATGAAAAAGACAGAGACATCCCCAATTTCTTGCAAAAAGCACGCCAAAACTTTGCCACAAACTGCACTCCACGATCAGACACCACATTCAGGGGTACCCCATGCAACCAGATAACATGCTGTACAAACAATCTGGACAAAGTCTCAGCTGAGGGTAGTGCGGATAAGAGTACAAAATGAGCCTGCTTCGAAAACCTGTCCACCACTACCCATACCACCGTATTGCCCTTGGACATAGGAAGATTAGTAATAAAATCCATGGACAAGTGAGTCCATGGCCTTTCGGGAACTGCCAAGGGCATCAGTTCCCCAGCCGGCCGGCTATGTGAGTTTTTAGAACGAGCGCAGACCCCACAACCAGAAACAAATTTTTTTATGTCAGAACTAAGAGTAGGCCACCAAAAGATCCTAGCCACCGCCCGACGTGTGGCAGATATACCAGGGTGAGCACTGAGCTTGGATTCATGGAACTCCTGGAGGAGTTTAAGCCGAAGCTGCTCTGGGACAAACAACTTACCCCTGGCTTGGCAGCAGGGGCCAGAGACTGGGCCCTCTCAATCTCCTGTTCCAACTCAGACGAGACCACTGCCAACACAACCCCAGGGTGAAGAATGGAGGAAGGTGGCTCAGGGGGAGACACCGGATGAAAACTGCGAGATAAGGCATCAGCCTTGATATTCTTTGACCCCGGACGAAACGTAATAGTAAACTGAAAACGGGAAAAAAAAAGTGACCAACGGGCCTGTCTGGGCGTTAGTCTCTTAGCAGACTCAATATATGATACATTTTTGTGGTCGGTAATCACAGTAACCGAGTGACTGGCCCCTTCCAAAAAGTGCCTCCATTCTTCAAACGCTAACTTGACCGCAAGAAGCTCTCTATTGCCAACATCGTAATTCCTCTCAGCAGCAGAGAATTTCCTGGAAAAAAAGCACATGGCCTGAGGTTGGTCAGAGTGGCAGGACCTTGGGACAACACAGCACCCACCCCCACCTCAGAGGCGTCCACTTCCACAATAAATGGTTTGGATGGATCTGGCTGTACCAACACCGGAGCAGTCATAAAGCATTTTTTCAGACTAGCAAAGGCCTCTTTTGCGAGCGAGGACCAATTTTTCACATCCGCACCTTTGCATGTTAAATCTGTGAGTGGTTTGACCACCTGCAAAAACCCCCGAATAAATTTGCGGTAGTAATTGGCGAACCCCAAGAAGCGCTGGAGCCCTTTAAGATCTCGGGGTTGTACCCAATCAGCAATGGCCTGCACCTTCTTGGGGTCCATACGAAAACCCTCACAGGACACAAACAATCCCAAAAAAGATAATTCTTGAACAAAAAACACACACTTCTCCAATTTAGCAAACAGATGATTTTCCCTAAGTCTTTGGAGAACAGTTTGTACATGATTCATATGAGAATGGCTGTCGGGGGAATATATTAGAATATCATCTAAGTAGATAACAACAAAACGACCAATGAGATCAGAAAACACCACGTTGATGAAATTCTGAAATATGGCGGGAGCATTGGTAAGACCAAACGGCATGACTAAATTTTCAAAAAGTCCCTCGGACGTGAGGAACGCAGTTTTCTATTCATCCCCCTTCCTGACCCTTATCAAATTATATGCTCCCCGAAGATCCAGTTTAGAGAACCATTTTGCCCTGATAGTTGGTTACATAAATCAGGAATCAACGGAAGGGGATACGTATTTCGTACAGTAATCTTATTTAATTCACGAAAGTTGAGACAGGGACGTAGACCGCCATCTTTTTTCTTCACAAAAAAAAAAAAACCCGCCGCCACAGGTGAAACGAGGGACGTATGTGTCCCTTGCAAATACTTTCTGCAATATAATCCTTCATAGCTAAGCGCTCAGGTCCAGACAAATTAAACAGGCGGGCTTTAGGTAGTTTAGCCCCCGGGACTAGCTCGATGGCGCAGTCAAAGGGTCTATGTGGCGGCAACGTCTCGGCCTCGCTTTCTGAGAACACATCTTCGAAGTCTTTCAGGTACTCCGGAATACCTTCCAGCTCGACAGATGACACAGACACAGATTTAACAGGTTTAACCAGCAGTGCAGATTCATAACATAACTTAGAATCATTAAACCCCCATTGAACAATCTCCCCCGTTTTCCAGTTAATAACTGGATTATGGCGTTGTAACCAGGGCATGCCCAACACCAACCCTGCTGGTAGATTGTCCAGAACAAAACAACTTAATTTTTCCTCGTGAGCAGCGCCCACTCTGAGCGAAAACAA
Source organism: Oophaga sylvatica (assembly GCA_033576555.1). NCBI lineage: Eukaryota > Metazoa > Chordata > Amphibia > Anura > Dendrobatidae > Oophaga > Oophaga sylvatica. The sequence continues at coordinate 536,564,152 of JARQOD010000005.1, read as the reverse complement.
GTCAGACATAAAGAGAATTCCCTCTTTTGTGAGGGCGGAGGAGTCAATGGCCACCACCTTGATCGGAGTCTTAAGCCTAGCTGTCCCTATCTTGCAGCGTGTGACCAATTGAGAGTCAATCAGATTGATGGACGACCCGCAGTCCACAAAGGCTGTAGAGGAAAAAGAGCAACCATCCACTAACAGTTCCACATGAAGCAACACCTTAGAGAACGAGGAAAAGTGTACCTGAGGGTCTGAGTAGTCTCCTCGCTGACTACCCAGACCTAGTCATTTCCCGCCGACTGGGTTGAGGACGGGCAGACAGGACACTCCTTTTTCCAATGTCCAGCTTTACCACAGTAGAAGCACAACTGTTCTTCCCGACGGCGTTTTCTCTCCTTTTCCTTCAGAGTGATAGCGCCCACGTCCATGGGCTCAGAGACAGTCTCTTTTCCACTGGGGAACAATGTAGTCTCCACCTGCATCACCGCCCTGGCCCGCAACCTGCGGTCCATCCTGACGGCCTGGGTCATGGCGTCCTCGAGAGAGTTAGGTGGGGGGTGTAACGCCAAAGCATCCTGCAACCGCTCGGACAAGCCTCTGCGAAATAGTCCTCGGAGGGCGGCGTCCTCCCAAGAAATCTCTGGGGCCCAGCGGCGGAACTCAGTACAAAACCACTCGGCCGAGTGCTTCCCCCGACAGACACTCATCACCATGTCCTCTGCCAATCGCACTCGGTCAGGCTCATCATATATGTGCCGAGGGCCTCAAAGAATGCATTCACCGACACTCTCTCAGGGGCAGGGGGAGGAAGGGAAAATGCCCATGCTTGTGGGGACCCTCTTAATAAAGACATGATGACCCCTACCCTCTGACTTTCACCCCCAGAGGACCGTGGTCTCAAACTAAAAAAAAGTTTGCAACCCTCCATGAAGATCCTAAACTCCTTTTTGTTCCCAGAAAAGAAGTCAGGCAGTTTAACAGTGGTTCTGAGGACAAGAGCGCAACATCACTCGCCATAGCCCTCAGAGAACCAGCAGATAAAGCCCCTGCACAGTCTCAGAAACCTGCCGCTGTGAACACGACAGCGCTTGCTGTTCCAGAGATAAATCCTGAAACATCTGACTCAGATTTTTAATCTGTTCGGACAGCGACTGTATGGGATCCATAACTCTCTGCACAACCTGCGCCCCAAACACAGCCGTGAAGCAAAAAAAAACAAAAACTTAGTGGTCAGTTATAATATCACGGTGAGGATTGCAAGAGAACTCACCAGTGCAATCTCCCGGAAGATGAGTGCAGCAGAAAGCTTCAGGCTCCTAGGAACGCAGGGTGAGCAAGGCAGGAGAGAGATGGTTTCAGGGCCTGAATCACCTGACAGTTGAGGGGCGTGGCTTCAGCTCCAGGGAGCTAGAAGCTGAGGGAAAACTCCTAGAAAGGTAACTACGGGACAGAGTTACCCAGGGGCACAGACAGAGACGTAAATCTGAACAAGCCAAGGTCAAAGCACGAGAAGACAGTATAGTACAAAGGATGAGACAGAACGGATAGTCGGGGCCAGGCAGAGGTCAAAACCAAACAGACAGCGAAGGTACAGAAACAGAATCCACAAGCAGTATCCAGAGAACAGACCGAGTCAAAACCAAAGTATCAGGCAAACCAGAACACAGCACAAACACACTCAGGGGTCAACACACTCTGCCAAGGGCGAAAGTATAACTGACAGGGATTGGAGCTTCCAGGGCTATAAGAAGCTCTCCCCGAACCAAGGAGAGGCCACAATAATAAGCCCCAGGTGTGCAGGTAAGAGCTTGCACTGGGATCAAAACCTTAACCCCTAGCGTGCAGGTCAACCCTGCACTGGGATCATGACATAGAGGCAGTATTATAGTAGTTATATTCTTGTAACATATTAGAATAGGGGCAGTATTATAGTAGTTATATTCTTGTACATAGGAGCAGTATTATAGTAGTTATATTCTTGTACATAGGAGTAGTATTATAGTAGTTATATTCTTGTACATAGGGGCAGTATTATAGTAGTTATATTCTTGTACATAGGAGCAGTATTATCGCAGTTATATTCCTGTATATAGGCGCAGTATTATAGCAGTTATATTCCTGTATATAGGAGCAGTATTATAGTAGTTATATTCTTGTACATAGGGGCAGTATTATAGCAGTTATATTCTTGTATATAGGGGCAGTATTATAGTAGTTATATTCTTGTACATAGGGGCAGTATTATAGTAGTTATATTCTTGTACATACGGGCAGTATTATAGTAGTTATATTCCTGTACATAGGGGCAGTATTATAGCAGTTATATTCCTGTATATAGGGGCAGTAGTATAGTAGTTATATTCTTGTATATAGGAGCAGTATTATAGTAGTTATATTCTTGTATATAGGAGCAGTATTATAGTAGTTATATTCTTGTACATAGGAGCAGTATTATAGTAGTTATATTCTTGTATATAGGGGCAGTATTATAGTAGTTATATTCTTGTATATAGGAGCAGTATTATAGTAGTTATATTCTTGTACATAGGGGCAGTATTATAGTAGTTATATTCTTGTACATAGGGGCAGTATTATAGTAGTTATATTCTTGTACATAGGGCAGTATTATAGTAGTTATATTCTTGTACATAGGGAGCAGTATTATAGTAGTTATATTCTTGTACATAGGGGCAGTATTATAGTAGTTATATTCTTGTATATAGGGGCAGTATTATAGTAGTTATATTCTTGTACATAGGGGCAGTATTATAGTAGTTATATTCTTGTACATAGGGCAGTATTATAGTAGTTATATTCTGTACATAGGGGCAGTATTATAGTAGTTATATTCTTGTACATAGGGGCAGTATATAGTAGTTATATTCTTGTAATAGGGCAGTATTATAGTAGTTATATTCTTGTATAGGGCAGTATTATAGTAGTTTATTCTTGTACATAGGGCAGTATTATAGTAGTTATATTCTTGTAATAGGGGCAGTATTATAGTAGTTATATTCTTGTATATAGGGCAGTATTATAGTAGTTATATTCTTGTACATAGGGCAGTATTATAGTAGTTATATTCTTGTTATTAGGAGCAGTATTATAGTAGTTATATTCTTGTACATAGGGCAGTATTATAGTAGTTATATTCTGTATATAGGGGCAGTATTATAGAGTTATATTTCCTGTATATAGGGCAGTATTATAGAGTTATATTCTTGTATATAGGGCAGTATTATAGCAGTTATATTCTGTATATAGGGGCAGTATTATAGGTTATATTCTTGTATAAGGGCAGTATTATAGTAGTTATATTCTTGTATATAGGGGCAGTATTATAGTAGTTATATTCTGTATATAGGGCAGTTATACAGTTATTTCCTGTATATAGGGGCAGTATTATAGAGTTTATTCTGTATTAGGGCAGTTTATGGTTATATTGTGTCAGGCTGATTGTTTTCTACTTGCTTTGGAGCTGATGTACGAGCAGAGTTGCATAAGACGAGGAATATCGGACGGTTGGCGACTTCTTACATCATCGCACACATCTGTTTACTTCCATAAATTGTTAGAATTGTCTCCTTTTATTATACGTCTCTGCTATGATATATACGGTATCATTTCAAGTTTTAGAAATGAAAAGTTCTGTACTATTTTTAAGATCTCTGCTTGCAGTCAGGCTTGTCTACATGTTAAGACTGGTTTTGCTCACACAGCTAGGGTTTGTTACAATGTATCAGCGTATGTGAGAGCTATGAACCTGAAGTCTAGGGAAGTGAGAGATCTACGTTAATCTGTGGTGTGAACAGCGCTAGATCGTGTAAATGTAAACAAGAGTGGTTTTATTCACTGCCAGCAAGCATCAATCTGAAAAAATGGTGATGAGGTGAGACACTGCTGCCTTTCCACCGCTGTTCCCATCTTTGTTGACAAGCTGTAATGATATCATACCAATTACAGAGCCCTTAATCACTGCAACCAATCACTGGGCTCAGCGTTTATTGCAGAGCCAAGTGATTAGGGGCAGCAGTCATATGCGATGTAGTTGTGACTTCACCACTGCAGCCTGTCAACAAGTACCGGAGCAATGGCGGTGAGGCAGCACTTGAGCAACAATAGGTGAATTACGCATAAAAAACATATCTTGAAAACCCCTTAAAAATATACTTTTCTGTCTTCCTGCAGCCACCACAAGGGGGAGCTCACTAAATCACTCATTAAACACAGCTCCCTCCCCATAGGTGGCTCAGTGATTGGCTGCAGTAGTGATGCTCACTGTCGACTTGACCAGGGTGTTACTAGCACTGTCCTCTGGGGCTCATGCCCACCATGGTCCTGAATATTTGAGCTACTGACTCCCTGCCCCACACTTGTAGGATGGTAGGAGTTACTTTGGGGGGCATAAAAGGTGGAACAATTTCTTTGTGAGTTTTAAAAGGTTAGATAATTACTTCAGAGATGTTAATTAAAGGGGTTTAACACTTTAATAAAAGTGAAACTGTAAGGGTTCAACAGGTGAGGTGGATCCACTAAGCCTCTGGTCCGGGTGGGCACACGGACCCAGATTTTAGTGGAGCTTATAGAGGACACATGGAATTGTGGGGACTAGGACTAACAGGGAACTCAGGAACAGATGGACAGGTGGAGGGGAACCCGGCATGGATGGGTGCGAGGTGAAACACAGTAGTAAAAATAATGGAGCATACCAAACAAGGAACACTAGAGTCTCAATCCCAAGACACAATTGTATGTGCCAATGGGCCTTAAATAGATCTGGGGAGATAATGTCATAGACCTGCAAATCTGAACGTGGAGCACAACAGAGAGCAGCAGACCTAGGAGAAGGGAGTGGAGCCTGGAATATCCAGGACAGATATGTAACAGGACCCCAACTGCTTATGATGTTATAGACCTGCAGAACTCGACGTGGAGCACAACAGAGGGCAGCGGACTCAGGGGAAGGGAGTGGAGCTTGGAATATCCAGGACAGATATGCAACAGGACCCCAAGTTCTTATGATGTTATAGACCTGCATAACAATGTGAAGCACAACAGAGGGCAGTGGACCCAGGGGAAGGGAGTGGAGCTTGGAATATCCAGGACAGGTATGCAACAGGACCCCAAGTTCTTATGATGTTATAGACCTGCATAACAACGTGGAGCACAACAGAGGGCAGTGGACCCAGGGGAAGGGAGTGGAGCTTGGAATATCCAGGACAGGTATGCAACAGGACCCCAAGTTCTTATGATGTTATAGACCTGCATAACTCAACATGGAGCACAACATAGGGCAGCAGACCAAGGAAACGGGAGTGGGAGACTGGAATATCCAGGACTGGTATGTAACAGGACCCCAAGTGCTTTTGATGTTATAGACATGCATAACTCGACGTGGAGCACAACAGAGGGCAGCAGACCAAGGAGAAGGGAGTGGAGCCTGGAATATCCAGGACAGATATGTAACAGGACCCCAAGTGCTTATGATGTTATAGACCTGCAGAACTCGACGTGGAGCACAACAGAGGGCAGCAGACCAAGGAGAAGGGAGTGGAGCCTGGAATATCCAGGACAGATATGTAACAGGACCCCAAGTGCTTATGATGTTATAGACCTGCAGAACTTGACGTGGAGCACAACAGAGGGCAGCGGACCCACGGGAAGGGAGTGGAGCTTGGAATATCCAGGACAGGTATGTAACAGGACCCCAAGTGCTAGTGATGTTATAGACCTGCAGAAATTGATGGAGCACAACAGAGGGCAGCGGACCCTGGGGAAGGGAGTGGAGCTTGGAATATCCAGGACAGGTATGTAACAGGACCCCAAGTGCTAATGATGTTATAGACCTTCAGAACTCGATGTGGAGCACAACAGAGGGCAGCGGACCCAGGGGAAGGGAGTGGAGCTTGGAATATCCAGGACAGGTATGTAACGGGACCCCAACTGCTTATGATGTTATAGACCTGCAGCACTCGACGTGGAGCACAACAGAGAGCAGTGGACCCAGGGGAAAGGAGTGGAGCCTGGAATATGCAGGACAGATATGTAACAGGACCCCAAGTGATTATGATGTTATAGACCTGCAGAACTCGACGTGTAGCACAACAGAGAGCAGCGGACCCAGGGGAAGGGAGTGGAGCTTGGAATATCCAGGACAGGTATGTAACGGGACCCCAAGTGCTAATGATGTTATAGACCTGCAGAACTCGACGTGGAGCAGAACAGAGAGCAGCGGACCCAGGGAAGGGAGTGGGAGACTGGAATATCCAGGACAGGTATGTAACAGGACCCCAAGTTCTTATGATGTTATAGACCTGCAGAACTCGACGTGGAGCACAACAGAGAGCAGCGGACCCAGGGGAAGGGAGTGGAGCTTGGAATATCCAGGACAGGTATGTAACGGGACCCCAAGTGCTTATGATGTTATAGACCTGCAGAACTTGAGGTGGAGCACAACAGAGAGCAGCGGACCCAAGGGAAGGGAGTGGAGCTTGGAATATCCAGGACAGGTACAGTTAGGTCCATAAATATTTGGACAGAGACAACATTTATCTAATTTTGGTTCTAGACATTACCACAACGAATTTGAAACAAAACAAATCAGATGCAGTTGAAGTTCAGACTTTCAGCTTTCATTTGAGGGTATCCACATTAAAATTGGATGAAGGGTTTAGGAGTTTCAGCTCCTTAACATGTGCCACCCTGTTTTTAAAGGGACCAAAAGTAATTGGACAATTGACTCCAAGGCTATTCCATGGACATGTGTGGGCAATCCCTTCATTATATCATTCTCAATTAAGCAGATAAAAGGACTGGTGTTGATTTGAGGTGTGGTGTTTGCATTTGGAAGGTTTAGCTGTGAAGGAAACATGCAGTCAAAGGAGCTCTCCATGCAGGTGAAACAAGCCATCCTTAAGCTGCAAAAAACAGAAAAAACCCATCCGAGAAATTGCTACAACTTTAGGAGTGGCAAAATCTACAGTTTGGTACATTCTGAGAAAGAAAGAAAGCACTGGTGAACTCATCAATGCAAAAAGACCTGGGCGCCCACAGAAGACAACAGTGGTGGATGATCGCAGAATACTCTCCATGGTGAAGAAGAACCCCTTCACAACAGCCAACCAAGTGAACAACACTCTCCAGGAGGTAGGCGTATCAATATCCAAATCTACCATAAAGAGAAGACTGCATGAAATTAAATACAGAGGGTTCACTGCACGGTGCAAGCCACTCATAAGAATCAAGAATAAAAAGGCTAGGCTGGACTTTGCTAAAAAACATCTATAAAAGCCAGCACAGTTCTGGAAGAACATTCTTTGGACAGATGAAACCAAGATCTACCTCTACTAGAATGATGGAAAGAGAAAAGTATGGCGAAGGCGTGGTACAGCTTATGATCCAAAGCATACCACATCATCTGTAAAACATGGCGGAAGCAGTGTGATGGCTTGGGCATGCATGGCTGCCAGTGGCACTGGGTCACTAGTGTTTATTGATGATGTGACACAGGACAGAAACAGCCAAATGAATTCTGAGGTATTCAGAGCCATACTGTGTGCTCAGATCCAGCCAAATGCAGCCAAACTGATTGGTCGTCGTTTCATACTACAGATGGACAATGACCCAAAACATAAAGCCAAAGCAACCCAGGAGTTTATTAAAGCAAAGAAGTGGAATATTCTTGAATGGCCAAGTCAGTCACCTGATCTCAACCCAATTGAACATGCATTTCACTTGTTAAAGACTAAACTTCAGACAGAAAGGCCACAAACAAACAACAACTGAAAACCACCGCGGTGAAGGCCTGGAGAGCATCAAAGAGGAGGAAACACAGCGTCTGGTGATGGCCATGAGTTCAAGACTTCAGGCAGTCATTGCTAACAAAGGGTTTTCAATCAAGTACTAGAAATGAACATTTTACTTACAATTATTTAATCTGTCCAATTACTTTTGGTCCCTTTAAAAACAGGGTGGCACATGTTAAGGAGCCGAAACTCCTAAACCCTTCATCCAATTTTAATGTGGATACCCTCAAATGAAAGCTGAAAGTCTGAACTTCAACTGCATCTGATTTGTTTTGTTTCAAATTCATTGTGGTAATGTCTAGAACCAAAATTAGATAAATGTTGTCTCTGTCCAAATATTTATGGACCTAACTGTATGTAACAGGACCCCAAGTGCTAGTGATGTTATAGACCTGCAGAAATTGATGGAGCACAACAGAGGGCAGCGGACCCAGGGGAAGGGAGTGAAGCTTGGAATATCCAGGACAGGTGTGTAACAGGACCCCAAGTGCTTTTATATATGAAACATATCACACAGAGCAGGTACTCTCCCTCCATAGGTCCATCACTGCCTCTCCACTTCTGCTCTCAGTGTTTTTGCAGTAGCAGCGACATCACTTGGACTTTCACATTTCGGCTGAGCAGGTTTGCTTATGTAGTTGGCACAGGCCACCAAACTCGGTGATTGGCTGCAGCGGTGATGCTCACTGTCAACGTGACATTACCACTGCAGCCAGAATACAGACCCGACGATGGGGAAAAGAAAAGGGGGTATTAGTACCATATGGGGAACAAAGGGAGGCACTATCACTGGGTAGTGGGCACCGAGAGAATAAGGACTTTGTCTGCCCCCATTTGAGGGAGACCCCCAGAGTAATAGCCAGTCATTTGGAATTCAGGAAAACTTTCCCTCACACCCACAAGGTCGAGTAAGTGACATTTTATAGTTCTTGTCCAAACAAGTGCTGTTTACGCCTCTTGCTGGGATGTCGGCCAGGACCCAGCAGTGAACACTTCTACATTTCTTGTCAGGACATAGTAAAAACAACCAGCACAGTAGTCACCCAAACCCTGCAACGTGCGCGACCAGAAGACATGACCCCGATTATTATCTATGAGTGCACGATCAGAAGACGTGACCCCGATTATTATCTATGAGTGCACGATCAGAAGACGTGACCCCGATTATTATCTATGAGTGCGCGATCAGAAGACGTGACCCCGATTATTATCTATGAGTGCACGATCAGAAGACGTGACCCCGATTATTATCTATGAGTGCGCGATCAGAAGACGTGACCCCGATTATTATCTATGAGTGCACGATCAGAAGACATGACCCCGATTATTATCTATGAGTGCACGATCAGAAGACGTGACCCCGATTATTATCTATGAGTGCACGATCAGAAGACGTGACCCCGATTATTATCTATGAGTGCACGATCAGAAGACGTGACCCCGATTATTATCTATGAGTGCGCGATCAGAAGACGTGACCCCGATTATTATCTATGAGTGCACGATCAGAAGACGTGACCCCGATTATTATCTATGAGACACGAGGCGCAGAGTGCCTCAATCATCTCACCGGCCTCTACTAGTGAGGCTGAATCAATGGCTCCTTCACCTGCAGATTGAATCGTGTCTTCTAAAGTGAAAACTTCTGCAGCTTTCTGATAGGCTTTGTGCGTCAATTCCTCACCATTGTCAACATCTCTGCTTGCTTTCTGTGAACCAAAGCCCTGCGAACCTTCGCCTACCTGCCCATAGCCCGGGCTCTTTTTCCGGTTAGTAGGTCTAGCGCCATCGTATGCGTTCATCACGTCACAACGCTGATGTTACGCTGGACCTATTAAACAAGGCGGCTCGCTGGTAGGAGGAGGCTCACAGGGCTCTGGTCCAGGGGCCACAGACTACCGACCAGGGTGCTGAAAATCATTCTGCTCAACTCTAATTTGTGCGCTTAGGTCAGATCACCCACATGACGGCCCACCAAAACATCAATAGTTAGAAAAGCAAACTTTAAAAAAAAACTTGCAATAAATATGTAATTGTGTAACCTGGTGTAATCGCCGCTGTCCCCTGAATCCGGCGATGTTTTTCGTTTGTTCCTACGTTCCTCCATTCCTGAGATATCCCCTCCTGTTCCCCGTATGTAAGTCTAGTATTGTCCGTCAAGGGGGCAGGGTCTGCCGGTAGACTCCCATAGAGAATGGTCGATGACCACACCTACTTGGCCAAAAGACTTAACTTATATACAGAGAAAAAAAGGCCATATCTCAGCAACGGAGAGGAGCAGGGACAAAAGAAAAACATCGGCGGATCCAGGAGAACAGCGGCGTTTATACGGAGTTATTAAATGACATATTTCTGGCACATGTCTGGTCTCCTTTAGGTGGAGGCACTGGTTGTTTCCTTTGCCCCAGCTTATTGCTTGCAGGTCATTGTTAATATGTTTGTCATTTATTTAACTTACGGGTTAAATTGCTCAGCTTGGAAAGGTCTGCGGAGATCTGCTGGCACCGAGTCAACACTCCACTCAGAGAACAATAGATTTTCCATTGAGTGTTGATCTGAGGCTGATCACATGACATGTCAGACCGGACGTCCGGCCATGCCTGCGATACTGTTTTATTGTATGCACAGGGATTTTATGGACAAAGCATCATATATATATATATATATTTGTGCTTCAGTTGTTTGGAATTTTCAAGATCACTGTTTGCTGTCAGTGAAGGGGAAGCTCCTGAAAGTGAAAACTTACAGACCTCAGAGTTCTCGCAGGGTTTGTGGTAATTTTATTCAGTATAGACAATCCATTTTTTTCATCCAGAGCAGAAATCTTCATTATATCCCTATAGTATGTTACAATGTATCAGTGCAGGTGAAATATATCAGTCTGGAGATGTCACGAGGGTGTCACGCCATCCTGGGAGATCTGGGGGTAGACGATCACTGCGTATTGTGAATCGCAGATCTTCCATTCAGCTTTGTGTATTTGGATCCCATATTAAATGAATTTGGTTTCCTTTGTTGCTGAAGAGGTTTCTATGCTGGTCAGAAACATGCAGCTCCATTTCAGCTGCTTCTAATCTGGTCGTTAACTGTTCCTATAATACCTGGCTAGACCCTCTCTGTCTTGGCGTTGAAAGCTCTGCTTCCTTGCTCTTAGGAGACGCTGTTCTGTGCTAAAGCTAAGTAGTTGAAGTTTGGATTTGGAGATGTGGTGTTCTGTAGGTTGCTGTTCTGTACGTGTGTGTTTATCGCCTGTTCCCTTTTCCCATTTAGTTTATTCCTCCCAGTCCCTATCCTCCTCACTATTGTTGGTTAGTGCTTTTGTATGATAAAGGTTTTCTGTTATCCCTATTTTGTCTTGTTTGTCTGGTTTACCTTTCATTTCTGACCCATGCCTCTTGGGATGGGGAGGGTGACAGATTAGGGTTTTTACAGGAGCATAGTAAGGTCTGAGACTCTCTAACTTAAAGAGTACCCCCGGACAGGGATAGTTCTATAATACTGCTCCTATGTATAAGAATATAACTACTATAATACTGCCCCCTATGTACAAGAATATAACTACTATAATACTGCCCCTATGTACAAGAATATAACTACTATAATACTGCCCCTATGTACAAGAATATAACTAATATAATACTGTCCCATCAGATATACAAATTAGCACTATATACTGACTCTAGTACAGAAATAACTACTTAATACTCCCTATGTACAAGAATATAACTACTATAATACTGCTCCTATGTACAAGAATATAACTACTATAATACTGCTCCTATGTACAAGAATATAACTACTATAATACTGCTCCTATGTACAAGAATATAACTACTATAATACTGCTCCTATGTACAGAATTAACTACTATAATACTGCCCTATGTACATGAATATAACTACTATAATACTGCTCCTATGTACAAGAATATAACTACTATAATACTGCTCCTATGTACAAGAATATAACTACTATAATACTGCCCTATGTACATGAATTAACTACTATAATACTGCTCCTATGTACAAGAATATAACTACTATAATACTGCTCCTATGTACAAGAATATAACTACTATAATACTGCCCCTATGTACAAGAATATAACTACTATAATACTGCCCCTATGTACAAGAATATAACTACTATAATACTGCTCCTATGTACAAGAATATAACTACTATAATACTGCCCCTATGTACATGAATATAACTACTATAATACTGCCCTATGTACAAGAATATAACTACTATAATACTGCTCCTATGTACAAGAATATAACTACTATAATACTGCCCTATGTAACATAGAAATATAACTACTATAATACTGCCCTATGTACAAGAATATAACTACTATAATACTGTCATTCCTATATACCCAAAGAATATAACTACTATAATACTGCCCCTATGTACAAGAATATAAGTACTACTGCTCTCTATGGATGAATGACCCTGTTCTTTGTTGGGCTGTCCCTCTGCTGTGTCCATGTCTTCCTGGGTGTAGAGATGTATTGAATGTCAGACCTGTAATGAAGGTGTGAATATTTCTGGGGAACAATCATGGCTGTGCGGTGTACAGTTAGATTCTGCAGCATTACATTGCGGTATTATATATCGCTGAATACATTGTAGCATTCAGTACATAGTGTTATTTTCTCATTTTCGTAGATGTGATGACAAATGAGGACAAGTAAATAAAGGGGATTTCAGGTTATGTTACTCATCTCATACTAAGGTACCAGCGGTGAGAGGCTGTACAGTCATTTTTTGTGGAGAAAGACCCCATAGTTTGAAGATTCTCTAAAAGGACGCTATAATCAAAACTTCATTTGTCTTTTACATGTTTTTGACAATAACATAAGAAAGAAAACAATAATATGGATATTTTGGGAAGATCTGGAAGATGATACAAAAGGTCACAAAGTATCGGATGAATGACAACACATGGCAGGAAAGTCTCCAGTACGAGATCTGACACGTGGCAGTCACCTAATGCTACCCAAGGACAAAACAAGGGGATGTGAAGGAACGGAGCAGAGTATGAGATTTACTGTTATGTAAATGATTTTGCCCCAAATAATGGGGACACCCCTAATTATTCAGGTGCATTATTCAGAGTTATTGTGGGAAATTCAGCACACAGTCATGGTAGTATGGGTCATACTGAATGACCATTGTCCAGGGTTAGTGGTACATTGCTACTTGCCTTCAGAAACAGCGCCACCCCTGACCATAGGTTGAATGTGGTATTGCAGCTCAGTTCTAATGACGCCAATGGGGCTAAGTTCCAATTCCAGACACAACGCTTGGTCAGCAATGTCGATCCTATGTTACAGTAAGATGTATATCTTCGTACCGTGTTAGCCAGTAGATAGAAAAATATTTAGAGTTGAGAGTCCTCAGTGGTTGATACCTTTTAATGGCTAACTGAAAAGATGGTAACAAATTGCAAGCTTTCGAGACTACTCCGGTCTCTTCATCAGGCTGAACTAATACAAAATCTGAAGAATCACATATTTATACACAAAAACACAGAAAAAATGCAATAGGTAAGACAAGTGACGTGAAGCAGAATAGTCATTATGGCAGAGGGATGAGCATAAATATTGGAACAATTCATAGATAAGGAGAGAAAGTTTTATTACCCTCTGATTGGGGTCTGGTAATGTTTATAATATATATGCTCATCCCTCTGCCATAATCACTATTCTGCTTCACGTCACTTGTCTTACCTATTGCATTTTTTCTGTGTTTTTGTGTATAAATATGTGATTCTTCAGATTTTGTATTAGTCTTTGCCTGATGAAGAGACCTGAGTAGTCTCGAAAGCTTGCAATTTGTTACCATCTTTTCAGTTAGCCATTAAAAGGTATCAACCACTGAGGACTCTCGATCCTATGTTAGGCAGCTATGTTTTTCTAATTATCCTATAAGTGGATCATAATGTGGCACTTCCAGGATGCCACCAAACATTTTATGAACTTTCCATTCTGGTAGATCTTCTCCGGACACCTGTAAGTGCTATTGCACTGGGAGACAAAACATCAAAGCCGCAAAGCGACAGATCACTCAACCTCATCAGACGACAAGTGCTGCAATGCATGGAGCGTAAAAATCACCTCCCTGTTGTGTCACTCTGCCAAGTTTATAGGTGACATCAGTGTGAGAACAGCATCTGAATCTTCATGGCCGAGCAGCTGCATGCAGCCGTACATCACCAAGCACAATGCCGAGCGTTGGATGGAGTGGTGTAAAGCCGCCACCACTGGACTCTGGAGGAGACGTGTTCTGTGCAGTGACGGATCACACCTCTATCTGCGTCTGATGGAGGAGTCTGGGTTTGGTAATTCCAGAAGGACGTTACCCCCTGACTGCATTGTGTCCCTGTACAGATGGAGGATAATGCTATGGGCTGTTATTGGGGGTCGGCCTCAGACCCTCAGCTCCAGTGATGGGAAATCTTAATCTTCAGCATAAGACATAGTTTATACAGCTCAGAGTTAGAAAATCTACATAAAAATGAAGAAAGGATCAAAATTCCCACTGCCTAATAATTGTGCACAAAGAGTG
>JARQOD010000005.1:536478394-536549688 GCA_033576555.1 Oophaga sylvatica | reverse complement strand
TTTGTTCGTCAGCCATTTTACTTTCTGTCTTGCTGCAGCTATCTTGCCCTCAGTCAAAATGGAGTTTCCAGCTTGCATGTTCCCGCCCTGATTCTCTCCTTTGCTTCTTAAGCAGCCACAGCTGAGCAATCAGTGCTTCAGAATCTAGCCTGCAGTGAACCTGTGACTTGACTCCTGTAAGCCTTGGACCTTGTACTCCAGCTATTCCTACTGAGGAACTCTGAAGCACTTGTGGACTCTGAACCCTGCTCTTTGAAAGACCCACGTTTGCATGGACTTACGGTAACAGAGAAGAAGATCCTGAATCTGTATTGGAGAGTGATTGCTGAGCTTGGATTACTCTGGCCTGCTGTGTCTCCTGTTTCTGTGTCTGCAAACTGTGTGACTATTTCTGCCAACTTGTATGAAGTAATACAGGACTTTTCTATATCAAACCTGTGACTCCTGTGTTTTCATCGCACCCAAGCACAAGACGCTATATGAACTGTACTACATACATTACAAGATTCTGAAGCCAAAACGTTAGTGTCTGCTGGGTCTGGAAGGCTGTGTCTGCTGTACTGTGGATATCAGACGTCCGGTTGTACTTTCTGTGATGACAGTGGTTGTGACTTCTCACAACCATTCCAGGTGAGCAATTCCCTTAAGTTTTTTCTTTTTGCAGTGTTACCACAGGTAAACACTATTGTTTTTTTTTTTTTTTTCTTTCTTTTCTCTTTTTTGTCTGCTGTAACTCTGGATATCAGATGTCTGGTTGAAACTTTCTGTGATGATAGTGGTTGTGACTTCTCACAACCATTCCAGGTGAGCAGTTCCCTTAATTTTTTTTTCTCTCTGCAGTGTTGCCACAGGTGAACACTATTGTTTTTTTTTTCTCTCCTCTTCTTCCAGTAATTCTGTCTTAAAAGATCTGGAAAATGGAGGCCCGCATAAAGGAGCTTTGCGGAGTGACTGATAATATCCTTGCAGATTTGCAGAATATAAAGACCCGTTTTACAAATCTACAGGACCTCAATAATCACAATTTGCAAGTGGTTGGACAGACTACCCAGGATTTGCGAGCCAGGATTGAGGTTCTAGAGGGGCGAGTCCAGGCTCCTGCCGTAGCCCCGAGTGCTGGGATTCCCAAGTTGCCCCCTTTTCGTTTTGGCGGTGAACGTGAGAAATTCAGGGGATTTATTAATCAATGCAATCTTTTTTTTCTGCACATGCTTCACAATTTCCCACTGAACGATCTAAGGTGCTTACTATAATTATGTTGCTTACCAACAAGGCTTTAATGTGGGCAAACCCTCTGATTGAGACTGAGGATGATTGTTTGAATCACCTTGATGATTTTATTTCAGCCATGGGGCAGGTGTTTGATGACCCCAATCGAGGTGCAACAGCTGAAGCAGCCATGTTAGCTTTGCGCCAAGGTAAGCACTCGGTAGCTGAATATGCCTTGGATTTCAGGAGATGGGCCCTTGATACCACCTGGGACAGTTCCGCCAAAAAATCTATTTTTCGAAAGGGGTTATCTCCACTGATTAAGGATGAACTTGCTCGTGCCGACCCTCCCACTGCGTTAGGTGACTTTATTAACTACTGCATCCGTATTGATACTCGTCTGACTGAACGCAGGCAAGAGAGATGGTTCGAAAGCAATCGTACTAACCTTTTCCTACCTTCCTCTCCAGCTAAGGAACCTTTGAGTAGGTTACACGGGAACCTGAACCTGAACCCATGCAGGTAGACTCTTTACAACGACGGGTTAGTGATGCACGCAAGGAACATCGTTTTAAGGAGAATCTATGTTTCTATTGTGGTAAGTCAGGGCACTTCATTATAAACTGCCCCAGCCGTTCTCGTAAGACTACTGCAGCACTCATTCATTGTGAGTGTTGCGAGAGGGGATCTGTCAGGTCCGAGCCTCAGGCTCCAGAGAGATCTGCAGCAACAGATCTTGATTTCTCGGACTTAAACTCCGTTACCTCTGAGGACGTTGACTGTGTAAACGCTGCCATTTTTCAAGTTTCCTCAGCGGTGTCCCAGCTGAGTTGTAAGAAAAACAATTCTCATTGCTTTCTTTCCATCAAACTCTGGGTTGACTCAGCCTGGGTGTCTAGCTCTGCTATGATCGACTCAGGGGCAAGTGGAAATTTTATGGATGTCTCCTTTGCTCTGAAACAGGGAATACGTTCAGTGAAGAAGGCTACTCCAGTACAGATGGAAACTGTGGATGGCTCCCTGCTGACCTCTGGACCAGTGGATCAGGAAACAGAGCCTTTGAGGGTTCTTATGGGTAAAGATCATCAAGAGAAACTGTCCTTTATGCTTATCTCTTCTCCCCACTTTCCCATTATTCTAGGGCTACCATGGCTGCAGGCTCAGAATCCTACCATTAACTGGGAGACCAAGGAATTACACTTTCCAGAGAAACAGATGAGTCCAAAAGTTTCAGCTTGCTCTGTTCCTAAAGGAATCATGTCAGTCCCTGAACTACCAGCTGTATACCAGGACTATGTGGATTTATGTGACAAGAAGAACGCTGACCAGCTTCCTCCTCACCGTCCATATGATTGTCCAATTGAATTATTGCCTGGAGCAGAGATACCTTTTGGTAAGATCTACCCCCTGGCGGGGCCCGAGCTAAAGGCTTTAAAGGATTACATAGATGAAAATCTAGCCAAGGGCTTCATACGCCCCTCTTCATCTCCTGCAGGTGCACCCATCTTCTTTGTAAAGAAGAAAGATGGATCTCTGAGACCATGCGTAGACTATAGGGAACTCAATAAGGTTACTATTAGAAACCGTTATCCATTGCCTTTAATCCCTGAGTTGTTGGAGAGAGTGCGGCATGCCAAAATTTTTTCTAAACTAGATCTTCGTGGGGCCTATAACTTAGTCTGTATTAGACCTGGGGATGAATGGAAGACTGCATTCAGGTCACGCTATGGACACTTTGAATATCTAGTTATGCCTTTTGGTCTGAGTACCGCCCCAGCCACTTTCCAACACTTGGTGAATGACATCTTCAGGGATCTCCTAGATACATTTGTGGTAATTTATTTGGATGATATTCTAATTTTTTCTAACTCCACAGAGGAACATCATGGACATGTGAGAATGGTCTTGGAACGTCTAAGACAAAATCATCTTTACATCAAACTTGAAAAGTGTGAATTCCATAGGACCGAAATTCAATTTCTGGGGTATGTACTGTCTACACAAGGAATTAGTATGGATGGAAGCAAAACCCAAGCCATCAAGGATTGGCCAAGTCCTAGAAATGTGAAGGAGGTACAGCGCTTCATCGGGTTTGCCAACTTCTATAGACGTTTCATTAGAAATTTCTCTGAGGTAGTGTCACCTATCACTCAACTTACCCGGAAAGAGTCTAGGTTTTCCTGGACTCCCCAAGCCCAGGAAGCATTTTCCCGTCTAAAAGATAAATTTACCACTGCACCTATCCTAGTACATCCCAACCCCGAGCTTGCCTTCATAATAGAGGTGGATGCTTCAGACTGTGCCGTTGGAGCTATACTCTCTCAGAGAACAGGTGAGAAGAATGTCTTGCATCCCTGTGCCTTCTTTTCCCAGCAGTTGTCTTCGGCTGAGAGGAACTACGATGTGGGCAATAGAGAGTTGTTGGCCATTATTGCCGCCTTCAAAGAATGGAGACACCTTCTTCAGGGAGCTGCACAGCAAATAGTCGTCCTGACAGACCATCGTAACCTTGAGTTTATCAGGTTGGCTAAGTGCCTGACTCCTCGCCAGGCTCGCTGGAATCTTTTCTTAAACCAATTTAATTTTATCATCTCTTATAGACCAGGATCGCGCAATGGAAAGGCTGATGCACTCTCTAGGATTTACTCAGCAGAGACACGTCCAATTACTCCTCCTAAGACTATTCTTCCTGACTCTAGATTCCTAGGAGTAATTCATAATCAAGACCTACTTAAGGACATCAAGGAAGCATACCATGCGGATTCCTTTTTGGCACAACCCCCAAGGGACGTAAGTCTTGTCTTTAAGACTGGTGTGTGGATTCAGTGACAACGTCTGTATATTCCTGAAACAGTCAGATTAAGAGTATTGCAACTCATTCACGATTCCAAGATAGCTGGGCATAGAGGAATTCTAAAGACACAGGAATTTCTTTCTCGTTTCTTTTGGTGGCCCACTTGCAGGAAGGATGTTTTGAATTATGTCACTTCATGTGAGGTCTGTGCAAGATGCAAAACACCTCGCTCCTCACCAACTGGTCTGTTACAGCCTCTTCCCACCCCGTCCCGCCCGTGGGGATCCATTTCTATGGACTTCATTGTGGAGTTACCAACCTCTCAGGGGAAGAACACCATTCTAGTGGTGGTTGACCGTCTAACAAAGGCAGCTCATTTTATCCCTTGTGTCGGCTTACCCACTGCAAAAACAGACATCAGATTTGATGATTAAAGATGTGTTTCGCTTACATGGAGTACCGGATGAGGTTATTTCGGATCGAGGGGTGCAATTCACTTCTAGGTTTTGGCAAAATTTCTGTGCAGCATTGGACATTAAAGTAAACCTTTCTTCTGCTTTTCATCCCCAGACTAATGGACAGACCGAACGAACCAATCAAACCCTGGAGCAGTATCTCCGCTGCTTTATCTGCCACCTACAGGATGATTGGGTGGATCTACTTCCATTAGCTGAGTTCTCGTATAACAACTCTCAGAGTGCCTCCACTAAACAGTCTCCTTTTTACTCTAATCTAGGTTATCATCCTAACATTCTACCACGATTTCCCATAGAAACGCCTTTACCAGCAGTGGCTGAAAGAATCACGTCTTTACAGAAGAATATGGATCTTCTAAAGGAAAATCTGGAATCGGCTCAAGAAAGGTACAAGAAAGCAGCAGATAAGTTTCGTAAACCTGCACCAGCTTTCAAGGTAGGAGACTTGGTCTGGCTGTCAACCAGAAATCTTAAGTTAAGGATTCCATCGTCTAAGTTGGGACATAAGTACATTGGACCCTATAAAATCAGTAAAATTATAAGTGCCGTTGCTTGTCGTCTTCAACTGCCCAGAACTATGAGAATCCACCCTGTCTTTCATGTATCCCTACTAAAGGCTGCGACACCCAATACGTTTCCTGGACGTTCCTCTCCTTGCCCTGACCCAGTGCTAGTCGATGGTCAGGAAGAATTTGTGGTGGAAAGGATTTTAGATTCCAGGTTGTATAGAAATCAGTTACAATATCTGATTAAATGGCAGGGCTACCCAGTGGAGGACAACTCATGGGAACCGGTCAATAACGTTAATGCTCCTCGCTTGCTCCGTCAGTTTCATCAGAGGTACCCACACAAGCCTGGTCTGAGGTCATCCGGAGGTTGTCCTTAAGGGGGGAGTAATGTAAGGTTCTATGTATATATTCCTGAGGCTCAGTTTGTTCGTCAGCCATTTTACTTTCTGTCTTGCTGCAGCTATCTTGCCCTCAGTCAAAATGGAGTTTCCAGCTTGCATGTTCCCGCCCTGATTCTCTCCTTTGCTTCTTAAGCAGCCACAGCTGAGCAATCAGTGCTTCAGAATCTAGCCTGCAGTGAACCTGTGACTTGACTCCTGTAAGCCTTGGACCTTGTGCTCCAGCTATTCCTACTGAGGAACTCTGAAGCACTTGTGGACTCTGAACCCTGCTCTTTGAAAGACCCACGTTTGCATGGACTTACGGTAACAGAGAAGAAGATCCTGAATCTGTATTGGAGAGTGATTGCTGAGCTTGGATTACTCTGGCCTGCTGTGTCTCCTGTTTCTGTGTCTGCAAACTGTGTGACTATTTCTGCCAACTTGTATGAAGTAATACAGGACTTTTCTATATCAAACCTGTGACTCCTGTGTTTTCATCGCACCCAAGCACAAGACGCTATATGAACTGTACTACATACATTACACAGTATTGGGCACAGCACCCTCCAGGTCCATCAGATACAACAGTCTGTAAGATGCAGTATCGGGCACAGCACCCTCCAGGTCCATCAGATACAACAGTCTGTACCACGCAGTATCGGGCACAGCACCCTCCAGGTCCATCAGATACAACAGTCTGTACCACGCAGTATCGGGCACAGCACCCTCCAGGTCCATCAGATACAACAGTCTGTACCACGCAGTATCGGGCACAGCACCCTCCAGGTCCATCAGATACAACAGTCTGTACCATGCAGTATCGGGCACAGCACCCTCCAGGTCCATCAGATACAACAGTCTGTACCACGCAGTATCGGGCACAGCACCCTCCAGATCCATCAGATACAACAGTCTGTACCACGCAGTATCGGGCACAGCACTCTCCAGTTCCATCAGATACAACAGTCTGTAAGACGCAGTATTGGGCACAGCACCCTCCAGGTCCATCAGATACAACAGTCTGTAAGACGCAGTATCGGGCACAGCACCCTCCAGGTCCATCAGATACAACAGTCTGTACCACGCAGTATCGGGCACAGCGCCCTCCAGGTCCATCAGATACAACAGTCTGTACCATGCAGTATCGGGCACAGCACTCTCCAGTACCATCAGATACAACAGTCTGTAAGATGCAGTATTGGGCACAGCACCCTCCAGGTCCATCAGATACAACAGTCTGTACCGCGCAGTATCGGGCACAGCACCCTCCAGGTCCATCAGATACAACAGTCTGTACCACGCAGTATCGGGCACAGCACCCTCCAGGTCCATCAGATACAACAGTCTGTACCATGCAGTATCGGGCACAGCACCCTCCAGGTCCATCAGATACAACAGTCTGTACCACGCAGTATCGGGCACAGCACCCTCCAGGTCCATCAGATACAACAGTCTGTACACCGCAGTATAGGGCACAGCACCCTCCAGTTCCATCAGATACAACAGTCTGTACCACACAGTATCGGGCACAGCACCCTCCAGGTCCATCAGATACAACAGTCTGTACCACGCAGTATCGGGCACAGCACCCTCCAGGTCTATCAGATACAACAGTCTGTACCACGCAGTATTGGGCACAGCACCATCCAGTTCCATCAGATACAACAGTCTGTACCACACAGTATCGGGCACAGCACCCTCCAGGTCCATCAGATACAACAGTCTGTAAGACGCAGTATTGGGCACAGCACCCTCCAGTTCCATCAGATACAAGTCTGTACCGCGCAGTATCGGGCACAGCACCCTCCAGGTCCATCAGATACAACAGTCTGTACCACGCAGTATCGGGCACAGCGCCCTCCAGGTCCATCAGATACAACAGTCTGTACCACACAGTATCGGGCACAGCACCCTCCAGGTCCATCAGATACAACAGTCTGTACCACGCAGTATCGGGCACAGCACCCTCCAGGTCTATCAGATACAACAGTCTGTACCACGCAGTATTGGGCACAGCACCTTCCAGTTCCATCAGATACAACAGTCTGTACCACACAGTATCGGGCACAGCACTCTCCAGTTCCATCAGATACAACAGTCTGTACCACGCAGTATAGGGCACAGCACCCTCCAGGTCCATCAGATACAACAGTCTGTAAGACGCAGTATTGGGCACAGCACCCTCCAGTTCCATCAGATACAACAGTCTGTACCGCGCAGCATCAGGCACAGCACCCTCCAGGTCCATCAGATACAACAGTCTGTACCACGCAGTACCGGGCACAGCACCCTCCAGTTCCATCAGATACAACAGTCTGTACCGCGCAGTATCAGGCACAGCACCCTCCAGGTCCATCAGATACAACAGTCTGTACCACGCAGTACCGGGCACAGCACCCTCCAGGTCCATCAGATACAACAGTCTGTACCACGCAGTACCGGGCACAGCACCCTCCAGGTCCATCAGATACAACATCTGTACCACGCAGTATCGGGCACAGCACCCTCCAGTTCCATCAGATACAACAGTCTGTACCACGCAGTATCGGGCACAGCACCCTCCAGTTCTATCAGATACAACAGTCTGTACCACGCAGTATTGGGCACAGCACCCTCCAGTTCCATCAGATACAACAGTCTGTAAGATGCAGTATCGGGCACAGCACCCTCCAGTTCCATCAGATACAACAGTCTGTACCACGCAGTATCGGGCACAGCACCCTCCAGGTCCATCAGATACAACAGTCTGTACCACGCACTATCGGGCACAGCGCCCTTCAGTTCCATCAGATACAACAGTCTGTAAGACGCAGTATCGGGCACAGCACTCTCCAGTTCCATCAGATACAACAGTCTGTAAGACGCAGTATTGGGCACAGCACCTCCAGGTCCATCAGATACCACAGTCTGTACCACGCAGTATCGGGCACAGCACTCTCCAGGTCCATCAGATACAACAGTCTGTACCACGCAGTATCGGGCACAGTACCCTCCAGGTCCATCAGATACCACAGTCTGTACCACGCAGTATCGGGCACAGCACCCTCCAGGTCCATCAGATACAACAGTCTGTACCACGCAGTATCGGGCACAGCACCCTCCAGGTCCATCAGATACAACAGTCTGTACCACGCAGTATCGGGCACAGCACCATCCAGGTCCATCAGATACAACAGTCTGTACCACACAGTATCGGGCACAGCACCCTCCAGGTCCATCAGATACAACAGTCTGTACCACGCAGTATCGGGCACAGCACTCTCCAGTTCCATCAGATACAACAGTCTGTAAGACGCAGTATTGGGCACAGCACGCTCCAGGTCCATCAGATACAACAGTCTGTACCGCGCAGTATTGGGCACAGCACCCTCCAGGTCCATCAGATACAACAGTCTGTAAGACGCAGTATCGGGCACAGCACCCTCCACTTCCATCAGATACAACAGTCTGTAAGACGCAGTATTGGGCACAGCACCCTCCAGGTCCATCAGATACAACAGTCTGTACCACGCAGTATCGGGCACAGCACCCTCCAGGTCCATCAGATACAACAGTCTGTACCACACAGTATCGGGCACAGCGCCCTCCAGGTCTATCAGATACAACAGTCTGTACCACGCAGTATCGGGCACAGCACCCTCCAGGTCTATCAGATACAACAGTCTGTACCACACAGTATCGGGTACAGCGCCCTCCAGGTCCATCAGATACAACAGTCTGTAAGACGCAGTATTGGGCACAGCACCCTCCAGGTCCATCAGATACAACAGTCTGTACCACGCAGTATCGGGCACAGCACCCTCCAGGTCTATCAGATACAACAGTCTGTACCACACAGTATCGGGCACAGCACCCTCCAGGTCCATCAGATACAACAGTCTGTAAGACGCAGTATCGGGCACAGTACCCTCCAGTTCCATCAGATACAACAGTCTGTACCACGCAGTATCGGGCACAGCACCCTCCAGGTCCATCAGATACAACAGTCTGTACCACGCAGTATCGGGCACAGCACCCTCCAGGTCCATCAGACACAACAGTCTGTACCACGCAGTACCGGGCACAGCACCCTCCAGGTCCATCAGATACAACAGTCTGTAAGACGCAGTATTGGGCACAGCACCCTCCAGTTCCATCAGATACAACAGTCTGTACCGCGCAGCATCAGGCACAGCACCCTCCAGGTCCATCAGATACAACAGTCTGTACCACGCAGTACCGGGCACAGCACCCTCCAGTTCCATCAGATACAACAGTCTGTACCGCGCAGTATCAGGCACAGCACCCTCCAGGTCCATCAGATACAACAGTCTGTACCACGCAGTACGGGCACAGCACCCTCCAGGTCCATCAGATACAACAGTCTGTACCACGCAGTACGGGCACAGCACCCTCCAGGTCCATCAGATACAACAGTCTGTACCACGCAGTATCGGGCACAGCACCCTCCAGTTCCATCAGATACAACAGTCTGTACCACGCAGTATCGGGCACAGCACCCTCCAGTTCTATCAGATACAACAGTCTGTACCACGCAGTATTGGGCACAGCACCCTCCAGTTCCATCAGATACAACAGTCTGTAAGATGCAGTATCGGGCACAGCACCCTCCAGTTCCATCAGATACAACAGTCTGTACCACGCAGTATCGGGCACAGCACCCTCCAGGTCCATCAGATACAACAGTCTGTACCACGCACTATCGGGCACAGCGCCCTTCAGTTCCATCAGATACAACAGTCTGTAAGACGCAGTATCGGGCACAGCACTCTCCAGTTCCATCAGATACAACAGTCTGTAAGACGCAGTATTGGGCACAGCACCCTCCAGGTCCATCAGATACCACAGTCTGTACCACGCAGTATCGGGCACAGCACTCTCCAGGTCCATCAGATACAACAGTCTGTACCACGCAGTATCGGGCACAGTACCCTCCAGGTCCATCAGATACCACAGTCTGTACCACGCAGTATCGGGCACAGCACCCTCCAGGTCCATCAGATACAACAGTCTGTACCACGCAGTATCGGGCACAGCACCCTCCAGGTCCATCAGATACAACAGTCTGTACCACGCAGTATCGGGCACAGCACCATCCAGGTCCATCAGATACAACAGTCTGTACCACACAGTATCGGGCACAGCACCCTCCAGGTCCATCAGATACAACAGTCTGTACCACGCAGTATCGGGCACAGCACTCTCCAGTTCCATCAGATACAACAGTCTGTAAGACGCAGTATTGGGCACAGCACGCTCCAGGTCCATCAGATACAACAGTCTGTACCGCGCAGTATTGGGCACAGCACCCTCCAGGTCCATCAGATACAACAGTCTGTAAGACGCAGTATCGGGCACAGCACCCTCCACTTCCATCAGATACAACAGTCTGTAAGACGCAGTATTGGGCACAGCACCCTCCAGGTCCATCAGATACAACAGTCTGTACCACGCAGTATCGGGCACAGCACCCTCCAGGTCCATCAGATACAACAGTCTGTACCACACAGTATCGGGCACAGCGCCCTCCAGGTCTATCAGATACAACAGTCTGTACCACGCAGTATCGGGCACAGCACCCTCCAGGTCTATCAGATACAACAGTCTGTACCACACAGTATCGGGTACAGCGCCCTCCAGGTCCATCAGATACAACAGTCTGTACACGCAGTATCGGGCACAGCACCCTCCAGGTCCATCAGATACAACAGTCTGTACCACGCAGTATCGGGCACAGCACCATCCAGGTCCATCAGATACAACAGTCTGTACCACACAGTATCGGGCACAGCACCCTCCAGGTCCATCAGATACAACAGTCTGTACCACGCAGTATCGGGCACAGCACTCTCCAGTTCCATCAGATACAACAGTCTGTAAGACGCAGTATTGGGCACAGCACGCTCCAGGTCCATCAGATACAACAGTCTGTACCGCGCAGTATTGGGCACAGCACCCTCCAGGTCCATCAGATACAACAGTCTGTAAGACGCAGTATCGGGCACAGCACCCTCCACTTCCATCAGATACAACAGTCTGTAAGACGCAGTATTGGGCACAGCACCTCCAGGTCCATCAGATACAACAGTCTGTACCACGCAGTATCGGGCACAGCACCCTCCAGGTCCATCAGATACAACAGTCTGTACCACACAGTATCGGGCACAGCGCCCTCCAGGTCTATCAGATACAACAGTCTGTACCACGCAGTATCGGGCACAGCACCCTCCAGGTCTATCAGATACAACAGTCTGTACCACACAGTATCGGGTACAGCGCCCTCCAGGTCCATCAGATACAACAGTCTGTAAGACGCAGTATTGGGCACAGCACCTCCAGGTCCATCAGATACAACAGTCTGTACCACGCAGTATCGGGCACAGCACCCTCCAGGTCTATCAGATACAACAGTCTGTACCACACAGTATCGGGCACAGCACCCTCCAGGTCCATCAGATACAACAGTCTGTAAGACGCAGTATCGGGCACAGCACCCTCCAGTTCCATCAGATACAACAGTCTGTACCACGCAGTATCGGGCACAGCACCCTCCAGGTCCATCAGATACAACAGTCTGTACCACGCAGTATCGGGCACAGCACCCTCCAGGTCCATCAGACACAACAGTCTGTACCACGCAGTACGGGCACAGCACCCTCCAGGTCATCAGATACAACAGTCTGTAAGACGCAGTATCGGGCACAGCACTCTCCAGTTCCATCAGATACAACAGTCTGTACCACGCAGTATCAGGCACAGCACCCTCCAGGTCTATCAGATACAACAGTCTGTAAGACGCAGTATCGGGCACAGCACCCTCCAGTCCATCAGATACAACAGTCTGTACCACACAGTATCGGGCACAGCACCCTCCAGGTCCATCAGATACAACAGTCTGTACCACACAGTATCAGGCACAGCACCCTCCAGTTCCATCAGATACAACAGTCTGTACCACGCAGTATCGGGCACAGCACCCTCCAGTTCCATCAGATACAACAGTCTGTACCACACAGTATCGGGCACAGCACCCTCCAGGTCCATCAGATACAACAGTCTGTACCACGCAGTATCGGACACAGCACCCTCCAGTTCCATCAGATAACACAGTCTGTACCACGCAGTATTGGGCACAGCACCCTCCAGGTCCATCAGATACCACAGTCTGTACCACGCAGTATCGGGCACAGCACCCTCCAGGTCCATCAGATACAACAGTCTGTACCACGCAGTATCGGGCACAGCACCTCCAGGTCCATCAGATACAACAGTCTGTACCACGCAGTATCGGGCACAGCGCCCTCCAGGTCCATTTTCATCAATACAGTACATTTCAAGCCTTTGCTGACGTTCAGGTCGGACTATCTCTACGCGTGATCCTTCTGCCAGCAACGGGGATTTCCTGTCCGGCACCACAGCATTCCGAGATCCGTTACATCTCCCTCTCGCGGATCCTCGTCCAGATCCTCTGTATGGAAGGGATTAAGACAATCTCCTTCTTGCCTAGTTTGTGCCGCAGGCCTCGAATGTTAAAGGAATGTCTGCAGGAAATTTGGTACAACCTCATTCTGCCGCAACGCTATGTACTCCTCGTGCCTCCAGCTCACTGCCACTTGAACTCGAACTTGACACGAAACTCACACCCTAACTAAGACTGATGAAACCAGGAAATGCTTCCCTTTTTAACTACCCATGCTGGGCTGGTCCCAAACATTTAACTGTATCCTAAACTATTCCTATATGTTTCCCATTGATAGGTCCACCACTGCCTATCTGCCCCTATGTTACTATCACTAACTAAGCACTAAACTATGTTTTATACTTTCCCTAGTCTGAGGTGAGTGTGCCAGGTTATCTTAGGCATTACCAATGCAGCACCCTCACAGCAGCATCAGCACCTATAACACTCTATACGTCTTACATAACATTTTACACACTTCACATTATACAATAAAACGCAGTAAAACCCAAGACAATATTCACACTATAATTGTTGTCTTCAGGGGCAGGTATATGACAGTACTAACAGGATAACATTTCTATTGTCTGGGGGGCATCAAGAGGAATATTACTACTGCATGCGAGCACAGAAAGGGGCACGACTACTATATAGGGCGCAAAATGAGACATTGGTACTTTATGGGGGCACAGAGAGAGAAATTACTACTGTATGATGTCAACGAAGATCATTACTACTGTTTGGGAGTAAAGAGGGGGAAATTACTACTTAATGGGGGCATAAAAAGGGACACAACAACTATATGCAGCATAAAATGAGACATTACTACTTTATGGGGCACAGAGAGGGACATTACTACTGTATGGAGTTACCAAGGGGGACATTACTACTCCATGGTCTCACAGATGAAAACATTACTAATATATAGGGCCACAGAGGGAGTATTACTACTGCATGGGGGCACAAACAGGGACATTACTACTGTGTGAGGGGGACAAAAAGACATTACTAAGTAAGGTTTTTCTACTGTATGGAGGCACAATGGGGGATATTAATACTGTAATGGGGCACAAAGGGGAATTATTACTACTTTATAGGGGCATTACTACACTATGTGGCCACAGGGAGGGGAATATTACAACTGTATAGAGGCAGAAGAGGGGGCATTATTGCTATATGGGGGCACAAAGGGGAACATAAGTACTTTATGGGTGCACAGAGAGGTACATGACTACAGCATTGAAACACAAAGGGGGACATTACTACTCTATGGGGACAAGTTTTTCCAACTCCTCTGTACATTACTGCTGTTTAGGGAGCACAGAGAGGGACATTACTACTGTGTGGGGGGCACAAAGAGGGCAATAATACTATCATATGGAATAAATGGGGCATTACTACCATCGGGGGTGCAAAGGGTGGGCAGTTTCTGTGTGGGTGGGGAAGGTGCTGGAAAAGAGAGGATTCAATCACGTCCATGCGTTTAATGCTGTAGCGACCAGTTGTAAATATAAGAAAGTCTTCATGACGCTCTGGGCTGGATGCAGAGGAGAATAAAAAGTGAACAACTTCAACCGGAGGACGTCACTTAGTTGTGAGTCACTGGATTTACCGGTGTTGTAACGCACTCTGTGGTTACTGTACGGAGGTATAATTGAAGTTAGTACTTTTCTTTTTATTGATGGTCTGTCCTCAGGATTGGCCATCAGTATGTGATCGTGGGGGTGCGACACCCGGTGCCTCCGCCAATCAGCTGTTACCTTGGACCGTAAGTTCCCAGATGCTGCATCCGTCATGTCTATAGTGGCCATCGCCAGGTACCACAGACCAGCCACCTAGTCAAATGAATAGGGTGTGGTGCCCCGCCATGGCCACTATAGTGCTGTGTTCAGGCAGCAATCGAGAACTTACGAGCGCTGCTAGCGCCAGTGGCAGCTGATCTGCGGGGGTGCTGGGTGTTGCACCCCTTACCAATCAGATCCTGAGGATAGACTATCAATAAAATAAGTAATGGACAACCCCTTTGACAATGTAAAATATAAACAGAGGCGGTTTATATCTGTGTGCTGTGAGCTCCCCCTAGTGGTCGCTGCAGGCAGGATTTTATCTTGTAACTGTACAGCTGTGTGAGGGGAAGCAGAGGATTTGGAGCTCTGTCTCTAACAAATGAAGTTGCATCCTCTATATAGACACAATATTGAATTAATCCACGCAGGATTTTGTGTAAGAGCTTTGTGTTAGGTCAAATGCAATTTTAATATTTTACCACTAGATGGCGCATATGTGCAGATAGAGGAGTAAATAGAGTCCTATGGGCAACATTTGGACCTGGGCCCCCACCCTCCAACAGTATGTTGGCCAGATGTACAGACCCCTATAGCATTCTAGATCCTATAAAGACATATACTGTATGTTGTCGTTCTCCCTCTTAAAAAAAACAGATAAAATTCATACATCTCACAGAAAACATGACAATAAGATAATTTTATAAGTAATGCTTCTAAATGATAGTCATAAAGCTACCAAATAACAATTATTACCGTATCGTTACTGAACAAAGTCCACTATATCAAAGCTAACATTCCAAAAATAAACCACATAAAGGGGCTAAATACCGCCACACCATGACCATATATTATCACCGCATAGTGTCGGAGTATAACCACCATCCTGTTACTGAACAAAGTCCACTATATCAAGACCAATATACCAATAATACTACATACAAGGGATAAATAATACCGCCACACCATGACCAGACCCCAGTAAGACTTCAGTCACAGTTGCATCACAGAGTACATTCCTTTCTTGCCCTGTGCTTTCCCTCACTTCTTTCAGAATGTCCCAGGGTCGTACCGGCTCGTCCGGTACCGTAGCGTTCCTTTTGGCCAGCCTATCTTCAGGAGTTCCCCCGTCCGTTTCGCTCCAGACAAAAGGGCATCAGCCCATGAAGTTAGCTGCCACATACTGGTGCTGCCCTGCATCCTGCTACTGCTGTGACCTTCAGCCCTCAGACCTTGGATGACTGGGCTCACTGCTTCAACGTTACGGGGCTACCTGCCCTGTCTGGGCTCTCAGGCCCTACTGACTAGATTTCAGGAAATCTTCCTGGCTTACCCACTGCTTGCCCCTCCTATATTAACCAGTTCTTATCCTGTACTAAGTCCTATTCCTATATATGCTAATGTACCTCCCTCTAGTGGCCTAACTCCATCACTACACTTTCTCTGAACAATAATACAATACACATGAATATATTACACTACACAATATATATATATATATATATAGCAGCATTAGGTACATTACAATACATACATATATACAGATTAGAACATTCAGTTATCAATAGTTAACGGGATGTGATTGGGGCATAGGTCAGTCTCTGTAACCCCTTACATGTTTTTGCTAACCCTGAGCGGCCGGATCCCCGCAGACGTATGGACTGTGATGCACCATTTTGCTTTGTTTTCCTGTTTTACCCAAAGGGCCGTGTTTATTTTTACTTCACCATGGTTTATACCGCATATACCTAATAAACCAGGGAAGGAGTTAAAGAGACAGTGTCCCGGTGTCTCCCTCCGTATACAGCTGAGTGGAGCCGATCTACCACAGCCTCTAAACAGATCCAATGCCACGGGGCCCAGATCCCAGCACTATAGACACGGGGGGGGGGGGGGTGACACCTTTCTGTTTAGAGTTTGATTTTAATAACTTAGAATTTCCTCCTTTTTCATCCTCCCCGGACGACTGCTGACAACCTCGTGGCGTCGGCTTCCTGTGTTAACTTCAGAACTTTAAATAATAATGGTGATCAAACAACATTATCTCCGGCAATGAAGGCCTTCCGGACGCTGACAGGAACATCCCCGCAGTAGAAACATGAAAGGAAAAAACAAAAACACGTTCTGCTTAAAAAAAATAAAAAGAACAAACTGCAGTATACAGCACCACCAGAAGGGGGCGCCAGCGATAAGACCATGAAAAATGGCGGTCCATGACTTACACAGTAACATAACCGTACAGGTAAGGTGACCGCACGTCTCGATGGCAGCTCTAGAGACAACGCTGCCCGTTCACATCTGGCACCGCTTATCTTTTAAGGCCGGCGTCACACTGGCGAGTTTGATGCGAGTTAGTCGCACGACTTTCTCGCATCAACATCCGGCACGGCCGCCTGCTCTCGGACCCAAGTGTGCGGCTGCATGTATTTCTATGCATGTATTTCTATGCAGCCGCACACTCGGGTCCGAGAGCGGGCGGCCGTGCCGGATGTTGATGCGAGAAAGTCGTGCGACTAACTCGCATCAAACTCGCCAGTGTGACGCCAGCCTAAAGAGAGAAACGGACGCCATCTTGGTACACCTATGAAGTCAGACCACATGCTACGCAGCAGATTGTGGTATTGACATACTTATGTATATTGAAGTATTTCACTATATGGTACAAGTGATAACAGATCAAGGGGACTAAAAAAAAGCAGATAAAAAGTAATAAAAGAAAAGTTGAAAAATATGTTTAAAAATTGAAAAAAACTTGAAAATTCAATTCACTCATCATTTTCCCAATCCAAAAATAAATAAAAATGTTGGTATCGATGAGTCCGGGAATGTCCGATCTATGAAATGATAAAATTAATATGGAGCTAACAAAGAGGCAATCCCTGCATGTGATGCGGCTGTCGAACATCAGCGAGACATGCAGCCGCGGGGAGTCACACGTTTTTCGAGCATGTCGAAGACACTCGGTTAGGACCCGAGCATGCACAGATAACACCTGATCCCAGCACATTCGCCCATCACTAATAAAAAAAGTTATGTCTCTTGGAAGAAAAGGGGGAAAAATTAAAAGTGCAAAAACAAAAAATTCTTTATTTTTTCTGGAAGGGTCTTTGGTCCCTTGCTTTTCTCCCATCAAAGGAGTCAATTGAATTTTTTAATTTCGGGTTGGGGAATCTAATGCAGATTTATGAAACTGAAAGAAAAATGGTCTCATAGCAACCAATCACAGCACAGCTTTCATTTTGTAATCTGCTCTTAAAAAATGAAAGCTGCGCTGTGATTGGTTGCTATGGGCAACAAAGACACTCTTTATTATAGACAGTTTTATTAATCTGCCCCCATTGATGGGTTTAGTGATTTATTTGTAGTTCTGTGTGTGCAGTTCATTATCCAAAAATACTGATATGTTGTAAAACAAGATTTATGGAAGAAAAATCTTGCAAACTGTTAAATTAGTCCATTATTTCATCGTCAAAATCTCCTCCTACAAATGACTGATTTTTGGGGTCCCTAAATGGCAATGGCCGCTCACGGAGGGGTTATGTCTCCCCCCAGCTTTTTTAGGCTCCAAACAGTAAATTGACTTAGTGATCCCACGACACATCGACGCTGCCATTCAGGAGTGGCAGAAAGCTGGGGAAGCCCTTTTATTACTTAAAACAAAATGGCAGAAAATTCGTAGAGAAGATACGAGGATCCACATTTACGACAGGGGTGTTCTTTATTCCGGGGGTGATCCCCGCATTTTCGCACAGTTCGGCCGCTCTTCTTCTTCTCTTTGACATAAATCTCGCGGCTGCAGAGTTTTTCCTGCTCTCAGAACTGAGGTCAATTTGGATAAATCCTTTAGCTAAGAATGGAAAAAAATACCTCAGCGATGGAAACTAATTTGAATTGTCCAGACGGACGCTCGCGCGCTATGTAAATCCGGATCCCTGGAGTTTGAATATGAAATCCAGAGCCGCCGAGCTCAAGAGGCGCATCCGTCCTGTGCTAGAGCAAACAGACCATGTGTATGATCAGGGGCAGATGTCAGCGTGTCATCAACCTGTACCCCAAATGTCAGTATCCTGTACCCCGAGTGTCAGTGTCATCATCCTGTACCCCGAGTGTCGGTATCCTGTACCCCGAATGTCAGTATCCTGTACCCCGAGTGTCAGTGTCATCAACCTGTACCCCGAGTGTCAGTGTCATTATCCTGTACCCCGAGTGTCATCAACCTGTACCCCGAGTGTCAGTATCCTGTACCCCGAGTGTCAGTATCCTGTACCCCGAGTGTCAGTATCCTGTACCCAGTGTCAGTATCCTGTACCCCGAGTCTCAGTATCCTGTACCCTGATGTCATCAACCTGTACCCGAGTGTCAGTATCCTGTACCCCGAGTGTCAGTGTCATCAACCTGTACCCGAGTGTCATCAATCTGTACCCCGAGTGTCAGTGTCATCAACCTGTACCCCGAGTGTCAGTATCCTGTACCCCGAGTGTCAGTGTCATCAACCTGTACCCCGAGTGTCAGTATCCTGTACCCCGAGTGTCAGTGTCATCAACCTGTACCCCGAGTGTCAGTGTCATCAAGCTGTACCCCAAATGTCAGTATCCTGTACCCCGAGTGTCATCAACCTGTACCCCGAGTGTCGGTATCCTGTACCCCCAGTGTCAGTATCCTGTACCCAGTGTCATCACCCTGTACCCCGAGTGTCAGTATCCTGTACCCTCAGTGTCAGTATCCTGTACCTTGAGTGTCATCATCCTGTACCCCGAGTGCCGGTATCCTGTACCCAGTGTCATCACTCTGTACCCCGAGTGTCATGTCATTATCCTGTACCCCGAGTGTTGGTATCCTGTACCCAGTGTCAGTATCCTGTGCCCCCAGTGTCATTATCCTGTACCCCGAGTGTCGTTGTCATTATCCTGTACCGAGTGTCAGTGTCATTATCCTGTACCCCGAGTGTCAGTGTCATTATCCTGTACCCCGAGTGTGTCATTATCCTACCCCGAGTGTCAGTGTTATTATCCTGTACCCCGAGTATCGGCGTCATTATCCTGTACCCCGAGTGTCAGTGTCATTATCCTGTACCCCAAGTGTCAGTGTCATTATCCAGTACCCCGAGTGTCGTTGTTATTATCCTGTACCCCGAGTGTCGGTCACTATCCTGTACCCCGAGTGTCAGTGTCATTATCCTGTACCCCAAGTGTCAGTGTCATTATCCTGTACCCAGAGTGTCGTCATTATCCTGTACCCCGAGTGTCAGTGTCATCATCCTGTACCCCAAGCATCAGTATCATTATCCTGTACCCCGAGTGTCGGCGTCATTATCCTGTACCCCGAGTGTCGGTGTCATTATCCTGTACCCCAAGCATCAGTATCATTATCCTGTACCCTGAGTGTCAGTGTCATTATCCTGTACCCTGAGTGTGTGTCATTATCCTGTACCCCAAGTGTCAGTGTCATTATCCTGTATCCAGTGTTGTCATTATCCTGTACCCCAAGTGTCAGTGTCATTATCCTGTACCCCGAGTGTCAGTGTCATTATCCTGTACCCCGAGTGTCAGCGTCATTATCCTGTACCCCGAGTGTCAGTGTCATTATCCTGTACCCCAAGTGTCAGTGTCATTATCCAGTACCTTGAGTGTCGTTGTTATTATCCTGTACCCCGAGTGTCAGTGTCACTATCCTGTACCCCGAGTGTCAGTGTCATTATCCTGTACCGAGTGTCGTCATTATCCTGTACCCCGAGTGTCAGCGTCATTATCCTGTACCCAGAGTGTCAGTGTCATTATCCTGTACCCAGAGTGTCAGTGTCATTATCCTGTACCCCAAGCATCAGTATCATTATCCTGTACCCCGAGTGTCGTTGTCATTATCCTGTACCCCGAGTGTCAGCTTCATTATCCTGTACCTTGAGTGTCAGTGTCATTATCTTGTACCCAGAGTGTCGTCATTATCCTGTACCCCGAGTGTCAGTGTCATTATCCTGTACCCTGAGTGTCAGCATCATTATCCTGTACCCCAAGCATCAGTATCATTATCCTGTACCCCGAGTGTCGTTGTCATTATCCTGTACCCCAATATCTGTATCTCTTGCCTCCTCAGTGTGCGGTGATTATCTCCAGGTTTGGCAGGATCCGGGCTGCTCTCTCCTGAAATGTGATTTTGCTCCAAGTAATTAAACGCCCTGACAATATTATAGCTTCGCTTAGCAACCGTGATCTAATTTCAGATCATATTTAAGACTTTATCTCGTTAAATCTATTAATCACAAGAAATCTATTAAACCATAGCAACCAGTTTATGACGAGCCAGCGGCCCACAATCCAGAGACTGAATCCTCCTGCCACAAATCCCTGCCGGTGATCGCTGCACCGAGCCGCCGATTATACCAGACTCGTGTAATGACACCGTACTAGTCAGGGTCACACTTGCGTCGACCGATCAGTTACGATGATTCGTCACATGTTCTGTTATTTTTACCAGGATGTAAAGTCGCAGCGTGCTACCCAAACGGAAGCCAAGTGCCCCCCATTACAGTGAATGGGGCTGTCTGGGGCTACTGGTATCTGTCATCTGTTAACTCCTTGTAGTCATTCTGTATAACAAAGCATCAGATCGCCTTTCTAGTAGAGGCCCAATTCAGCGCTGCCGATCTGAGGATGCAACAAATACCGGACAGATGGCGGTGATGACCAGAAGGGTCGGAGAGGAGCAGTGAGGCGAGTATTAGGATTTTCATAATTTTTGACACATTACGTTTATTATTCTCTGGGATCTGGAGAGACGGCAGAGCGTAATAAAGGTCATTAAGTCCGCTAATAACTTCTTTGCAAATCGAATTACCCTGGTAAAAACGTGTAACTGTCTATCATTTATCAATCTATTATCTATCAATCTATCTATCTATTACTGTTACTTGTATTTTTTCGAAAATATGCAGTGTAAAAAAACTCAACAAATACTCATTGAGGGATCGTAGCCTTAGGTTTTTACAGATTCTTTGTCTCCCTGCGCATTAGCCTTTGATGGGGGTCTGTGGTTATCATTAAGCTGAGTGGCGCCCAGAAAAAGTTAGAGATGAGATCTACAAACTCTTCTTTAAGTCTTTAAGATTAACAGAACGAGCTCACTGAGGGATTCTCAGTAAACTCATTCTAGAGCCAGCAATAGACAGCACAAAATCAAGGATATAGCTGGAAAACTTCTGAATGAAATCCAATAGCAAAATCATTTTTAGCCTCAAATACATGCATTTAATTAAAAATGTCCCCATGGGCAGACAGCCCCTTTAAGGTACAGTGGCCTTTTAAGGTCAAATAAACTGTATTTTATAACAGTATTGAGTATTTTTTGGCTAATGTGTTTAATTTCTAATAATACAATAACTGTGATGAAGGCTCGACGAGCATCCTAGAATTGACTTCGAAATCTGTAAAAAGTTTCTGCCGGTGGGCAGTAATGTCTTCTCCATTGAAGGTTTTGACAATCGTCATGGAATAAAATGTCTTACAAGTTTTCTCCATGCCGTCCATGGATCCTTGTCTTGTAATTGATTATCTCCGCACCGAGGCTGTGAGACTGCAGGATCTACTATCAAAAGGACAGTGGGAAGACGCGAGACGCAGGTTCCTTCTCTTTGTCTCTGCCCTATTAAAACTGTTACATTTCCCATTATCTGAGACGCGATACAGGAGACAAAGACTCGGCCGTTCTTTTTCTCCATGTCTCGCCATTACTGTATGCGCAATGGGACCTGTAACGATTCAGAAGGAAAAAGAGGCGCTGAAAACTTACACCGACTCTTCACAGTGGGGTTGACCCAAATTCATTGTCTGCAAATACTTAAATGAATATGGAAAAAGTTATAAAAAAAAATGTTAAAGTATAACTTAAAGCAGATGTCCGGGTAATGCTTGAAACATCCGAAATTAATCAAGCATTGCAGCTACTGTCCAGTCCCATTCTATACTTTACCCTGCAGCTTTGCTCATTCAGATTGCAGGGTATTTCTGCAGCTCACTAGGACACTACTAGTAAGTGGAGAATTTATTTTTATCATCAATCAGCTCATCTACCAGTGAGAAAAGGAATGTTATCAGCAGGTAATTCACATCGAGGGAGGAACCTCAAAAACCCTTTAAAGCGAATCTGTCAAAGGGATGATTTCTGAAGAACAAGACCGCAGATATGAGGCATACAGGTACGACTATTTTAAGTCTTCTAGAACCTGTGTGCCATATTAATGGCTTAGGGACGTCCAAGGAGGTGACAGATTCCCTTTAATGCTTCTCACACTCAAGAACAAGAGAAATTATACATTGTGGGTGTTAAGGGCATTAGCGACCTCAGGACAACTATGTGACCCTTAGAGACTAATCTAATTTGCAATTGGGTGTGAGAACCTTTGCAGTAAGCCCCTCCATAGACAAAATAAAAGACTCAGAGCGGGATGCCCCACCCCAGAGGAACTGAGAGAACCTGTGCAGGATGTCCCACCCCATGGGAATCAAAAGACTCTGAGCAGGATGCCCTATGAAAGAGGAACTGCGAGAATCTGTACAGGATGCTTCTCCATAGGGGAAATTGGAGAACCTTTGTGGGATACCTCTTATCAGGATAACTGAGTGAACCTATGCAGGATGCTCCATTCCAAAGGAACTGCAAGAATGTGCGTATGATGACCGGCCCCACAGGAACTGCATTACTAGCAATCAATAGGGAGGCAGGCCAAAGGATCATGGAAAGTTTCTGGAAGCCAGCAGTTCCTTTTGGGTGGCAAAAACCAGCAGCATAATAGGGCCACATTTTGATGCTGGTTATAGGGTCCCATCTCTACTGTATATTGTAGTGTGGCTAATGGTCGCATAGTCGATGGGAGGTATGTGTCGCAGAGATGGCTTGTCCATGTCTTTTCCTGGACAGGTTTACCAAAGGAGATCCTGACCGACCAGGGAACACCTTTTATGAGTAAGGTGATGAGGGAGTTATGCAAAGTGCTGCAAATCTCCCAGTTGAGGACTTCAGTGTACCATTCTCAGACAGATGGCCTTGTCGAAAGGTTTAATAAAACACTGAACAGCATGCTGAGGAAAGCCATAGAAAAGGACAGTAGAGACTGGGACTGTCTCTTACCGTATCTGTTGTTCTCCATCCTTGAGGTTCCACAGGCCTCAACGGAGTTCTTGCCATTCGAACTTTTGTATGGCAGACATCGGCGAGGTCTCCTGGATATAGCCAAGGAAACCTGGGAAGCCGAAGTCACGCCCCACAGAAGCATCATTGAGCATGTGGCACTGATGCAGCAGAGGATGGTGAAGGTGATGCCCATCGTAAAAGGACACCTCCTCCAGGCACAAGAAGCTCAGGCCAGGGTCCACAACCAGTCAGTCAGAGAGAGGCAGTTAAATTCAAAGACCGAGTTATTGTGCTAATTCCTATGGAGGAGAGCAAGTTGTTGGCCTAATGGCAAGGGCCGTATGAGGTGGTGGAGAAGCTTGGTGATGTCAATTCTAAGATTCATTAACCAGGAAGACGGAAACCATATCAGGTCTATAATGTCAACCTCATCAAGCCATGGCAAGACAGAGCCAGCTGAAATTCTGTGCTTGCTGGGCCAGCCAGAAGGCGAGGTTGGAGATGTTGTAATAACGGAGACACACTGTCGAAGGCCCAGAAACAGCAGTGCCAGGAGTAGCTCCAGAAGAACAGGGACCTGTTCTTGGAGATGCTGGGGTGAATGAAGGTTGTAGAACACAAAGTTCTGACGGAGCTATATGTGCGCATAAACATAAAGCCTTATCGGATTCCAGAGGCCCGTCAAGAAGTGATCTCCAAGGAGGTGGAGCGCAAGTTAAAACTCTGGGTCACTGAGGAATCCAAGGGTGGTTGATCAAGCTCGATTGTCCTGTTCCCAAAGCCCGATGGTGAATGGAGGTTTCGCAACGACTATCGGAAGTTGAATGAGGTCTCCAAGTTCGACGCATATCCCATGCCACACGTCAATGAGCTAATCGAGAAACTTGGGCCTGTAAAATACATAACCACCATGGATTTGGCGAAGGGATATTGGCAGATCCCCATGGCACAGGAAGCCAAGGAGAAAACGGCGTTTTCTACGTCGGACGGATGCTTCCAATATGTCCGGATGCCGTTTGGACTGAAGAGTGCTCCGGCGACCTTCCAGAGCGCTTCCTAGGGATCGTTGGATACTACAGGAGGTTCATCCCGAACTTCGCCATGATGGCCGCACCCCTGACTGACCTAAAGAGGCAGAGACGGCCTTTCAAAAAAAATTAAAGGGGCTCTGTGTAAGCAACCGGTTCTGGTGGTTCCTGACTTTAGGAAAGAGTTTATACTCCAAACAGACACCTCAAATGTCGGTTTAGGAGCAGTCCTTTCCCAGGAGATATACGGGGAGGAGCATCCTGTTCTCTACCTGAGTAGGAAGCTATCCTCATGTGAGAGGAATTATTCAGTCATAGAAAAGGAGTGTTTGGCCATAAAGTGGGGAATAACTTTTTACCGCACACTCCAAATGATCAATTTG
Source organism: Oophaga sylvatica (assembly GCA_033576555.1). Classification (NCBI taxonomy): domain Eukaryota; kingdom Metazoa; phylum Chordata; class Amphibia; order Anura; family Dendrobatidae; genus Oophaga; species Oophaga sylvatica. Next base: position 536,524,543 of record JARQOD010000005.1, on the reverse strand, counting down.
CAAAATATCAATTTATTGTGGACAACCAAATTTGTGAAGCAAAACAGGAATGTAAGCATAAAGCGACACTAATATCTCAACGTTTCGGTTCATCCAGAACCTTAGTCATGTAGTCGCTCAGTCCAAGGAAAATTTGTGAGTGGATATATAGAGAGATAAGTGTCCAAATATAAAGGATAAGTGTCCAAATATAGAGGATAGCTGTATCCAATGTCTCTAAGAGAGAAGCCTCAATAGTAATCTGATATATAGTAGTCGGATGGTGGCCAGAAGAAAGGAGACTCTATTAGCCTGGCAGTCAGTTATATCAATTCTAAGCCTCAGAGATCAAGGGGAGTTTCCCACCTGGTGATCGTTAGTATCGGGTTCAGCGGCGCTCCCGCGCCTTGCCAGCCACAGCAAGTGGCTATATATCCACTCACAAATTTTCCTTGGACTGAGCGACTACATGACTAAGGTTCTGGATGAACCGAAACGTTGAGATATTAGTGTCGCTTTATGCTTACATTCCTGTTTTGCTTCACAAATTTGGTTGTCCACAATAAATTGATATTTTGCAAATTGATCATTTGGAGTGTGCGGTAAAAAGTTATTCCCTACTATTGGACGTACTAGTCCATTGTACCAGCACCTCAACTGTATAAGACCTGAGTGCTCGCTAAATAACCCTCTTATATTGGCCATAAAGTGGGCGGTGGACACATTACAGTACTATCTGGTGGGAGTAGGTTAAGATTGATATCCGACCATGCCCCACTCAGATGGATGAGGAAAAATGCTTGGGTTCTTAGCCTTACAATTTCAACTTCCATGTAGAACATAGAGCAGGGAAGCTACATGGTAATGCCAGTGCCCTCTCGAGAATCCCTTGTCTGGTAGGAGAAAGTGTCACCCCACGGCTTTAGGCAGAGGGGGAAGATATGTAGTGCGGCTAATGGTTGCATAGTCGGTGTGTCGCAGAGATGGCTTATCTCTGTGATGTAACCCAGAGTATTTTTTTCTCTAGTGCATGAAAGCACTAAGAGGTTTGTTTATTGCACCTGTGTACCGGGTTGCGGGTAGCTGTGAGAGATGGACGGGTCTAGCTACCCACATACCTCAGATCTGGGTGTGGTTAACAGACTATGTAATGGAGGCTGTTGTTTGGCACATGGGCTGTGTGTTGGGAGGGAGAAGGCCTCCTGTGTATTTGGCTCCAGACCGAGTCTGAGTAACATAGTATCCTAGTGTTATATGTTATGATCTGCTACAAGCACTAAGGAAAGATGGGAACTCTGTCCCTACAATAGGACTGAGCTTGATCCCTACGATGTAACGGGGAACCTGATCCTGCGACCAGACCCGCTAAAGTCCTCAGCTAGTCTGAACGAAGACCTATAGTTTCGAGGAAGGAATCCCTACAAGATCTAGGGACTGGGAGAAAAGGTGGACACCTCCTAACAGAAATTGTAGCAGGGAAAATTAAACAGAAAACAAATTACTAGGAGATCCTAAGATTAAGCAAAACTGACAGAGTAAGGCACCTAAGCACCCGGCTAGCTTAAGAGTAGATAATACAATGAAGTCCAGCAAAGCCAGAAGGGCGGAGCCAGACTAAATAGGGAAAAAAGTCAAGTGACCAGCAAACTGAAACAAAATCTAACGAGAGGGTTCTAACAGTACCCTCCCTTCTAAGAGGATCCTCCGGATCCCCTAGGACTTAGGCTTATCCGGAAACCTCTTGTGAAACGCTCTGACAAGTCTAGACGCAGAAACATCATCCGCCCTCACCCATGAGTTATCCTCGGGTCCATAACCCTTCCAAGCGACGAGGTACTGCAAACCCCCTCTATACCGTCTAGAATTTAGGATGCGGGAAATCTCATATTGCCCGTCCTCCACCACCAGGGGAACAGTGGCCGAGACGTCTCCATCTGAGATCTCAGCTTTTTTCAAGAGAGAAACATGAAACACCGGATTAATCTTCTAGGAGGTAGGAAGCTCCAACTTAACAGCAGATTGGTTAATAACCTGAAGCACCTTAAAGGGCCCTACAAACTTGGGACCCAATTTCTTAGACGGAATCCTCAAGCGCAGATTCTTAGAGGACAACCAGACCATGTCACCAATAGCAAACAAAACCTCTTGTCGTTTTCTATCAAAATACACTTTGGATCTTTTGTTAGCCTCCTGAAGATTACCACGCACATCAGTCCAAACTCTCTCCAAAACACCAGAAAAATTCTCCTCTTCAGGTACAGCCGATCCCAACTTGGAAAATGACCCAAAAGACGGATGTCTCCCAGTACAACAAAAAAAAGGCGAACAACCAGCAGAAGCGGATGTATGGTTGTTAAGAGCAAACTCAGCAAGTGGCAGAAACTCAGACCACCCCTCTTGATTATCAGTCACAAAACAACGCAAGAACTGCTCAACATCCTGTTTTTTCCTTTCTGTCTGGCCATTAGACTCAGGATGATATCCGGATGAAAACGACAAATGAACTCCCAACCTGTCACAAAAGGCGCGCCAAAAACGAGCCACAAACTGAGGTCCCCTATCGAAACAATGTCAGTAGGAACACCATGTAGTCTGACTATTTCCTTGACAAAGGCCTTAGCGAGAGTCTTAGCGCAGGGCAATTTGATGAAAGGAACCAAGTGACACATCTTGCTAAAACGGTCCACGACCACCCAGATGACAGTGAAACCCTCAGAGGGGGGAAGGTCAGTAATAAAGTCCATAGCCAAATGTGTCCAAGGTGCACTAGGGACCTCCAGAGGGCAAAGCAACCCTGCAGCAGGAGTATGAGAAGACTTAGATCTAGCACACACAGTGCATTGACGCACCCACTTAATGACTTCCTTCTGCCATCCAGGCCACCAAAAAGCTGCGCCCTCACAAGTCTCTTGGTCTCAGAGATTCCAGGATGACCTGCCAACCGAGAGTCATGACATTCATCAAACAAATCTCTCCTCAGGGTACCAGGCACAAACAACCTCCCATGCGGCGTGTTAGATGGGGCATTCTCCTGTGCTTTAAGAATCTCATCTTCCAACAAGGAGTCCAAAACCGCAATAACAACCCCCTTTTGCAAAATGTTTTCCTCCTCCTCAGTACCCACCATAGGAGAAAAGCTGCGAGACAAAGCATCAGCTTTAACATTTTTAGTACCTGGGATGTAAGTAACGGTAAAATTAAAGCGTGAGAAAAACAGTGCCCACCTAGCCTGACGGGCATTCAAGCGTTTGGCAGCATCAAGGTAGATCAGATTTTTATGATCGGTGAAGACTTGAATGGGAAATTCAGCTCCCTCCAAAAAATGACGCCAGTGTTCAAATGCGAGTTTAATTGCCAACAATTCCCGATTACCGATATCATAATTTAGTTCAGACTCAGAAAATTTCTTTGAAAAAAAAGCACAGGGATGTACTCCATCCGTCTTTGCCTGAGACAACACCGCGCCGACCCCCACAGAAGAAGCATCAACCTCAACCAAAAATGGTTTAGTCACATCAGGCTGCGTAAGGATGGGAGCAGAGCTGAACTTCTCCTTTAGCAACACAAAGCCTCAATGGCCTCAGTAGTCCACTGAACCGCATCAGCACCTTTCCTGGTGAGATCGGTCAGAGGTTTGGCAATCACAGAAATTTTTTTATGAATTTTCTATAATAATTGGCGAACCCCAAAAACCTCTGTATTGATTTCACACCAATAGGTCTAGGCCAATCCTGCACAGCTTGCACTTTCACAGGGTCCATCTCAAAACCTTCACTGGAGACAATGTAGCCCAAAAAACTAAGTCTCTGTACAGCGAACTCACATTTTTCTAGTTTGGCAAAAAGTGAATTATCACTCAGTAACTGTAATACTTCACGCACACTCCTCCAATGAGACTCCAAATCCAGTGAATAAATCAAAATGTCATCCAAATACACAACCACACTTCTGCCGATCAAAGGTCTAAGGATGTCATTAATAAGATTCTGAAAAAATGCCGGAGCACTGGAAAGTGCCAAAAGGCATGACCAGATTCTCAAAATGACCCAGTGGAGTGTTAAACGCAGTCTTCCATTCATCCCCCTCCTTCATGCGCAACAAATTGTATGCCCCTCGAAGATCAATTTTCGAGAACCACTTGGCCCCCACTAACTGGTTAAACAAATCAGGAATCAATGGCAGTGGGTAAGGATTGCGTACAGTAATCTTATTAATCTCACGAAAGTCTAGACAAGGCCGTAAACCGCCGTCCTTTTTTTTAACAAAAAAAAATCCAACCGCCACAGGAGATTTGGAAGGCCTAATGTGACCGGCGGCCAAGCTTGTCTGTATGTATTCCTCCAAAGCCTTTCTCTCAGGAATAGTCAAATTAAATAAACGACTTTTAGGAAGAGTCGCTCCAGGGACAAATTCAATTGCACAATCATATTCTCTATGAGGAGGCAATACCTGCGATTCCTTATCAGAAAAAACTTTCCAAAAATCCTGAATAGGTACAGGTAACTCCCCCTTAACTACAGCAGCAATAAGCCCGTTACAACACTTGTCATAACAATTAGGACTCCAGGACTTAATTTCATTGGTAGACCAATCCAGTACGGATTGTGCAATTTTAACCAGGGTAACCCCAAAATCACCGGTGAGGGCAAATTATTCAAAACTACCAAATCCAAATTCTCTTGATGAACACCATTAATAGTAAGAGGAAATTCACAGATATGGTGAGTAACATTTTTCAAGGGAGAACCATCCACAGAAACCACATTAATAGGGAAGACAGAACTTTGGGTTTTAATTTTAGTTTTTCCAAAAATTTCCCATCAATCACATTGAGAGTTGAACCACAATCCACAAATACCCGAAACTCCATTAATTCCTCCTCACCAGCAGTGGTAGCAGAAAAAAGACACCTTTATTGTTTAAACAAGCTATGCGGGCAAAACTGACCTCATTTTTTTTTTCTCTTTATTCATTCGAAGCGCACAGTTCTTAATGAAATGCTCAGATTTACCACAGTAGTAACACAAACCTTGAGCAAATCTGCGTTCTTTTTCCCGAGAGTGAGGTGCCATTGCTCCAATTTCCATCCGCTCTGCAATGTCAGTACAGTCCTTCTCCAAACTTGGAGCTGACAAGGCAGATTTACTCTCATTAACCCTTGCACGCAGTCTCCTATCCACCCATATGGCTAATTGCATAGCCTCTTGCAAGTTACCAGGTATGGGATAAGCAATCAGCAAATCTTTAACCCTTTCACTTAATCCTGCAAGAAATAAACTTTTCAAAGCTTTTCGCCCACCTGGGTGGACCACCTACGGAAGTGAGTACAATATTTTTCCACATTACCCGATCCCTGTCTCAAACGTCTCAACTCTGTCTCAGCTGATGAAACACGATCCGGATCGTCATACAACAACCCCAAAGCAGAAAAAAAAACATCCACTGATCCAAAGCATGGATCACTAGGCTGCAGAGAAAAGGCCCAGTCCTGAGGTTCTTTGCGCAAAAGTGACATTATGAACCCTATGCGCTGTGATTCATCACCAGAGGATCTGGGTCTCAAACGAAAATACAACAAGCAAGCATTTTTAAAAGAAAAAAAATCTTGTTGTTCACCAAAAAATAAATCAGGCAAACGTACCTTTGGCTCCACGAAATGTGCTCCAGAACAACTACTCACATGTTGCTGGATTTCAGCCACCTCCAGAGAGAGACCCTGCAGGCGTTCAGCCAAATCCCGAACCGACACCATGATGAAAACAGAAAATCTTTCCTTAGAGATTTTTTTTTTTTTTTTTTTTATTTCTTGGCTGGACTTACTGTTATGATCTGCTACAAGCACTAAGGAAAGATGGGAACTCTGTCCCTACAATAGGACTGAGCTTGATCCCTGCGATGTAACGGGGAACCTGATCCTGCGACCAGACCCGCTAAAGTCCTCAGCTAGTCTGAACGAAGACCTATAGTTGCGAGGAAGGAATCCCTACAAGATCTAGGGACTGGGAGAAAAGGTGGACACCTCCTAACAGAAACTGTAGCAGGGAAAATTAAACAGAAAACAAATTACTACGAGATCCTAAGATTAAGCAAAACTGACAGAGTAAGGCACCTAAGCACCCGGCTAGCTTAAGAGTAGATAATACAATGAAGTCCAGCAAAGCCAGAAGGGCGGAGCCAGACTAAATAGGGAAAAAAGGTCATGTGACCAGCAAACTGAAACAAAATCTAACGAGAGCGTTCTAACATTATAGATATGATTGCAAATCTATAAGAAGACTCAAGAGCTTGCAGTCTAATAAGTTACCTTTACATGACTTTTGCAGCTGATCCTCTCCTTTGGAAACAGATAATTAAGGAAAATCCTAACGGATAGCAGATGGGAGGCCAACCTTAGCTTGAATGTACAAGAATGAAGAGAAAGGCATATTTACTACCGGTAGATTTAAGAGCCCCAGGTAAAAAAGAAAACATCAAATTCTTTTGTCTAGTTTATAGAAATTATGAAGTGAGGTTTTATGAACTGCGGCAAAATAATAAATAGGAAAGTCATATTTTCGGTAACGTGATGAAATGGCGAACATAAAGCATGGCCCGCCTCCGCCAAATTGATAACGGCCAGATAGATGACAATATATATGCCATGTCTCCTATCTATGAATAGATAAAATCGTGATAGGAAAGATTACTATTACTCCCGCCAGGGATCTTCAGGGGCGAAGATATCGTAAAAGTTGTGAATCTCTTGATTTTTTTAAGACTAAGACACATCCTATAGCTCTGAAGTCCAGCCCTGTTATGAGGTACCAGAGAGGAGATATGTGGGTGTAACTTGTGCTAATGAAAAGCCAATGCCGATTCTGATTCTTGTTCAATGCCATGAAGATGCATTCCTGTGTAGGATTGACCCACGTTTCACTGGAGTTCTTCCCTCCATAAATCTGAGCCATTTCCGTGACCCAGGTTTAGTATTTTTCTTTTATTATTCTTTTTTACTTTTTGTCATTTTAAATGCTGTATTATTTTATCCTCTTTGTAAAAACTTTTGCTTATTTTTATAAATACTACCTACTTTTTGGATTATATATATAAAAATTTAATAGCTGCAATTGGCAACTGCAACCGTCGCCTCGTTCATCAATTATTGGTCAATTTCGTATTGTCCTGATGATTGGAGGCAGTGAAATGCTGTTACCTTGACACCTATTGATAGAATAGTTTGTAGTAGTGGGTAAGAGGTGCAACCAACTCTTTAACTAGGAGGAGAAAACTCTTTAAGCTCCCATTAACGATTGAGCAGAGTATGGTCCTAGTCTAGAGAACTGTGCTGCTGTTGCAAGTGGATCAGGATGAGCTGCAATACCAGATACTGACCACAAACAAAGGGAGCGTATTTCTGCCAGAAAAGAAAATTACAATGGTAGGTTCACTTTAAATATAGCTGCAGGGCATCTGAGGATAGGGTGGTCGCCATACCTCTAAAATTACAAAAGCAGATTTTGTGCAGGAGTTTGAGCTCAGGATAATATTTCTCCACGACAGTCTTGACACACAGCTGGTAACATTTTCTTTCCTTGTTTTTTCTTTTCTAGAGTGGTTTCTCATTAAGATACTGTAAGCAGGCCGAAGCACAGAACCAGAGGCCGGGTGACGGATCGGTTTCTTCCTTCTCACATCCTTGGAATGTCGTGAACCCTTGAAATAAACATCTGTACATGGAAGTGGAAACAGGAAACGCTCTTGTTCTCTTCTGACTACGTTGGAATTCTCAATGGAACTCAAGAGTTTACATTTCTGGAAACTTTTGAATTTTTTTTCAAAATATTTTACTTTTTTTGTTCTTTTATTTTGAAAAAAAAATAATTGTATTATACCAACCCAGATCGACCTCTGATCACTTTTCTGCCCCTTATAATCTATACCTCTCCTGATTATTGCTGGTTCCTTGCTTCTGTCTACCTCTGTTTTTCCATTTAGCTACTTTAGTGACCGGCTATTTTGACATTTCCATCAGCACTCTGCTTGACATAAAGATCTCTCATTACTTTTTCTTATAAAGTTGTGCTCAAAAGTTTACATACCGTGGCAGAATTTTTGCTTTCTTGGCCTTTTTTCAGAGAATATGAATGATAACACCAAAACTTTTCCTCCATTCATGGTTAGTGGTCGGGTGAAGCCATTTATTGTCACTACTGTGTTTTCTCTTTTTAAATCATAAAGACAACCCAAAACATCCAAATGACCCTGATCAAACGCTCACATACCCCATTTCTTAATACCGTGAGTTGCCCCCTCTAACATCAATGACAGCTTGAAGTCTTTTGTGGTAGTTGTGGATGAGGTTCTTTATTTTCTCAGATGGTAAAGCTGCCCACTCTTCTTGGCAAAAAGCCTCCAGTTACTGTAAATTCCTGGGCTGTCTAGCATGAACTTGAGATCTCCCCACAGTGGCTCAATGATATTGAAGTCAGGAGACTGAGATGGCCACTCCAGAACCTTCACTTTGTTCTGTTGAAGCTAATGATAGGTCGACGCCGTGCCGTCCTGAAAGCTGGCCTTCGGAAAGATGGCCGCCGCATGCTGAAATTCAAATCTCGGCAACGAGATCTCTTCCCGAGATCTCGTCTCCCGAGATCTCAGGACAAGATCTCGTTGCCGAAATTTGAATTTCAGCATGCGGCGACCATCTTTCCAGAGGCCAGCTTTCAGGACGGCACGGCGTCGCAGCAGCGGAGCCGCGGGGTTTTTCCGGCTATCAGCGAAATGCCGGCGGAGCCCCCCACGCAGCACAGAGCCCCGCTGCTGCCCCGACACCACCACCGCACCACAGGGAGGCTTTGGGACCGCCGCTGCCACCGGAATTTTAGGTATGTTGCGACCATAAGACGCACCCCCATTTTCCCCAAAAATTTTGGGGGAAAAAAGTGCGTCTTATGGTCCGAAAAATACGATATATACAGAAGATGCCCAGGTTATACCGGCTGTACATATATAATTATATACAGAAGATGCCCAGGTTATACCAGCTGTACATATATAATTATATACAGGAGATACCTAGGTTATACCAGCTGTACATATATAATTATATACAGGAGATGCCCAGGTTATACCAGCTGTACATATATAATTATATACAGGAGATACCTAGGTTATACCAGCTGTACATATATAATTATATACAGGAGATGCCCAGGTTATACCGGCTGTACATATATAATTATATACAGGAGATACCTAGGTTATACCAGCTGTACATATATAATTATATACAGGAGATGCCCAGGTTATACCAGCTGTACATATATAATTATATACAGGAGATACCTAGGTTATACCAGCTATACATATATAATTATATACAGGAGATGCCCAGGTTATACCAGCTGTACATATATAATTATATACAGGAGATACCCAGGTTATATCGGCTGTACATTTATAATTATATACAGGAGATGCCCAGGTTATACCAGCTGTACATATACAGTATAATTATATACAGAAGATGCCCAGGTTATACCAGCTGTACATATATAATTATATACAGGAGTTACCCAGGTTATACCAGCTGTACATATATAATTATATACAGAAGATACCCAGGTTATACCAGCTGTACATATATAATTATATACAGAAGACGCCAAGGTTATACCGGCTGTACATATATAATTATATACAGGAGATACCCAGGTTATAGCAGCTGTACATATATAATTATATACAGGAGATGCCCAGGTTATACCGGCTGTACATATATAATTATATACAGGAGATACCCAGGTTATACCAGCTGTACATATATAATTATATACAGGAGATACCTAGGTTATACCAGCTGTACATATATAATTATATACAGGAGATGCCCAGGTTATACCGGCTGTACATATATAATTATATACAGGAGATACCTAGGTTATACCGGCTGTACATATAGAATTATATACAGGAGATGCTCAGGTTATACCAGCTGTACGTATATAATTATTTACAGGAGATACCCAGGTTATACCAGCTGTACATATATAATTATATACAGGAGATACCTAGGTTATACCAGCTGTACATATATAATTATATATAGGAGATGCCCAGGTTATACCAGCTGTACATATATAATTATATACAGGAGATACCTAGGTTATACCAGCTGTACATATTTAATTATATACAGGAGATACCTAGGTTATACCAGCTGTACATATATAATTATATACAGGAGATGCCCAGGTTATACCAGCTGTACATATATAATTATATACAGGAGATACCTAGGTTATACCAGCTGTACATATTTAATTATATACAGGAGATACCTAGGTTATACCAGCTGTACATATATAATTATATACAGGAGATGCCCAGGTTATACCAGCTATACATATATAATTATATACAGGAGATACCAGGTTATACCAGCTGTACATATTTAATTATATACAGGAGATACCTAGGTTATACCAGCTGTACATATAAATTATATACGGAGATGCCCAGGTTATACCGGCTGTACATATAGAATTATAACCGGAGATACCCAGGTTATACCGGCTGTACATATAGAATTATACACAGGAGATGCCCAGGTTATACCAGCTGTACGTATATAATTATGTACAGGAGATACCCAGGTTATACCAGCTGTACATATATAATTATATACAGGAGATGCCCAGGTTATACCAGCTGTACATATATAATTATATACAGGAGATACCCAGGTTATACCAGCTGTACATATATAATTATATACAGGAGATGCCCAGGTTATACCAGCTGTACATATATAATTATATACAGGAGATGCCCAGGTTATACCAGCTGTACATATATAATTATATACAGGAGATACCCAGGTTATATCGGCTGTACATATATAATTATATACAGGAGATGCCCAGGTTATACCAGCTGTACATATACAGTATAATTATATACAGAAGATGCCCAGGTTATACCAGCTGTACATATATAATTATATACAGGAGTTACCCAGGTTATACCAGCTGTACATATATAATTATATACAGAAGATACCCAGGTTATACCAGCTGTACATATATAATTATATACAGAAGACGCCAAGGTTATACCGGCTGTACATATATATATTATATACAGGAGATACCCAGGTTATAGCAGCTGTACATATATAATTATATACAGGAGATGCCCAGGTTATACCGGCTGTACATATATAATTATATACAGGAGATACCCAGGTTATACCAGCTGTACATATATAATTATATACAGGAGATACCTAGGTTATACCAGCTGTACATATATAATTATATACAGGAGATGCCCAGGTTATACCGGCTGTACATATATAATTATATACAGGAGATACCTAGGTTATACCGGCTGTACATATATAATTATATACAGGAGATGCCCAGGTTATACCAGCTGTACGTATATAATTATTTACAGGAGATACCCAGGTTATACCAGCTGTACATATATAATTATATACAGGAGATACCTAGGTTATACCAGCTGTACATATATAATTATATATAGGAGATGCCCAGGTTATACCAGCTGTACATATATAATTATATACAGGAGATACCTAGGTTATACCAGCTGTACATATTTAATTATATACAGGAGATACCTAGGTTATACCAGCTGTACATATATAATTATATACAGGAGATACCCAGGTTATACCAGCTGTACATATATAATTATATACAGGAGATGCCCAGGTTATACCAGCTATACATATATAATTATATACAGGAGATACCCAGGTTATACCGGCTGTACATATATAATTATATACAGGAGATACCTAGGTTATACCAGCTGTACATATTTAATTACATACAGAAGATACCTAGGTTATACCAGCTGTACATACTGCATATAATTGTACTTCTCGTAGTTATAAACAGTGTGTGGTGCTCGTCATTTGTTATACACTATGATGGTGGCGCTCGGCGGGTACGTTAAACCGATGCATGGGGGACGCAACTGCATACAACGCATGTTCCTGCATACAGTCATGGCCAAAAGTTTTGAGAATGACACAAATATTAATTTTTACAAAGTCTACTGCTTCACTTTTTCTAATGGCAATTTGCATATACTCCAGAATGGTATAAAGAGTGATCAGCTTAACAGCAATTACTTGCAAAGTCAATATTTGGCTAGAAAATTAACTTTATCCCCCAAAACACATTTCAACATCATTGCAGCCCTGCCTTAAAAGGACCAGCTAACCTCTTTTCAGTGATTGCTCCATTAACACAGGTGTGGGTGTTGATGAGGACATGGCTGGAGATCAATCTGTCATGATTAAGTAAGAATGACACCACTGGACACTTTAAAAGGAGGCTGGTGCTTGGCATCATTGTTTCTCTTCTGTTAACCATGGTTATCTCTAAAGAAACACGTGCAGTCATCATTGCAATGCACAAAAATGGCCTAACAGGGAAGAGTATCGCAGCTAGAAAGATTGCACCTCAGTCAACAATCTATCGCATCATCAAGAACTTCAAGGAGAGAGGTTCCATTGTTGCCAAAAAGGCTCCAGGGCGCCCAAGAAAGACCAGCAAGCGCCAGGACCGTCTCTTAAAAGTGTTTCAGCTGCGGGATCGGGCTACCAGCAGTGCAGAGCTTGCTCAGGAATGGCAGCAGGCAGGTGTGAGTGCATCTGCACGCACTGTGAGGCGGAGACTCTTGGAGCAAGGCCTGGTCTCAAAGAGGGCTGCAAAGAAGCCACTTCTCTCCAGAAAAAACATAATGGACAGACTGATATTCTGCAAAAGGTGCAGGCAGTGGACTGCTGAGGACTTGGGTAAAGTTATTTTCTCTGATGAATCCCCTTTTCGATTGTTTGGGACATCAGGAAAACGCCTAATTCGGAGAAGACAAGGTGAGCGCTACCACCAGTCTTGTCTCATGCCAACTGTTAAGCATCCTGAAACCATTCATGTGTGGGGTTGCTTCTCAGCCAAGGGAATCGGCTCTCTCACAGTCTTGCCTAAAAACACAGCCATGAATAAAGAATGGTACCAGAATGTCCTCCAAGAGCAACTTCTCCCAACCCTCCAAGAGCAGTTTGGCGATCAACAATGCCTTTTCCAGCATGATGGAGCACCTTGCCATAAAGCAAAGGTGATAACTAAATGGCTCAGGGAACAAAACATAGAGATTTTGGTCCATGGCCTGGAAACTCCCCAGATCTTAATGCCATTGAGAACTTGTGTCAATCATCAAGGACGGGTGGACAAACAAAAACCTAAAAATTCTGACAAAATGAAAGCATTGATTGTGCAAGAATGGACTGTTATCAGTCAGGATTTGGTCCAGAAGTTGATTGAGAGCATGCCAGGGAGAATTGCAGAGGTCCTGAAGAAGAAGGGTCAACACTGCAAATATTGACTTGCTGCATTAACTCATTCTGTCAATATAAGCTTTTGTTACTCATATGTTTGCAATTATTATATTTCTGTCTGTGATAAAAACATCTGTCAAAACACACATAAAAACCAGAGGGCAGCAGATCATGTGAAAATATAATATTTGTGTCATTCTCAAAACTTTTGGCATGACTTACACAATGTTAAATATAGGTACACAAGACGCATGCGGATCTGAAGGGAAGAAGTGCGCAGGCGTACGCTGCATACACAAACGCTAATGTGAAACCAGCCTTACAGTGTATCACGTCATAACAAAAAAGCTTAGATACACCAGCAAAAATCACATGTGATAAGGTTAGATATACAGCTCAGAAAACATCACACATGATGGCATTAGATACAGCAGCTCAGCAGACAGTGTCACACATTATAGGCTTAGATATAGCAGTTCATTAGGCTATCACACATTATAGGCTTAGATACAGCAACTCAGCAGAATGTATCATACATCATAGGCTTAGATACAGCAGCTCAGCAGAAAGTATCATACATTATAGACTTAGATACAGCAGCTCAGCAGACAGTGTCACACATCATAGGCTTAGATATAGCAGTTCATCAGGCTATCACACATTATAGGCTTAGATACAGCAACTCAGCAGAATGTATCATACATTATAGACTTAGATACAGCAGCTCAGCAGACTGTATCACACATTATAGGCTTAGATATAGCAGTTAAGCAGACTGTATCATACATTATAGGCTTAGATACAGCAACTCAGCAGAAAATATTACACATAGGCTTAGATACAGCAGCTCTGCAGAAAGTATCATGCATTATAGGCTTAGATACAGTGGCTCAGCAGACAGTATAATACCTGATAGGCTTAGATACAGCAGCTCAGCAGACAGTATCACACGATAGACTTAGATACACTACATTAGTTACACTTCGTCCCTATAAATGTCTCAGACGTTGGCACTAATAAGAGACAATTCTAACATCTCTTTTAAAGGTAAGAGAACATTGTGGCTGCGTCGGATGCCAGAGGCGCGGAGCCTGGACCGCGCTCACATCCGCAGACCGCAGGTAATTATTTTCTAAGGCGAGAGACGTCTTGAGTTACAAGTTCTTACAGATCTTTCTTATGTTCTCCTGAGAGTTGGGGAATCTCTGCAGGACGTCGTGGGATCCAGCGTTTGCAGGGGTGAATGGACGGCACGCGCTTGCACATGAATTCCTAATTTGGTTTGGGTGGGTTTCCATTTGTCTTAATTTAGATGACCCTGGCTCTGCTCGTTACCGCCTGGATATACGTATGTGATCTAATAGAGAGCGCCAAATGTGGTTACACTGCGGCATGAGACCCAACTGGCAAGACTTGTGTAGGAGAGAGATTTCAGTACCAGTCTTGGCCACTACAGAATGTACGGCGCTGTGCCATTTCCATAACACCACAAACCCTTCGATCAGCACCATCTCGATCAGTAGATTAAAGGGAAGCGGTCCAGAAAGCTTCTGTTAAATAATATCCTGCCTTCTTGCTACTTCCACTACCAGGAAATCCTTGAAGACTCAGTTGCATTTTGTGGGATCTGTATGAATCCACTTTGATTTAGAGGGATATTCTAAAATAGTTTGCTGTAGTCTGAAAACAATCAGTGTTTTATCAGCAGGGGATTTTCACTGCAGGACTAGGAGTTATGTGCAAGCCAGTCTAGCTAATCTGTGTAACCCCGCCCCCCACCACTGATTGGCAGCTTGCTTACAATGTACACAGGAACCTGCCAATCAGTGGTGTGGGCGGAGTCATACCCAGGTCAGCATTCTGGGCACTGCTAGATCTACAGCAGAGGAAACTATCAAAACTGCAGCAAGCAGCCCAGTATATGACATATCGCTGGAATCAGGGTCTCTGCCCCTATATCATGCTGCTCTTGGATTACATAGATGAAAACTGCTGGCAGATTCCCTTTAAGGTTTATGTGAGTTACATTATATTTTATACTCCAGTCACCTCCAAAGCTGTATCCAGTATTCTCCTGAAATAGCCAGAGAATCCGCAACACTTCTCTACCACCGTTCTATCCATGTAAACGTCATTGCACTGCTTTCTGGTAACAGGAAACCAGCAATATTTTAAATGCACCTATGGATGTGACCAGAGTATAAAAGACATTTAATTTTTCTGAATATTTCATGTGAAATACAGTTGCATGTAAAAGTTTGAGCACCCCTTGTCAAAATTACTGTTATTGTGAACAGTTAAGCAAGTTGAAGATGAAATGATCTCTAAAGGGCCTACAGTTAAAGATGACACATTTCCTTTGTAGTTTATCCAAAAAATATATACGGTATATTGTCATCTTTTAAATTTTAAAAATTACAGAAAGGAAGATGGGCCAATGCAAAAGTTTGAGCACCCTAGGTGATTTGTGTGCTCAGATAACTTTGACCAAAGGTATTAGACCTTAATTAGTCTGTTAGGGTTATGGCTTGTTCACCATCATTGTTAGGAAAGGCCAGGCGATACAAGTATCCCAACTTTATAAAAACTCAGCTTCCTCTAACCTTGTGCCAAAAACTAGCAGCCATAGGTTCTTGTAAGGAGCTGCCGAGCACTCTGAAAATGGAAATGGTGGAAGCCACAAAGCAGGAGACGGCTATAAGAAGATAGCAAAGTATTTTTAAGTTGCCCTTTCCTAAGCTTGAAATGTAATTAAGAAATGACAGTTAACAGGAACAGTGAAGGTCAAGATAAGGTGTGGAAGACCAAGCAAAATTTCAGTAAGAGCTGCTCATAGAATTGCTAGAGAGGCAAATCAGAACCCCCGCTTGATTGCAAAAGACATGCAGAAAGATTTAGCAGTCTCTGGAGTTGTGGTACATTGTTCTACTGTTCAGAGACAACCGCACAAATATGGCCTTCATGGAAGAGTCATCAGAAAAAACCTCTCCTGCATCCTCATCATAAAATTCAGTGTCAGAAGTATGCAAAAAATATCTAAACAAGCCTGATGCATTTTGGAAACAAGTCCTGTGGACCGATGAGGATAAAATAGAAATCTTTGGCCACAATGATCAAAGGTATGAGTGTAGAAAAAAGGCACAGAATTTCAGGAAAAGAACATCTCTCCAACCCATAAGCATGGGGGTGGATCAATCATGCTTTGGGGTTGTGTTGCAGCCAATGGCACAGGGCACATTTCATGAGTAGAAGGAAGAATGGAGTCAATGAAATTTCAACAAATTCTTGATGCAAACATAACACCATCTGTAAAAAAGCTGAAGGTGAAAAGAGGAAGAGGATGAGGATGGCTTCTACAAATGGATAATGATCCTAAACACATGTCACAATCCACAATAGACGACCTCAAAAGACGCAAGATGAAGGTTTTACAATGGCCCTCACAGTCCCCTGATCTGAACATCATTGAAAATCTGTGGCTAGACCTCAAAATAGCAGAGGAAGCAAGAAGCCCCAGGAATCTCACAGAAGTGGAAGAATTCTCCAAGGAAGAATGGAGGAAAATCTCTCAAACAAGAACTCAAAAACTCTTGTCTCGCTACAAAAAGCGTTTACAAGCTGTGATACTTGCAAAAGGGGGGTGATACTAGGTACTAACCATGCAGGGTGCCCAAACCTTTGCATCAGCCCATTTTCCTTTTTGTAATTTTTAAAATGTAAAAGTTGAAAATATATATATATTTGCCTAAATTACAAAGGAAATGCATCATCTGTAACTTTAGGCCTTTTAGAGATCATTTTGTCTTCAACTTGCTTAACTGTTCACAATAACAGTAATTTTGAACAGGGGTGCCCAAACTTTTACACGCCACTGTAGTTGCTAATTCTACCCTTTAAAGGAGATGGCCAGTAAAAAAGATGAAATAACATTCCAACGATATTTACTACGTGGTACAGAACCACCTGGTGGTCAAGGTATGTAGCAGTGTACACAGTCACCTGGTGGTCGCACATGCTTGGTCGCTCTTACCACTGCCATAGTGATCCTTTACACTGAAGAGCAACCAATAGAAGTAGCTTTCTGCCTGCTTGTCAGGGAAGGAGCAGAGCAGTACTATGGATGTATAGCAGAAAAACTCCTTCTTTATGGGTAGTAAGAAGGGATTATATTGTCAGCTGTCAGAAGGAGAAGAGGACTGATTCTATCCAGCAAAGTTATGAAAATGTTATTTTTGCTACGCTAGAAAAACTGCAAAATACTTTTAGAAAGCCATAAACAGCATTTTAAGACCTCTTCTAGCATCTAAACATTTCTCTCTTGCATAGAGTGAGTTTTCCGCTCTGCGGTGCGTCTCCCGTTCCCGGCTGGGTGCGCCCTGAGAGTTCATTTGCTCTGAATAAATAAAGCAGAATACACAAACAAGTCGTGTTTGTTTTCTCCCTTCTGTTGTTTTTCTTATACAGCAACTACCATATGTGTACAGTACACATGGCGTAATAGCCGGCGCCGTAACCATATACCGTATACACGCTATGACACGTCCCCTATATAGACAGCCGACTTTACGAGACAATGCCTCCCGCGTTACTATAGATACCTTGTTTTTTTATTTCATGGTAAAACATGACCATAATCCTTCCTATAGTCCACATGCCGAGCAAACATAAAGAGGACGTTCGCAAAACACACTGCAAACACTAATGTCCTCATGTGCAATCCTGTGCTACTTAAAGGGGAACTCCACTTTTGAAAAATGATTTACACATTACTGCTAAAAGCCACATCAAATGATCAATAACTTTGCAAATACTTTGCTTTACAAATTTTGTACAGATTTTCAGTTGAGAAGGGCATTTTAAGAGGTCTGATGCAAAATAGAGGTAAAGCCCTGGTGTTATGTGTCTGACGGGGGGAGCAGCTAAAGGGTCTGCTTTAAATGGACATAAGAAGCATTGTGAATGCAAGAATAGGTAAAATCAAATAAAACTGCCGTAAAAAAATAGTAAAAAAAATACCCTTTACATTCATGTATTCCCCTTATTACAGCTATTAATTTGTGCAGTAAGGGGTAACTTTGGACAGAATCAGTCTTCTTCCCCTTCTGGCAGCTGACACTATATTCCCTTCTAACCCTGCAGAAAGAGTCTCTTCTGCTATACTAACATAATACTGCATTAATTCCAACTTTAAAGGGTGAGGGTGTGACAGCAATTAGGACCTTTACACCCTTCCCTAAGCATACATCCCGTTGTTACAAGAAGGTGACACTAGTGTGCAGTGATGTAATAAATGGACTAAGATATGATGATCATATACTGTAAAGTTATAGTACTGGGAGGATTACCAAATATATAAAATGCCCCAAAGCACATACACATTGCACATGTATATACATAGAGCACATACGTCCACACATATGTAATATTATATATATATATATACAGTACAGACCAAAAGGTTGGACACACCTTCTCATTTAAAGATTTCTCCGTATTTTCATGACTATGAAAATTGTACATTCACACTGAAGACATCAAAACTATGAATTATCACATGTGGAATTATACATTACACTTTACAAAAAAGTGTGTAACAACTGAAAATATGTCTTATATTCTTGGTTCTTCACAGTAGCCACCTTTTGCTTTGATGACTGCTTTGCACACTCTTGGCATTCTCTTGAGCTTCAAGAGGTAGTCACCGGAAATGGTCTTCCAACAGTCTTGAAGGAGTTCCCAGAGATGCTAGCACTTGTAGCCCTTTTGCCTTCACTCTGCGGTCCAGCTCACCCCAAACCATCTCGATTGGGTTCAGGTCTGGTGACTGTGGAGGCCAGGTCATCTGGCGTAGCACTCCATCATACTCCTGCTTGGTGAAATAGCCCTTACGCAGCCTGGAGGTGTGTTTGGGGTCATTGTCCTGTTGAAAAATAAATGATGGTCCAACTAAATGCAAACCGTTTAGAATAGCATGCTGCTGCAAGATGCTGTGGTAGCCATGCTGGTTCACTATGCCTTCAATTTTGAATAAATCCCCAACAGTGTCACCAGTAAAGCACCCCCACACCATCACACTATCTCCTCCATGCTTCACGGTGGGAACCAGTCATGTAGAGTCCATCCGTTCACCTTTTCTGCGTCGCACAAAGTCACGGTGGTTGGAACCAAAGATCTCAAATTTGGACTCATCAAACCAAAGCACAGATTTCCACTGGTCTAATGTCCATTCCTTGTGTTCTTTAGCACAAACAAGTCTCTTCTGCTTGTTGCCTGTCCTTAGCAGTGGTGTCCTAGCAGCTGTTTTACCATGAAGGCCTGCTGCACAAAGTCTCCTCTTAACAGTTGTTGTAGAGATGTGTCTGCTGCTAGAACTCTGTGTGGCATTGACCTGGTCTCTAATCTGAGCTGCTGTAAACCTGCGATTTCTGAGGCTGGTGACTCGGATAAAGTTATCCTCAGAAGCAGAGGTGACTCTTGGTCTTCCTTTCCTGGGGCGGTCCTCATGTGAGCCAGTTTCTTTGTAGCGCTTGATGGTTTTTGCAACTGCACTTGGGGACACTTTCAAAGTTTCCCAATTTTTCAGACTGACTGACCTTCATTTCTTAAAGTAATGATGACCCCTCGTTTTTCTTTACTTAGCTGCTTTTTTCTTGCCATAATACAAATTCTAACAGTCTATTCAGTAGGACTATTATTATTCATTTTTATAGCGCCATTTATTCCATGGCGCTTTACATGTGAGAGGGGGCGAATATAGACAAGTACAATACATATGAGCAATACAGGACACACATAAGTACAGAAGGAGAGAGGACCCTGCCCGCGAAGGCTCACAATCTACAGGGGATGGGTGAGGATACACTAGGAAAGGGTAGAACTGGTCGTGCGGTGGTTCAGTAGACTGAGGATCACTGCTGGTTGTAGACTCGTCAGAAGAGGTAGGTCTTCAGGTTCTTTTTGAAGGTTTCCATGATAGGCAAGAGTCTGCTGTGTTGGGGTAGAGAATTCCAGAGTATAGGGGAGGCACGGGAGAAGTCTTGTATGCGGTTGTGGGAAGAAGAGATAAGGGGAGAGTAGAGAAGGAGATCTTGAGAGGATCGAAGGTTGCGTGTGGGTAAGTAACGGGAGACCATGTCACAGATGTATGGAGGAGACAGGTTGTAGATGGCTTTGTATGTCATAGTTAGGGTTTTGAACTGGTGCCTCTGGACGATAGGAAGCCAATGAAAGGCTTGGCATAGGGGAGAGGCCGGGGAATAACGGGGAGACAGGTGGATTAGTCGGGCAGCAGAATGTAGGATGGATTGGAGTGGTGCCAGAGTGCTAGAGGGGAGGCCAGAGAGTAGGAGGTTGCAGTAGTCAAGGCGGGAGATGATAAGGGCATGTACTAGTGTTTTTGTGGTGTCGTGGCCAAGGAATGCACGGATCCGGGAAATATTTTTGAGTTTGAGACGGCAGGAGGAGGCAAGGGTTTGGATATGTGTCTTCAAAGAAAGGGCAGAGTCGAGGATCACCCCGAGGCACCGAGCATGCAGGATCGGGGAAAGTGAGCAGCCATGGACATAGAGGGATAGGTCTGGTGGAGGTGTAGAGTGAGATGGGGGGAAGAGATGAATTCTGTTTTGTTCATGTTGAGTTTTAGAAAGCGAGCAGAAAATAAAGCTGAAATAGCGGACAGACAGTGTGGGATTTTTGTCAGTAAGGAGGTGAGGTCAGGTCCAGATAGGTAGATCTGCGTGTCATCGGCATGGAGATGATACTGCAAACCGTGGGATTCTATGAGCTGTCCCAGGCCGAGGGTGTAGATGGAGTAGGGGTCCTAGAACTGAACCTTGAGGAACACCGACAGACAGGGGGCGAGGTGAGGAGGTGGTGTGGGAGAGGGAGACACTGAATGTTCGGTCTGTTAGGTATGATGAGATCCAGGATAGGGTCAAGCCTGTGATGCCAAGAGATGAGAGAATCTGGAGCAGGAGGGAATGGTCCACGGTGTCAAAGGCAGAAGACAGGTCCAGGAGAAGGAGGACAGAGTAGTGTTGCTTGCTCTTGGCGGTTAGTAGGTCGTTGGTGACTTTAGTTAGGGCAGTTTCAGTTGAATGATGCAGTTGGAAGCCAGATTGTAACCGGTCAAAGAGGGAACAGGGGGAGAGGTGGGAGGACAGTTCAAGATGGACATGCTGTTCCAGTAGTTTTGAGGCATACGGGAGAAGAGATATCGGGCGATAGCTAGACGCAGAGGATGGGTTGAAGGAGGTCTTTTTGAGGATGGGTGTGATCGAGGCAAGTTTGAAGGATGAGGGGAACACACCATTTTTAAATGAGAGGTTGAAGTGGTGTGTTAGAGTAGGGATGAAGACTGTGGCGAGGTTAGGGCTGAGGTGGGACGGGAGCGGGTCAAGTGTGCAAGTGTATCAGCTGTGTATCTACCAGACTTCTGCACAACACAACAGATGGTCCCAACCCCATTTATAAGGCCAGAAATCCCACTTATTAAACCTGACAGGGCACACATGTGAAGTGAAAACCATTCCCGGTGACTACCTCTTGAAGCTCATCAAGAGAATGCCAAGAGTGTGCAAAGCAGTCATCAAAGCAAAAGGTGGCTACTTTGAAGAACCTAGAATATAAGACATATTTTCAGGTGTTTCACACTTTTTTGTTAAGTATATAATTCCACATGTGTTAATTCATAGTTTTGATGTCTTCAGTGTGAATGTACATTTTTCATAGTAATGAAAATACAGAAAAATCTTTAAATGAGAAGGTGTGTCCAAACTTTTGGTCTGTACTGTATATATATATATATATATATAATATAATAATATGATCACATGCAGGTGCGGACTGGGGCTGAAATTCAGCCCTGGCATTTGTAATCACACAGGTATATGCTGTCACTGTCTCCAAGCACCAGATGGGATATATTACTAATATTAACCTAGATGGAGAACAGCAAGATTTACTACAAGACCAATATGTCTAATGATACCAGTTGGCTGCTGGGGTGACGAAGTCAGCGACTTTGTGCTTTGTCACAACTCTTAACAGTATGGGTATCTTAAGAACACTGATTCTGTTAACAACCTAGCAGACAAGGTGGCCCATGACCAGACAGGCACTTCTGGCCCTGATCACATGTATACTAAAATAGATATGCACAGAACTCATACATACACACACAGCACATACATACACACAAAGAATACATACACACAGAACACATACATACACACATATGTATACACAGAGCACATACATACACACATATGTATACACAGAGCACATACATACACACCTAAGTATAGACAGAGCACATACTGACACTATGGAGGACTGTATACCAGTCTGTCTTCTGTTCAGTTCTTCAAGATTTCTGCAGATTGTAGAACCTTTGGTCACATGATGGTCACATGACTGTAATGTCACCAAAGATCCTGCTGCACTTTAAACATTGAAAGCTGCACTGATAATGCAGAATTGGTATTTAGTGCAATTTCCCCTGGTAATTGCTGGGGACCCTTATGGGGATGGGGGCATGGGCAAATTGCCCAATATGAAACCCCTCCACCCACACACTCACACATAACGTCGACCCTGGGTGGGAACAAAACATAAACACATTTTTTTAAAAAAAGCTACAAGTCATTGAAATATTCATGAAAAATGAAAAGAAAAAATGTTTTGTTATAGATCCCTTTGGTGGGAGCAGAGGTTTCAGTCTGTGGCTCTGAGGATCTACCAGGAAATGTCAACGCCATGGTCCATGAACACATGCACCTAAAACGTGCATCTATGTGATATGTGCATGTTGCATTTTGAGCATGTGAGTCACGTGTCAGATGCCCTAACTTTTGAATAATTTCATGTGCAGATTATCCTGATGACATAGGAGGGTCTCCGAGCGAAGGACCCTAATAAGAGATAATAGTATATTAGTGAAACCCAAGAGTATGGACCACAGGGATTGAGAAAGACCCAGAGAGGGTGTGAAGAGCGAGGCCTGTAGAGGGTAAATAGCTGCCCGTGGACGGTACCGATGACACCGGCAGTGGCCTGAGGCGCAAGTAGGATGGAAAGAAGTCCAAAGAGGATGATCAAAGGAGGGAGAAGAGAGCATCCTAAAGGGGGAACCAGGGGCTTGAGGAGGAAATAGAGCCGAAATTTGGGCAAGAAGGATGGAGAGAGGCCCATGAAGAGGAAAGAGAGACCCTAAGGGTCACGGATCGGGCAGAGCTATTCCCATCTCGGCCATGAAAAGACAAATACAGGAAAAAGTACTTAATATTCTGTATGGTAAACATTCCCAGAGCAAAATAGTATCACACAGGATAGGATTAGATACACGGCTCAGCAGACAGTATCACACAGGATAGGATTAGATACACGGCTCAGCAGACAGTATCACACAGGATAGGATTAGATACACGGCTCAGCAGTCAGTATCACACAGGATAGGATTAGATACACGGCTCAGCAGACAGTATCACACAGGATAGGATTAGATACAGAGCTCAGCAGACAGTATCACACAGGAGAGGATTAGATACACAGCTCAGCAGACAGTATCACACAGGAGAGGATTAGATACACGGCTCAGCAGTCAGTATCACACAGGATAGGATTAGATACACAGCTCAGCAGTCAGTATCACACAGGATAGGATTAGATACACAGCTCAGCAGACAGTATCACACAGGATAGGATTAGATACACGGCTCAGCAGATAGTATCACACAGGATAGGATTAGATACATGGCTCAGCAGACAGTATCACACAGGATAGGATTAGATACACAGCTCAGCAGTCAGTATCACACAGAATAGGATTAGATACATAGCTCAGCAGTCAGTATCACACAGGATAGGATTAGATACACTGGCTCAGCAGTCAGTATCACACAGGATAGGATTAGATACACGGCTCAGCAGTCAGTGTCACATAGGATAGGATTAGATACACAGCTCAGCAGACAGTATCACACAGGATAGGATTAGATACACGGCTCAGCAGTCAGTATCACACAGGATAGGATTAGATACACGGCTCAGCAGACAGTATCACACATGAGAGGCTTAGATACACAGTTCAGCAGACAGTATCACACAGGATAGGATTAGATACACGGCTCAGCAGACAGTATCACACATGAGAGGCTTAGATACACAGCTCAGCAGACAGTATCACACATGCGAGGCTTAGATACACAGTTCAGCAGACGGTATCACACATGCGAGGCTTAGATACACCATCTCTCTCTCCCAGACCAGTCTATAGCTTTCCTTTTAGCCCCTCAGTAGATGCTGGTGACATTGGAGAGGAGCTGTCCCGGCTCTCCAGCCCTCGCCCGCCACCTGTGCCCGTGCCAGGCTGCCCGGGGCGCCATTCATGTCGTTCTCTGTGGTTCTCCTTCTCTCAGCCGTGGAGCCGGTGTCCTCCTCCTGCACCCAGTGATTGGATGGAGGAGGAGAGAAAAGTCGTCTCCTGCCTCCCGGCGCCGCAGTGGAAAGTCGCTGAGCTGCAGCGCGGAGTCTGACAATGGAAACTTTCTCAGTTCCCCCAGCACAAGGAAGCTCGTAGAGTTCAGCCCCAGACAAACTGCACAACTTCCTTCCTGCTGCAGACTTTACATGACACATTGTCCAAACACCAGAGGAGGCACAAAGAGCAGCGGAGCGGCGGATCCTGCTCCTCAGGGACCCCGGGCTGGACGCTGCTCCAGAGCTGGAATCCTGCACAAGAAACAGAGCCCGCAGAAAGGTGAGGAAACCCTGCGGGAGAAGGGCTGTGGGAGCGGGACACCAGGGACCAGGAGTCATCCCTGGCACAGGTAAAGTGTATCATCTACTCCGCACAGACGTATCTACAATAAACACTGCTGGGGGCTTTCAGGGTCAGCGGTGTCTGTCGCTGGGCGCCCAGTGTGGGTAGGGGTGTCTGTTGCTGGGCGCCCAGTGTGGGTAGGGGTGTCTGTTGCTGGGCGCCCTGTGTGGGTAGGGGTCTGTCTGTCGCTGGGCGCCCTGTGTGGGTAGGGGTCTGTCTGTCGCTGGGCGCCCTGTGTGGGTAGGGGTCTGTCTGTCGCTGGGCGCCCTGTGTGGGTAGGGGTCTGTCTGTCGCTGGGCGCCCTGTGTGGGTAGGGGTCTGTCTGTCGCTGGGCGCCCTGTGTGGGTAGGGGTCTGTCTGTCGCTGGGCGCCCTGTGTGGGTAGGGGTCTGTCTGTCGCTGGGCGCCCTGTGTGGGTAGGGTCTGTCTGTCGCTGGGCGCCCTGTGTGGGTAGGGGTCTGTATTCTGTGAGCACTAATAATCCATCTTCTGCGCCAGGAACAGTTTTACTGTAAAACGCTTGAAGATATTTGCCCAATTTACCCAACAGATCGCCCGATGACAGAACGATAATCAAGCGAAATAAATAATCGCCCCAAACAAATAGTGCTGATCACTGCCATGAGGATAAGATCCAAATGACTATATAAAAGTTTTGTGCACAACTTTTCAGACGCTTATCGGTTGGATTACAACCCCATCATGTGATAAAGGTAGTAGTACTATGAAGGTTTTGGATCTGGTCCTAGTTACTGAAGCTATTAATCAGAAAATATTCTTCAAATGTGAAATTTCACTACAGAATATACGGGAAATGCATAAATGACAATTCCACAGATTGTATCCAGTTCACTTCTGCTCAAAACACCAGATGCTATATCCACCATAATATCCCATTACGCCTGCAGGAAGAGCATACACACCTATATATATATATATATATATATATATATATATATATATATACTGGAATTGCTATTTATGCAATTTCTCCACCTATTATAATTGTGTACGTCCATCAATACTGTAGGAACCTTTTTGCAATAGCTGTAGCGTATATGATCACAAGTTACTGTGCATATATGAATGGACGTTGCACTTTATGTGTACCTCTATTATTGAATTGCAAAAATATCAATTCACTCAAATATATGCAATTACTTTCTATGCAATGCGGTGCTGATCAAATCATATAGATGCAGAATTTCCATGGACCTGTAAATCTTTTTACTGTCATTGTCCCTTTTTGGAGATATCCTAATACAAGTTTGTATTAGGGAATTGCTTCATATGCAATTTCCCGACTTATGACTAACACTTTATTGTCTTATGATGTGGTGCTGCATTATCCATTTGGTAGAGGATCATTATTTTACTGACATCATTAGTTATTGTTCATAGGCCAGATTGCATTGCTCACCAGCTGTCAGTAAATTTGCTAACAGTTTGCAGAGTGTATGAGTATGTGCTTCAATAGGGGGTGACCCATAGAGTATTTATAAACTAAGCAGCGACATGATAGAATTATGTCACCGTCACCTGCAGGGACAATGAGAATTGTGAATGCCGTAATGACGGGCAGAGGATCGTCCCTCATCAGGTGAATAGTGGCAGGGCAACATATTGTTATGTTACTATTCAATATACACCTGCAGGTGTGTAGAAGGATAGGTCAGGCAGAGCTCCTTGAAATGGGTTTAATACTTTTGACAATAAGGCGTTAGTGAGAATACCCAGTAATCCAATCTCACGTGAAAAAATTGTCACAACGCCTTGAAATGTACCATCATCTGTACAGTATGAAGTCGTGGACATCCACTTTAACACTATGCACTATTTGCATATTTAAAGTGCTAATAATTGAAGCTTCTTGTCATATTAACATTTTATAATAACCTTTAATATAGCTACCATTAAATAAGTAACAATCAAATCAAGTTCTGCATTACTTATCCTGTACTGATCCTGAGTTACATCCTGTATTATACCCCAGAGCTGCACTCACTATTCTGCTGGTGCAGTCACTGTGTACGGTACATACATTACATTACTTATCCTGTACTGATCCTGAGTTACATCCTGTATTATACCCCAGAGCTGCACTCACTATTCTGCTGGTGCAGTCACTGTGTAAATACATTACATTACTTATCCTGTACTGATCCTGAGTTACATCCTTTATTATACCCCAGAGCTGCACTCACTATTCTGCTGGTGCAGTCACTGTGTATATACATTATATTACTGATCCCGAGTTACATCCTGTATTATACTCCAGAGCTGCACTCACTATTCTGCTGGTGCAGTCACTGTGTACATACTTTACATTACTGATCCTGAGTTACCTCCTGTATTATATATCCCAGAGCTGCACTCACTATTTTGCTGGTGGAGTCACTGTGTACATACATTACATAACTTATCCTGTACAGATCCTGAGTTATATCCTGTATTATACCCCAGAGCTGCACTCACTATTCTGCTGGTGCAGTCGCTGTATAAATACATTACATTACTGATCCTGTACTGATCCTGAGTTACATCCTCTATTATACTCCAGATCTGCACTCACTGTTCTGCTGGTACAGTCACTGTGTACATACATTACATTACTGATCCCGAGTTACCTCCTGTATTATATATCCCAGAGCTGCACTCACTATTCTGCTGGTACAGTCACTGTGTATATGCATTACATTACTGATCCTGAGTTACATCCTGTATTATGCTCCAGAGCTGCACTCACTATTCTTTTGGTGCAGTCACTGTGTACATACATTACATTACTGATCTTGAGTTACCTCCTGTATTATACCCCAGAGCTGCACTCACTATTCTGCTGGTACAGTCACTGTGTATATGCATTACATTACTGATCCTGAGTTACATCCTGTATTATGCTCCAGAGCTGGACTCACTATTCTTCTGGTGCAGTCACTTTGTGCATACATTCAATTACTTATGCTGTACTGATCCTGATTTATAGCCTGTATTATGCTCCAGAGCAGCACTCACTATTCTGCTGGTGCAGTCACTGTGTACATGCATTACATTACTGATCCCGAGTTGCATCCTGTATTATACTCCAGAGCAGCACTTACTATACTGCTGGTGCAGTCACTATGTACATACATTACATTACTGATCCTGAGTTACATCCTGTATTAAACTCCATAGCTGCACTCACTATTCTGCTGGTGCAGTGCAGTCACTGTGTACATACATTACATTACTGATCCTGAGTTACATCCTGTATTATACTCCAGAGCTGCACTCACTATTCTGCTGGTGTAGTCACTGTGTACATACATTACATTACTGATCCTGAGTTACATCCTGTATTATCCTCCGGAGCTGCACTCACTATTCTGCTGGTGCAGTCACTGTGTACATACATTACATTACTGATCCTGAGTTACATCCTGTATTATACTCCAGAGCTGCACTCACTATTCTGCTGGTGGAGTCACTGTGTACATACATTACATTACTCGATCCTGAGTTACATCCTGTATTATCCTCCGGAGCTGCACTCACTATTCTGCTGGTGCAGTCATTGTATACATTACATTACATTACTGATCCTGAGTTACTCCTGTATTATACCCCCGAGCTGCACTCACTATTCTGCATGGACCATTCTTTAGTGATCATTCCAATTAACTGATCCTGAGTTGCCTTCTGTATTATACCTCAGAGCTGCACTCGCTATTCTGCATGGACCCTTTTTCTTCTAGTGGATCATTTTCCAATGTGAATCTTGAATCCACAGACAAAGAGTGGCAGTGTGACACGACTGTTGGTTTCTCATGTGGTTCACTTCTCACCACAGTTGGGTGCTTCCACGCCATAGTAACCCCTAATGGTTTCCCTTTGTCCATCAGGATTTTACCGCCTAACCATGCTATTCTGGTTCACAAGCCATTCATCTTTCCCTGTAGTATTGGAGTTGTGTTTATGTAATGGATGCCAGCTGCGGGGGAACTCCCAGTGTATCCCGGCCTTGGACAGGTCGGATAATTCTCTGCAGTACAAACACTGCTGCCTTGTGCAGAGCAATCACCTGTTACTAAAACTGGTTCTGCATAATACCAGGGCTGGAAACGCGCCAGGCTTCAGGTTCCCATCCTGTTACTGATGATCTGGAAGATGGGCCCTCCATTATAATCTACTACATGTCGCCCTCTTTACAGACTTTACATGGGAAATAAATTCATTCTTCACCTAATATTATGTGGTCACAAAGCATAAAGTAATGGCGCCTGTGTGTCGCTATTGCAATAGACCCAATATTTGATATCCATCGCATTGAGTACTATGGGATTTGTGCTGCAATGTTTGTTATACGATACTAGGCCTCAATTATTCTTGTTGTCCATAGCAACCAATCAGAGCTCAGCTTTCATTTCCCCACAGCAGTTTAAACAGTGAAAGCTGAACTCTAATTGGTTGCTATGGGCAACAAGGACAAATGAGGCCTATTTTGAGAAATCGAAGCCTAAGAAACGTTTAAAATGGGGTGAAATGGTGAAAAAACACAACCCTGCCCTTTGGGTTTCACCAGTGTATTGTTAAAGTGACTTGGCAACGTGATTCAGCGATACTGAACATGTAGAAAGGTTTTTCTTATTTTAGTGGTAAAAACAATTCAGAACTTTGTAACAGAAAGTGAAATTATTTTTTTTCGACACTTTCCTAGACTGGCAATTTTTATTTTTCCGTCTATTGAGTTGTATGAGATTTTTTTTTCTTTGTAGCTCGGCCAGCTGTAGTTTTATTGATAACATTTTGAGGTACAGTCAATGTTTTAGTTACTTTTTTAAAGGGTTTCATTGACCAAAAAACTGCAATTTTTTTACTCTTCGCTGTGTTAATGAATTTTTCATTTGAGGCTATGTGCACACGTTGCGGATTCCGCTGCAGATCCGCAGCAGAACTGCAAGTGATGTACAGTAGCATTAGATTCAATGTTAAACAAAAAACGCAGTGCACATGCTGCGGATTTTTCCGCGCGGAATTGGGTGCGGATTTAAATCCGCAGCATGTCACTTCTTTTGTGCAGTTCCGCAGCGTTGTCAGACCTGCTCTAAATAGAATTCCGCAGGTCTGAAAACACAGGGGAAATCTGCACAAAAAACGCGGCAAATCCGCATCAAATCCGCAGTAAATCCGCAGGTAAAACCCAGGTCATTTTACCTGCGGATTTACCAAAATCTGCACGGAAAATTCCGCAGCACAATCCGCACTGTCTGCACTTAGCCTGAGGCTGAGTTCAAACGATGAGCTCTTTTGGTGCATTTTTGACACTGGGTATTTTTACTGCCTCAATAAAGCAGCGTCTTATAGTTCCACCAAATTGGATGGGATTTATAGAAATCTCATGGCCACTGTGCTTTTATTTTACTCAGCGTAAACCGACGTGCGGTGTTTCCAATCCGCAGCATGTCAATTTCTGTTGCTGAGTAAAGTGACATGCTGAGTGAAAACGCAACATGTGAAGGCTACGTTCACATGTTGCGTTTTTGCTGCGTTTTTTTTATGCTAATTTTAAGCTGCGTTTTACAGTACCAGCAAAACTGTGAGATTTCAGAGATGTCATGCACACACATTTGTTTTTTTTTTTCCAAACTGATGTGGAAAACTGCTGCGTTTTTGCAACCTGGAGCATGTCACTTCTTTCAGTGTTTTTGCAGCATTTTTCCACCCATAGAAAGTAATGCCTAAACGCAGAATAAAACGCAGCAAAAACTTTTTGTAAGCAGCTTCTTTACTGCCATAGAGCAGGTTCTACCTGTGGAAAACAAACGCAGCAAAAACGCAATGTGTGAACATAGCCTAATGGTTCAGACTTTTACGGATGTGGCGATATCAACTACGTTTACATTTCTCCTTTCTTTAGTTGTGACCTCTGATTGTGACTGGGGGGTGTGAGTCAAACATTATTTTTAATAATATTTGTTTTTGCTAGCTCCGATCACTGCTGTATTCAGTGGCATGTAAAAGTTTCGGCACCCCTGCTCAAAATTACTGTTATTGTGAACAGTTAAGCAAGATTAAGACGAAATGATCTCTAAAAGGCCTAAAGTTAAAGAAGACACATTTTACGCAAAAAAAAAAGAAATATATATATATATTACATTTTTAAAATTGCAAAAAGGAAAATGGGCCATTGCAAAAGTTTGAGCACTCTTGGAGATTTGTGTGCTCAGATAAGTTTTCCCAAACTTTTACATGCCACTGTGTCATCAACACATCAAGAAGATGAGCCGTCTGAAAACTCGGACAAAAAAGCCCCATGTAAGATTATAATACCATGGTAAATTACATTTAGAGTAAATTAAAAACCATAAAAATATATTTTAAAAAATGTAATGTAATATAAAAATAAAAAAAATGACATTTATTTTTAGAACATAAATGTATATAAGGAACAACCAAGTCCAGAAAATAATTAAGCTGATGCGTTTTCATTTATTCTGTGCAAGTGATATGGGTTTTTTTTGCCTTCAGTGGTATTTTTCTTTTCACCTTTTTTTGTGTGTTATCCCTTGCAAAATGGAATTAAAAAAAAAAATGACAAGACATATGATGTTGGAAATTTTGCCATAAACTTTGACATTTTTACAGTGTAATTATTATCCACGAATCACGATGTGTCTAAAACCATCACCCCTGAAAAATAATTCTATCACTTTAAAACAAAAATCATAGAAAAACTAATACTCATATAACATTGTGAAAAATTATGGGGTAAAAACTAAAAAACAAATGTGTACTAGAGGCCAACAGTAAGTCCTAAGGGGTTAGTGTATGGTTTCTTTGTTTTTGTTTTTTTCACAATTTTCCCACACTCTGTGCCATTTGTATTCCACATTCTACATGGCACACGAGGTGGAGAAGGAAGTGGCTGTGGGAGGGCTCCCTCACATTTCTTACATGGTTGTACATGCCCGTTCTTGCGTCTGATATCACGCCTTGTTTACAATACAGGTTGTAAGTATTGGGCAGGTATATGCAAATGGCGTCCTCCTTTATCGGAGTGACGGCCATGAACTTCCCGAGCTGCAGACTTTTTCTTTTATGATCTCGTAGGTTGAAAGAGTCCGAGTCAACGTCATTTACATTTCTCTCTTCTCTTCTCATTTACAGCTGATTTGTTTATGGAGGTCTGGGCACTTGCCCGGCTCAGTCGTCATCTGCTCAACTCTTCTAACAATGTTGTTGCTGTGGACGAGAAGACATCTCTGGGACCTGTGTGTGTGAGCCGGTGGTGCCCTGCACGCCCCGTATCTGCAGCTCCTCTCATCACAGGACTATGGCTGTGTATTGCTATGCCTTGAATAGCTTGGTCATGATGAATAACAACGGTGTGACGAAGACGAGCCAGAGACCTGTGCTGCCCGTGCCCGAGAGACGTAGCACCTATTGTCCACTGTTGGTTCGATCACCACTGCCTCTCCATAGCCCTGGTGCCACAAGTCCTGGTAGCTCTCCACGGAACCACAACGCACCCTCTTTTGTCTTTCCCGAGTCTGGAGAACGATCCACGTCAAGAAGTCGAAGTCCAAGTTTTAATGGCAAAGAGGAGCACTCTCCGAAGTTGGCAAGGTTTAGACGGTGTCCATCGCCTTTACGACTTCATGGAGGGAATGTGGGGGAAGCGGTTTCTGTAATAGATTCACGAACGGGGTCTTTGTTGGGTTTGGTGCATGGCAATGGGCCAGGAATGGGACTTGGGAATCGGAAGAGAAGAGACGTCTTGCCCAGATACAACGGGAACTCCAAAATGTTCAGGTCAATCAAGTTGTGGGACTCTTTGAAGCCCATATTCAAGCTAAAAACCAATCATCTTCTCCAGTGCTTAGAAGTCCTCGGCTGGGTAGCAGATCCCCCTCACCTTTACGATTTAGTAAACCGGAGGACAGTGTGTTTAGTTTTAGTCACGATAGAAGACTTAAATCATCATGTTCTAGCTTGGAAGGAACATCAACCCCTACATCACCCATATCACCATTGGTGGTCCCAGTATCACTATCGGTGGTTCCACTGTCAACATCGGTGGTCCCAGTATCACCATCGATGGTTCCACTACCACCATCAGTGGTCTCATCTTCGGAAAAGGACAAATGTAGAACTTACAATAGACCCAAATCTGAGCACAGCGTCAACACCCCTGAAGACTCAAGCAAGACCACCCCATCTAGGGTTATTTCTCCAGGACTTATCCCTTCTGTCATAGTCACTGACCACGGAGAAGACTGTGAAGGTCTGATGGACAATAATAGCCTAAGCATCAATCCTACTAATCTTCCTAGGAAATTGTCCTCATCTTCAGCTTCATCCACTGGCTTCTCTTCTTCTTGGGATGAATCTGAGGATGATGTATCCAGCGATCCCGAGAAATCCACAGAACACAGCACCCCATTTCTGCAAACAATTGAGCAAAAGCCAAGAGTGGTGAGTAGTCAACTTCTCATGATCTAAGCGTTCATCACGGATGTAGCAGAGCTGAGCTGGGGCTTCATTATTGACAACTTTCTAAGCTGAGATAATGAGGTGTGTTAGCTGACAATTTCAGCTCTGCTGCATCATCTTTGCTCAGCTCTGCGCCTTCATGTCAATTCAAAGCTCCCGAGTTTTGCATTGTGCCTCACCCTTATTGCTGTGTCTGTGTTTTTACAGATTGTTGGTTTTGCATCGTTGTGCAACTGTCAGAAGCTTTTTGTGCAGGATAACTAAATGCAGTGGCTTGCAAAATTATTCAACCCTTTAACAACAAAAACTGCTTGTTTTTGCTTGTTGTGTAACCATCAGATTAGTATGAATGATGTATCGTATATGTACAGTAGAGCTGAGCAAAGAAATTCTCAGGACCCTGGTCCGGGGGCACATTGCTAGTCAGGGGACAACGGATCAGACTCCTGCGGACCTCTTCGTACCTTTTGGAATCTTGTGATTAGTAGATTTTGTGTCATTGCATGGGTCTACTAACCAGAAAAGGCGCCGGGAATGCCGGCAGTTTGGAGAAGGTTCGCTTGGCTCTGATCTGGCAGCCACGGACTACCGATGTGGCTACTGGACCAGCGTCCTGAGAATCTTTTTGCTCAGCTCTAACGTACAGTGCTTAAAGAAAAGTATTTGCACCCCATCCAGATGACCTATATTCATCATATTGATTGTCAATACATTTATTGAGGGGTGAAAACTTATTTTATGCACTTTATGCAGGTTTCACATGTCAGACATTCCTAGTGCCAGTACGGGTGCGGGTCTCTTGACCCAGTCTCAATTGCCACATACGTCCTATATGAGTAAGGGTCAGGTGACACGTGGCCGGTCCGAACGGTGATCGCGAATGCCGGACATGTGAAAACTTGTGTACTATGGCTTGCAAAAGTATTCAACCCCACAAGTAAAAAAAAAAAGTTGATTTGGGATTGTTGTGCAACCACCAGATGCCTATATAATACATACCATGTATAGGGTCTAAAGAAAAGTATGTACACCCCTTCACCAAGAGACTTTATCACAATTTATTAGGGAGCGAAAACATATATAGATATAAACAATAGGAAATAGAAGATTAGAAATTCTCCTCGGATATTTCCTTTTTACTTCTGCTTTAGTATCAGTCCTTTGACAATTCTATGCATGTAAGGAACTTATGGGGCTGTTCATCCTGAGCCACCTGGTTCATGGTTAAAGTTCCAGACTGCAACTCCCGAAAGAGTCTTCTGTATATTTGGGGAATTTTTCATGTGTTTCAATCAAACAAAGCAGCGAGAACATGGCATAAAATGTGGAGCCAAGCCCTGGCATTAATTCCACCACTCCCTGCTACATGAACTTCACGTGGTACCCACGACCTTCACCGAGAAAACAGAACCTTCCTGTAGATACGTTTTTTTTTTATTTTTGCAGAAGTATCACTGGCAATTTCTAAACATTTACTATAGACGCTTATAATGCATAGACCTGGGGGGGTCATGTCATCTGTGTTATTGGAGCACCGTATGATGTAAGGTTTAGGCACAGTATAGTTCTACTGTATCAGCACTGTATGGCTGTATTATTAGAGCGCAGTATGATGTAAGGTTTAGGCACAGTATAGTTCTACTGTATCGGCACTGTATGGCTGTATTATTAGAGCGCAGTGTGATGTAAGGTTTAGGCACTGTATGGTTATATAATTTGGCACTGTATAACTGTATTATTGGAGCGCAGTGTGATGTAAGGTTTAGGCACTGTTAGTTCTATGTATCGGCACTGTATGCTTGTATTATTAGAGCGCAGTGTGATGTAAGGTTGAGGCACTGTATAGTTCTACTGTATCAGCACTGTATGGCTGTATTATTAGAGCGCAGTGTGATGTAAGGTTGATGCACTGTATAGTTCTACTGTATCGGCACTGTATGGCTGTATTATTAGAGCGCAGTGTGATGTAAGGTTAGGCACTGTATGGTTATATTATTGGCACTGTATAACTGTATTATTGGAGCACAGTATGATGTAAGGTTGAGTCACTGTATAGTTCTGCTGTATCAGCACTGTATGGCTGTATTATTGGAGCGCAGTATGATGTAAGGTTTAGGCACTGTATAGTTCTACTGTATCAGCACTGTATGGCTGTATTATTAGAGCGCAGTATGATGTTAAGTTTAGGCACAGTATAGTTCTACTGTATCGGCACTGTATGGCTGTATTATTAGAGCGCAGTGTGATGTAAGGTTTAGGCACTGTATGGTTTATAATTGGGCACTGTATAACTGTATTATTGGAGCGCAGTGTGATGTAAGGTTTAGGCACTGTTTAGTTCTAGTGTATCGGCACTGTATGCTTGTATTATTAGAGCGCAGTGTGATGTAAGGTTTAGGCACTGTATAGTTCTACTGTATCAGCACTGTATGGCTGTATTATTAGAGCGCAGTGTGATGTAAGGTTTAGGCACTGTATGGTTATATTATTTGGGCACTGTATAACTGTATTATTGGAGCACAGTATGATGTAAGGTTGAGTCACTGTATAGTTCTGCTGTATCAGCACTGTATGGCTGTATTATTGGAGCCAGTATGATGTAAGGTTTAGCACTGTATAGTTCTACTGTATCAGCACTGTATGGCTGTATTATTAGAGCGCAGTATGATGTAAGGTTTAGGCACAGTATAGTTCTACTGTATCGGCACTGTATGGCTGTATTATTAGAGCGCAGTGTGATGTAAGGTTTAGGCACTGTATGGTTATATAATTTGGGCACTGTATAACTGTATTATTGGAGCGCAGTGTGATGTAAGGTTTAGGCACTGTTTAGTTCTAGTGTATCGGCACTGTATGCTTGTATTATTAGAGCGCAGTGTGATGTAAGGTTGAGGCACTGTATAGTTCTACTGTATCAGCACTGTATGGCTGTATTATTAGAGCGCAGTGTGATGTAAGGTTGATGCACTGTACAGTTCTACTGTATCGGCACTGTATGGCTGTATTATTAGAGCGCAGTGTGATGTAAGGTTTAGGCACTGTATGGTTATATTATTTGGGCACTGTATAACCGTATTATTGGAGCACAGTATGATGTAAGGTTGAGTCACTGTATAGTTCTGCTGTATCAGCACTGTATGGCTGTATTATTGGAGCGCAGTATGATGTAAGGTTTAGGCACTGTATAGTTCTACTGTATCGGCACTATATGGCTGTATTATTGGAGTACAGTATGATGTAAGGTTGATGCACTGTATAGTTCTAGTGTATCGGCACTGTATGGCTGTACTATTAGAGCGCAGTATGATGTAAGGTTTAGGCACTGTATAGTTCTACTGTATCGGCACTGTATGGCCGTATTATTGGAGCACAGTATGATGTAAGGTTTAGACACTGTATAGTTCTGCTGTATCGGCACTGTATGGCTGTACTATTAGAGCGCAGTATGATGTAAGGTTTAGGCACTGTATAGTTCTAGTGTATCGGCACTGTATGGCTGTATTATTGGAGCACAATATGGTGTAAGGTTTAGGCACTGTATGGTTCTACTGTATCGACACTGTATGGCTGTATTATTGGAGCACAATATGATGTAAGGTTTAGGCACTGTATAGTTCTACTGTATCGACGCTGTATGGCTGTATTATTGGAGCACAATATGATGTAAGGTTTAGGCACTGTATAGTTCTACTGTATCGACACTGTATGGCTGTATTATTGGAGCACAATATGATGTAAGGTTTAGGCACTGTATAGTTCTACTGTATCGACGCTGTATGGCTGTATTATTGGAGCACAATATGATGTAAGGTTTAGGCACTGTATAGTTCTACTGTATCGACACTGTATGGCTGTATTATTGGAGCACAATATGATGTAAGGTTTAGGCACTGTATGGTTCTATTAGATTTGGGCACTGTATGGCTGTATTATGAGGTAGGTTTGTTTGATGTAATCCTGCCTCGTCTGAATGTCTACAGACGGATAGATGTATATTGACTCAGGCTTAGGGAACGTAGACAAGGGATAAATGAAGCTATAGTGAGAGCTGGTATGCTGAACAAGATCATCAGCCTCCACATTACATACTTCCCCTACCCTGTCCCTCCAAAATACAATCCTCAATTCCTTTCCCCATCTAATGAAGTGTAACATATATACAGTATATCAGCGACCTATACTGCAGCGCTTATACACTGTGTGTGCATTTGTGTTGGGATCT
The DNA here is from genome assembly GCA_033576555.1 of Oophaga sylvatica. Classification (NCBI taxonomy): domain Eukaryota; kingdom Metazoa; phylum Chordata; class Amphibia; order Anura; family Dendrobatidae; genus Oophaga; species Oophaga sylvatica. The sequence goes on along the minus strand of JARQOD010000005.1, from coordinate 536,486,693 downwards.
ACTACAGAAGAGCTCACAATCTAATTCCCTTCTGCCATAAACACGCACAGACTGGAAGTCATCATTATGGAGGGGATTGATCTACCGGTATGTGTCTGGTTCGTGGATAGAAGCGCCCTGAGGATATAGTGAACAATCACGGAAAACATGCAAATTCCGTTCAGATGTTTCCCCCGGTCGTGTATTAAACACATGCCGCCACTCATCACTATAATACTGTACTTAAAGGTATTTTCCACTATGTCAGAGAAGAAGACCCCTCTGATTCCCTGAAATGGCTGAAAATGGCTCAATAAAGATGTTTTACTGATTTGATCACTGTGTGACGGTATTATTTGAACACTCTATAGCAGTATCTACCTCGTGCGGCACTATTACAGTGTATCTTGTGTCTATGGTAGGGCTGGTACTATGTAGCATCGTATTGAAGTACAATTACCTTATGAATGGAGCTGTTATTTAATCACTATATAGTGGTATTTTTTAATCTCTGTATGTCAGTTTTATTGATACAGTGCACAATGGTATATACAACAAGTACACTGATACAGTTGATTTTGTAGTCTATGGTGGGGGCTGCATTATATAGCATCATATTGAAGTGCTATAAAGCTGCTCTATAATTACCATATGACGGTATTATTTAAACTCTGTATGTACATTATGAAGGGGGTGTCACTATATTGCATCATGTTGAAGTCCTATTAATTTATGAAGGCAGCTGTTATTTAATCACCGAATGGCGGTACAATTTAATAACTGTTTAACGTCTTTGGTGAGTTTAGCATCGTATTAGAGCGCTATTGCTTTATGTTTGGAACTGCTGTTTGGATACTGTATGACGGTATTATTTAGGTCTTGTAGGGTAACATTTCATTGTGTGATGCTGCTATAGTATATTTTGCAGTCAATGTTGGGGGCAGAACTATATAGCATTTTATTGAAGTGCTATTACTTTTTGTAAGGACTAATCTGGTCATTGTAAGTTGATATTATTTGACCACTGTATGACGGTATTATTTGAGTGCTGCATGGTGTTATTTTCATAATGCGCATTCAGTTGGGGGCAGCTCTATATTGAATTGTATTGACGTGCTGTTACTTTATGTCAGGAGTTGTTATCTGGTCATTGAATGTTGGTATTATTTGACCACTGTATGACGGTATTATTTAAGTGCTACATAGTGGTATTTTCATTGTGTGGCTCTGCTACAGTATATTGCACATTCAGGTAGGGGTGACTCTATATAGTATTGTATTGAAGTGCTGTTACTTTATTTATGTAGGTGTTATTAGCTCATTGTGCTGTATGTTGGTTTTATGTGAGCACTACGGTATATGGTAGTATTAACTTGAGTGGCAATGCCATATAAGAATCTTATTTTTGCAGTGGATTGCTGTAGTGGCTCTCTGCATCATATCTCTCAGTTTTTTTTTTTTTGTCCACCATCTCATAGGCTTCATATGGAAGGACTATGTGTGCACTGTATGGCGGTACCTTATATAGTATGGGGAAAGGCAACTAAAAATTAAGTCTCAAATCTCTGAACAGTTTGCCATTCTGCCTGGTGACCTTTTAGCTAGCAGGGCATGCTGAATCATGTAGTGCCATTATGTCCAGAGAGCGGCATGATTGTTGTAACAGCGGTGACCTATTAATCGTGTGCACAGTCTGGTATCGTCTTGTACTTTTCATATTATTGCAGTAATCCGCAGGGATCCACGGACTGCGGCGCAGACTTAAATAACATCCATCGGACGGGGGGTGCGCGCAGCAGCCACAGTTATGGCACAATTCACTTTTTATGGAGCACATATCGAGCGGTGCGATAAAAATAGCACAACAGCTGTGGGACGAAATCCAGGAAAAATAAAATCGCTATTTCTGCCTGATCCTCTATACGTCCGTCTATAGGAAACGCTGGCGGTAGATTGGGGGGAGAAGCCGCGGCCAAAGAAAATAAACTTCAATGCATATTGGTCTGTGGAATGCCGCAATCACAGGAAGCGGCATCTCTGCGGGGAAGTGGCGCTTTGTTACGGAAGGATTGCAGCCCACATATGGCCTGCGCCTTCCTGGATCATCCCTACTGTCAAGTCATATCTGATCCTGGGAAAGCTGGGTGACAACCAATACGGTCGCCATTGTGTCTCACCCAACGGCTCATCTGTATCGAGTCAAATAAATGCTAAAATCATCTTCTATTAATTCCTTCATCTTATTCTCTAGTCACATCCAGAGCTGTTGTCGTTTTACGCCTCCAGAGCTGCACTCAAAATTCTAAAATACCTGCCAAAACTCCTAAACTTTTCTAGAGTTTGATAGATCTGGATACAGTTGCGTCTGTTATCCTGTCTTAAGAATCCAAATACTATCTTTTATTTCTCTAATCACCTCCAAAGCTGCATTCGAAATTCAGCACCTCTGAAATGGTTGATGTGTCATAGCTTTTATGAAAAAATGGCACCAGTTTTATATAGATTTCGGTAACGTTTTGCCAGATGTAGCATCCTGGAAATTAAGAAAAAACAACCTTCGTTTTACTTCTCTATTCACATCCAGAGCTGCATACCGAATTCAGTGTGTCTGAAATAAATGCAAACAGTCCTGATTTTAGCCATTGATAGACCTGAATGCGTTTTTTGGCTGTTTTAGCATCCTAAAAGTCAAAATACTCCTCTAATCACCTCCAGAGCTGCATTCAAATTTCAGTGTATCTAAAATGTTTGATGAGTCTTAGTTTTTATGAAAACACAGAAGCAGTTTTATATAAAGGTTTGCCAGTTCTAGCATCCTGGAAATGTAAAATAAATGCTTTGTTTTACTTCTCTAGTCACAACCAGAGCTGCATTCTGAAGTCAGTGTGTGAGTCCTAATTTCTATGGAGTTTGACTTAGATCAGGTTTTGGCTGTTTTAACATTCTAGAAGTCCAAATAGTCACCTCCAGAGCTGCTATCAAACTTCAATGACTGAAATACCTACCGGCTACCGAGTCCTAATATGATAGATCTGGATACCTCTAAAGCTGCGTTCAACATTCAGTGTATGACTTACCTGCCAAGGGTCCAAGTTTTTATGAAACTACCTCTTTAAATACTGTTGCTAGCATAGATAGATCAGGATAAGATTTTGCCAGTTAGAGCATCCTGAAAATTCAAGTACTTTGCTTTATTTTTCTAGTCACATCCAGAGCTGCATTCATTATTCAGTTTCTCTAAAATACCCGCCAAGAGTCCTTATTCTTATGACAATACTTGCCTTACCAGTGCGGCGGGCTTACATAGATCTGCATTTGTTTTCGCCAGTTATAATGTCCTAGGAATCCAAATACTTTGTTTTACTCTAGTCACCTCCACAGCTGCTTTCAAAATTCAGTGTTTCAAATTCCTGCCAAGAGTCCTAATTTTCATACAGTTTAATGGATCTGGATTCAGTTTTTGCCTAACTACTGTAGTGCCCTAGAGATCCAAATACTATTTTTAGTTTCTCTAGTCACCTCCAAATCTGCATTCAAAATTCAGTGAGTTTGTATTACCTGCCAAAAGCCTATTTTATGAAAATACCTCTTTTATCAAGGCAATAAACATACATAGATCTGGATAAGGGTTTGCCAGATAGAGCCTCCTGGAAATCTAAACACTTTGTTTTATTTCTCTAGTCCCCTCTAGAGCTGCATTCAACATTCACTGTGTCTGAATTACCTAACGTGAAGAGTTCTTACTATTTATGAAAATACTCTTTTTTTTTTTACATTGCAACCATCTTGTATAGACCTAGATAAGGTTTTACCAGCTGAAACATCCTGGAAATCCAAACATTTTGTTTTGTTTCTTTAGTCACCTCCAGAGCTGCATTAAAAATTTACCCTGTCACATAACTGTTGAGTATCCTAATTTTTATGAACATACTTCCTTAATCCCTGCTTTTATAGAACTGGTTAAGATTTTGCCAGTTTTGGCTTCCAAGTAATGCAACTATTATGTTTTATTTCTCTAGTCACCTCCAAATCCGCATTCAAAATTCAGTGTCTGAAAGATCTACCAAACGTCCTAAGTTTTCTGAAAATATGCCTTTTAACAATGAGCTTACACAGATCTGGATATGGCTTTGCCGATTATAGCACCTTTGGAATCAACATACTGTATGTTGTTTTATTTCTCTAGTCCCATCCAAAGCTGCATCCGTAATTCAGAAAAGAGCTTCCAATTTTTATGAAAATGCTACTTTTTTAACAACACAATGAGATAGATATGGGTAAGGATTTGCCTCCAAATTCTGTTACTTCTCTATCACTGATTTTGACCACCGGTATGTTGTATACACTAGTCACATCCAGAGTTGCATTCAGAAATTAGTGTCTGTGTCATAAGCAGCGTGAACAGTCCACATTTTTATGAGACGGCGTTATTTTAACAAGTCTGCCCTAAGCTCCTATACATTACAGTGAGATGCCCGTGGTGGTCGCTGGCGAGAAATGGACACGCCCACTCCGGAGAAGGTTGGAGTCAAGTATGTAGCTGCAAAGCATCATGGTCCCTACTTTCAGACCCTTGAAAATAGCCAATAGGGGGAGTTTGACCTTTAACGAACCCAGTCACTACACCTAATCATGGATTCTGGTTTCATCCGTGTATAAATATATGTTTGGTGGAGTTGCCCTTTAAGTTGAATTCCAAATTGGTATTTCCATTCCTGGAGATATTAGTGGCGGTTTCTGGAGTCCTGTGCCCTTGTCCTGCGTATGAGAGGTGTACAGGGTGCAACCCTCACACCATCTGTCCAGTCCATTCATGGACATAGAAGTCGGAGTGCCCTTTTTTCTATATCTCACATTCGCACTACTCTGTTTTTTTTAATGAAAAGTACAAGATATGCCTGTAGTATTACGGTACTTTCCGGACCTGCAATCTTATCCCAGCAGATTTATTAAACTGCACTGGTGGAGCTGGGAAATAGTTTCCAGTCGATTGTTGGATTAGAATGTAGAATGTTGGGAGGAATAAATCACTTTATATAACCGGCAGCTGCACTGCAATTTTTTTTTTCCGGATTGAGGAACCATAGTGTTTATTTTTCTTGATACAATGTATATTTTTTTGCAAATGATAAACACAAAAAAGATACATTGTAAAGACGTATGACTCATGCCCTGTATAGGCACTCTTATTAGGAAAGTCCTTGGATTAAAGGGTTAATCTTCATACATGGATACTGTCAGGATAATGTTTGTAAAAACAAGCACTTTTGCAATTTACTGCTTGTTAAAATTTGCATCTGTTCTTGAGATATTAGCACTTTTCTTTGTTTATGGCTCGTTACCTTGGAAACCGACCACCTCTGCCGTCTAGCTTGTAAGCATTGCGCTGAACCTGGCTAGGATTAGGATGTAGCGGCATGCTCCGTTGACCCTAGCCAGCTTTAAAGTAGTGCTTACAAGCTCAATAGAAAAGAAGTGATAAGCACAGCGCATATTCTGCTGTCCAGCAGCGGTGGTCGGTCGCCAAGGCAACCAGCTGTAAACAAAAGAAAAATGTTGATAGCTCAAGAACAGCTGCAAATTTTAATAAGCAGTAAATTGCAAAAAGTGCTTGAATTTATAAGCATCTATCACAAGAAACCTTCCAGAATCGCTGACATCAAGAAGGTTTTGGCCAGAGCCTGAAGATTTTCCGACTTTGCCAGGAGTCTGGGAGGTCTCTTCTTTTTTTTTTCCCCCGAGACCCTCCCAAATTATTCTGATTTCAGGAACCAATCGGCTTGGTATGAATCAGATGCTACCACTGAGCATATACTGTCCACTACTCAGGGAATGCAAATCAAGACAGTGTCCGTCCTATTAGACAAAGAGGCGTGGCCGACGCCGCTCAATTTTGTCTAGGAATTTAAGAGATTGCCAGGATTCTACCAGATGTGAAAGAGTGAAACTTATCAAAAAAAAAGCCAGCTTCTGGTGAAGCTCTAATCTAGCCACACATACTGCTTGTTAAAGGGATGTTAATAACTTTTTTTTATTAAAGAGGTTTTACCAGCTATAGGTTGTTGACCTGATGTCCTGCTGCTTGAACCTCCAGCGATCGACTTTGGTGGATCCCTGGAAAAGGTTCTTCATTTCCCTACAGCACCACCACAGGTGGCATGAAGTATTACAGAGTTCTCCTTGAAATCAATTACATGCTGGGTCCTCGAACAACCCAAACCAGCTCATATATACCTTACTGGTGTTTATTATTATAGTTTCTATTATTATATGTTTGTATAGATATATATTTAACATTATAAATACTATATATTACACACACATAAATATATATATATATATATATGCATACTGTAGATACATACTTAACTATATATATATATATTGTACATGAATAGAAAAATCTAAAAATAATTTTTTTATATATATAGATTTTATTAATTATTATTATAACTACTAGTATTATTCTTATTATATACGTCCAAGCTTTATCAATTCATTATCTCTTTATTTTTTTTTTTACATTGTGTTTTTCCATTTATATGTCAGGGTCAAAGCACCGGATGTTTATATAGAAAGAGAATAAGGACATAAACTGCCCCAAAAAAAACAACAAAGGTTTAAAGGGAGGAAAATTAATTAAAAATAAAATATTTTTTTAATATATTTTTTTTTATAGCTATATATTATGCTGTTAAGCATCATAAGACCACGTTTTCTTGCAAATGCTAAATTCCCCTAAAAAAGTTTTAACTGCACCCCCCACCACCTTTTTCCCACCCATGTATCTGATACAGGGGAAGGTACTATTTTGAGAGGGCGTAAGGGTTAAACGCGTGTCGCTTTGTGCCTGGCTGTATACCCTGCCACGTTATGTCATACTACAGCCGCCTGTGTTTGGTGGGCAGGGCGTGGGTGCGGCACACTTACTACGGAGTGGAAACTTCACGTTGCATGTGGTTACGAGCTTTGCAGAAAACTTTGTGCTGCACAGATGCAGAATAAACTCGATGCACGGGGGATTTGTAGGTTTCAGCCAGTGAAGGGGGTCACTTAATTATCTTTTTATGAACCCACTTAATTAGTGAATTCTGTATTCTTTTTCCAGACGACCCTACTTAGAGCATTTTTCTTCGTGGAGGACCCAACATGTGTATTACTAGATCGGCCCATTTACTTTAATGGGAACCATGTAATCCTTCATTTCCCCAGTGGTGGCGCTGCAGGAAAACTGTACACTTATGTCTTTGATCCTTAGCAGGTGATCAGACGATCACTGGTGAATCGCACTAGTCGTGCACACTCAGTAATAAGATTATTATTGACGGATCGTCCTAGAAGGAAGACCCCCCCTTTAACTCTGTATCCATCCTCGCTCATTATGTTTCCTATTACAGATTTTGCCTTTAACGCCATCACTAATAAATATGTAAATATGTCTCTGTTGCTTAGCTACAATATTCCTCATTATCCCAGAATGAGATCCACACATACCATTTCTGAAAAAGAGAATTTCGACTTGACTGCTTCATCTCATGGTGACAACCAGTCACTTTTATAAGACTGAGAGGTTGTCAGAGCCGGGAATGTCTATTCTAAAACTATGAGACAATCATGAAGCACGGTGATAGATCATATCTGCAAAATTAAAGGGATTGTCCATTATTAGTAAAACGCACAGCGCCACAACTGTCTACAGGCTATGGGTGGTATTGCAGCTCACCCCTGTTTACTTAAATGGAAATGACACAATGCAAAGCCCATAAGAAACGCTATGATGCGAGATGGCAGGTCAGTACAGCAGACTAGCTAGGATTTGAAGTCCTCAGGACACAAAAAACGTTGTTGTCTCTTTCGGGAGTCCGGGATTTCTCCTCCACTTTCTGGCAGAGTTGACAACTATGGTTTCCACCCAGTTTTCACGGACAGAATGGCAAATCTGCACAGTTTTGCAATGATCTATTCCTCCACCCATTGCCCATGTTATACTAGGACTGTCCATTTAAAGGGATCAGCCATAAATATTTTTTTTTTACCTTGGTGTAAATGCCGCTGTTCTCCTGAATCCGGCTATGTTTTTCTTTTGTTCCTGAGCCTCTCCGTTCCTAAGATATGGCCCCATCTTCCTTGTATATAAATTTTCTCTTGTTAGCCAAGGAGGAGTGGTCATTATTAACACACCCACAAAAGAGTTGAGAATCACACCCTCTTGGCTTACAAGACTCGATTTATATGCAGAGAAAAAGAGGCCATATCTCAGGAACAGAGAGGTGCAGGATCAAAAGAAAAACAACGCCGGATTCAGGAGATCAGTGGCGTT
>JARQOD010000005.1:536396383-536478294 GCA_033576555.1 Oophaga sylvatica | reverse complement strand
TTACATGTGGCCGGAAAGTCAGGCGCCATCATTTACACCTACTAAAAAGGCTTTTGGGTAATCTGCCGTCATGGCTAACACGCCATAATTATGGTTATTGACAAATTCTGGTTACCTCTAGACACACCAGGGGGAGCTTACTGCATACTGTTTTATTTTTCAGTTTCTAACCTCCTGCGCTCCCTCTAGTGGTCGCTGCAGTAAGCACAGTTTTGTCATTTATCTGTAAGCTGAGGATTTGGAGCTCTGTGTTAGAAAAATGAAGCTCTGACTGCTATACAGTTATAAAAAATGTAAAAATGACCCTGCACAGAATATAATGGCTCTAAAGACGACATGTTCTTAACAGGCGGATGTTTTATGCATCCAGAATCCTTACACTGTTGGGGTCTAGCAGTCGTGGGCATGTGATGTACGTTTTTGATGTACGTACATCACATACAGTACATTATATATATATATATATATATATATATAAATATATGTGTGTATATATTATGCTTGCTTTCATAAACAATATATATATATATATATATATATATATATATATACACATTTATATAACATATATATAGAATTTCATGGATCCACTGACTGGGAATTACACAGTAAAGCTATGCAAAAAGCCATAAGGAAGAGGAGAGTAATAACATATTTGAAGGCACTTTTTACGACCTTCATTTATCCCTAATTGTGACATTTCCTATAAAGAGTCATTAAGATCAGTGCTGGTCATTTGCATAAAAGCCTTTCTGTTGCAGGATGTAGATAATTAGAATATGAAGCACATCAAATACAATACACCTCTAAAATAGATTGAAAAAAAAAAATTCTAAATTTAATTAAAATATAAAAATTCCGGCTGCTTTAACTACTGAAATCACGGCAGCGCCAGTTACAAACTAATTCACCGTATTGGAGATTATTCTGGAGATTATTTACCTGGTGAGCCTTTTTGTGTAGAATTATTTCAAAATGAAAATATTTCAAATATAAATTGCTAAATTTTGCAAAATTTGGTTAAATCAGTTACAAATCCTCTTTAATAACTGTGGTGCTGACTGCCACCTAGTGTCAGCATAGGGAACTGCACATTCCAATGTTTTTCTGGTAATTTCATGTTATGGTTGTATTTTCCTGAACACTATGTCTTTTCAGGATATCCTCCCTGGGGACTGCGGTCACCGGATTATCCCACCTTTGCTCATTAGCAGATATCGGGTCACCTTCGTGACTCTACATCCAGGGCACTGATGCTGTTTACTCCACTAATGCAATTTATTTTTTCTACAAAAACAATGAAAAAAAAATATTTTAAACAAGTTTCCTGTGAATTTCCAAGAGCTGAACAAAGCATGTTCCTCAATATCCGCAGAGGGCGTAAGGGGTCTCGTGTTTGTAATGAGGAAGATGGGGGTCACTTTATAAAAACAAACAACTATGTCGCAAGCCTCAATTTGCAAATATGTAATGAAAATGACAGCATCTACCCCTTATTAAACATTGGTTGTAATCTTCCATGGTAGCTTCTTAATCTTTAATGTGTAATGTTCTAGTCTAGGACAGTACATATTGTACTTTCATTGTAATCCTTCATGGCAAAGTTTTCATCTTTAATTTGTAATATTCCAGTCAAAAACAGTACATATTGTACTGGAGGATCTGTAGGTTGGTTGTAATCCTCCATGGTAATTTTTTTCATCTGTAATGTGTAATGTTCTAGTCTAGGACGGTACATATTGTACTGGAGGATGTGAACATTGGTTGTCATCCTCCATGGTCATTGTTTCATCTTTAATGTTCAATATTGTAGCCTGGAACAGTACATATTGTACTGGAGGATGGGATGTGTCCAGAGATAATAATTAATGTTATCGTGCACATGGTCTAATTAATTTAACAAGTCATTAAAGTTAATATTCTACCGCCAAATGTAAATATTTATTTAAGCCGCCATAATTTACGTCCTAGTAAACAGGATGCAGAACAGCGGGTAGCAGTGCCCCCTGTTGGTCAGAACAGGGAACTGCGCAAGGCCATTAGCAGAAAGTAGGCCTCGGAGTAGAGTAACCGGGGCATGTAGCCTTAATAGTGGAGCTGGAGGCATGTGTGCACCTTATATAAGGGTAGCTGCATGATTACGAGAGAGTGTTTCTAGTATGACTTTTTGGAAATTGACTGTATGACTCGTAAAGTACAGTCTAGGCGCAGTGAGGGCCCAAAACGTCATTCTGCATAAAAGATGATATTATTATCCCCCGTAAACATTATAATATCACAGAGCAGGCCGTGGCCATTTTATTTTTGTTGTGTACCATACCGGCCAATCAGAATTAAGTTTACGAATATTCCTGGCATATGATTGGCAGTTAATGATGAAAGCATAGCGGACCTCATTCATAACAACCAATCAGATCGAAGCTTACACCACAGGAAAATAAGAGCCTCAATATGATTGGTTGTTACGGGCAACACTGGTTTCTATGCATTTGGAACATTTTTAATGAACACATTCCCATTACTCAAAGCCGTACATTTGTGTTATGGGCCTTCTTTCTACCCATTGACCTTTTCTGTCTTTAGTTGTTAAAAAAAACAATCTCTTCAGTCATTTCCTTATAGGTTTCTGGGGAAGATGGGGACAAACAAAATGGCCGCCGTGCCACAGACCTGAGTAGTGATGATGCAGTAGGCCGCCTGACTAGACAGATTTGTGAATGTGATGAAACGGCGGACATTTTGGTTTGGCAAAATCAGAAAAGGCAGAACGCATTTTTTTTTCTCCCCTGAGGTCTCCATGTTGTATATTTCCTCCCCGTTTACATTGTTACATGTAGATTAGATATTTATATCCTCCGTATGTTATAAAGTGCCTTAATAACTTGCTTTTTTTCTGTCATGTTTTTAATTTATATTTATTTTATTTTTTTTTATTGCACAGGACACTTAACAGCATGGCGGCGCGTGTTTTTCCGGCTTGGTTAGTCTTATCTCGCTGTACATACGGTTTGCGGGGGTTGTTTTCTCATGGCGGGCGGGCGGCGGGTGGGACGGTTGTCTGGAACGTGTTTCTTTGCTGTGGATATTACCTGGTACATGCTTTAGTTTGGACATAGAGGACGCTCCTCCTCCGGTGCCTCGAGCCCCGTTTATCCAATAAAGGCATGTATATCAGACTTCTATGGTGTTTGTGATTTTTTTTTGTGAGGTCGGAGTGATCGGTGCAGCCATCATTCCCTCAGAGACGGCTGTGTGCAGGGTGTCGCGATCTCGGGGTACAGAGGTAGTTTTCATATCCAGCGTCTGATACCGGGGAGACGTGATGTCCTTCTGCTATGTAGACACCAATGACATAAGTCATACGTGGTATATAGGTGGTCCTGATTGGAGTTTACATTGGGGTCCAGGAGCTTCAGTACTCCCCACCATAGCTGACTGGTTGGCTATGGTGGGTCCCCTCATTTCGACACTCTCGCATCTTTTTCTTCCCTCCTGCACATACACGACATCTCTCAGATGGACGCCCATCTTGGATAGGCAAATGGCACAGCCCCTCTGCCGTTCATAGGTCATGGCCAGTGGTATAATTTGGGTTCCACCGATCGTGACATTGTGGCCTAATAAGGAAAGAGGACCTTCTAACAAGGACCTTCTAACCACTTAGATGCTATGGTCGACGCTCACCACGGCATCTAAGGGGGTTAACCTGTAGTGACCAGAGCTAACTCCAATGGCAGAAATTACCTATGGGTGTCTAAGGTTGGTTGCTTCTTTCGGATGAGCTCACTCCATATAAATCCTCCATGCTCCTGCCATATATATATATGGGTGAAGTGGGTATATGCCTGGCAGGGATGGCACCAAAAACAAAACTTATGTCTCTATTCTCACTCCATCTACGGATCCCCACGTCTCTGCCTACTGTGTCCCAAACTACAAGAACCCGTTTTGTTCTGGACCTGAACCCCAGTGGCCGCACTTTTCCTATCGCCATGCATACATAATGGAAGCCGAAATAACGTCAAGCAACTTTATAAAGGAAACCCCCCCTGCCGCCAACTCCCGACAATGTAAAAAAAAGTTGTAAGAAGATTTCTATAGGTGTCCAGCCAGGAAGAGGTAAGAACGCGTGAGTGAGAAGATGAAAACCTCATTAAAAAAAAACAGAAATCCATAAGATTCGGCAGCGAAGGCGATACCCAAATATGTATGTTAGATAGCTGATTGTCAGTGTGCCTGAGTGCAAGGAATAATAATAAAAATAAAAAAGATATATTCACAAAAATAAAAAAATTCATAAAAAATAAAAAACAATCTCATAGATAAGAAAAACATCACAGAAAAATAAAAAAACAATCTCAGAAATACAATTACAAAAATGAAAAAGAAAGTCACAAAATAAACCTCATAATAATAATTAATAAAGACGCCTTTACTGTGCCACTGATCTTATTTTAGAATGGCGGTCTTAAGTCTATTGGGGCTTGTTTGATAAAGGTGGTGTCAACCAAAACGTCACATTACTGTGCACCATATTGGATTGTTTGCAGTGAATACATTTTACTTTCATTGATATTTTGGAGTGCCAGATACTGTTTTACTATGGGGTTGGACCCTATCCGAGTATTAGGAAGCCTAGAAGTGCCATATTTCCTTATCTATAAAAAAAAAATATACATGAAAAATCACAGAAATAAAAAAGCCACAATAAAAAAAAAAAAAAAATTGGAAACATAAAATAACATAATCACAAACTAATCCAAAGGCTACATAACAAAAAATGAAAAAGACATACGGTAGTCACTAAATTAAAAAAACACTTAAAATGAACAAGACATAATAAAAAAAATCAAAAATAAAGAAAATCACAAAAAATACAAAAGACTGAAGATGAAAGACTTCAACTACAGACGTCACTGGTGAGTCAGTGTGTTACCTGTACACTGACACTATATACTGTATACTGTGTACAGAGCTCCTCTGTATAATGTCACTGGTGATCACTGTATTAACTGTACACTATACACTATATACAGAGCTCTTCTGTATAATGTAACCGGTGACCACTGTATTACCTGTACACTGCCACTATATACAGAGATCCTGTGTATAATGTCACTGGTGATCATTGTATTATCTGTACACTGACACTATACAAAGAGCTCCTGTGTATAATGTCACTGGTGATCACTGTATTACCTGTACGCTATATACTATTGTAACATTTTCAGGGGATATAGCTCTGGGATCGCCGTCCGGGTAGACGGAATGGCATAGAAACAGTTCATTCAGAGACAGCAGTTCTGGTAAAAACGGGCCCGCAACCAGTTTTATTAAAGTCTACAGCAAACAGAACATAATCAAAACCAAATCATAAACATAAGACCTGGGCTTGTCCAGCCACTTACTACACTTAGATAGATTTCCCTATCTACCTGGGACCAGACTCTAACAGCCTGGGCCAAAACAACACATATGTTCAGCATTTACCAGCATGGAGTTTCACAGAGTCTCCTCCTTGTGTCTGAAGGCACCTTCAACGTCCAGACTTGAGAGAGCTCCCCTCCTATTCAGCAGCTATCCGCATGGATTCTCACAGAGACTACTCCTGTGTCCGGGGTACATCGAGTACCCAGACTGAGACAGCTCATACTCCTGGAGACTCCTTCTTGTGCCTGGACTCCTTGTCCAGACTAAGCGAGCTCTCTGTCTGTGTTTGCAGACACCTACTTCTGGTCTCCTAATTAACAGCTGAGTGGTTTCAGGCCTGAGCTGCAAGTGTGTACTGAATGTAAGGTGTAGTGACCTTTCTCTACCACTAGGTTTACAAAGCCATACATTTCCCTTATACCAGTCAGCAAAGTATCTAGGTGAAATGTACACCCCATTCAACACACATACTCTCACTGTCTCACACTATCTACAGAGCTCCTGTGTATAATGTGACCAGTGATCACTGTATTTCCTGTACACTGACACTATATACAAAGCTCATGTTTATAATGTCACTGGTGATCACTGTATTACATGTAAACTGACACTATATACAGAGCTCCTGCGTATAATGTCACTGGTGATCTCTGTATTATCTGTACACTATACACTGCATACCGAGCTCCTGTCTATAATGTCACTGGTGATTACTGCATTACCTGTACACTGACACTATATACAGAGGTCCTGTGTATAATGTCACTGGTGATCACTGTATTAACTGTACACTATGCATTATATACAGAGCTTTTCTGTATAATGTCACCGGTGATCACTGTATTACCTGTAGACTGCCACTATATACAGAGCTCCTGTGTATAATGTGATCGGTGATCACTGTATTACCTGTACACTGACACTATATACAGAGATCCTGTGTATAATGTCACTGGTGATCATTGTATTATCTGTACACTGACACTATACAAAGAGCTCCTGTGTATAATGTCACTGGTGATCACTGTATTATTACCTGTACACTATATACTATCTACAGAGCTCCTGTGTATAATGTGACCAGTGATCACTGTATTTCCTGTACACTGACACTATATACAGAGCTCATGTTTATAATGTCACTGGTGATCACTGTATTACATGTACACTGACACTATATACAGAGCTCCTGCGTATAATGTCACTGGTGATCACTGTATTAACTGTACACTATACACTATATACAGAGCTCTTCTGTATAATGTCACCAGTCATCACTGTATTACCTGCAGACTTCCACTATATACAGAGCTCCTGTGTATAATGTGATCGGTGATCACTGTATTACCTGTACGCTGACACTATATACAGAGATCCTGTGTATAATGTCACTGGTGATCATTGTATTATCTGTACACTGACACTATACAAAGAGCTCCTGTGTATAATGTCACTGGTGATCACTGTATTGCCTGTACGCTATATACTATCTACAGAGCTCCTGTGTATAATGTGACCGGTGATCACTTTATTTCCTGTACACTGACACTATATACAAAGCTCATGTTTATAATGTCACTGGTGTTCACTGTATTACATGTACACTGACACTATATACAGAACTCCTGCGTATAATGTCACTAGTGATCTTTGTATTATCTGTACACTATACACTGTATACAGAGCTCCTGTCTATAATGTCACTGGTGATTACTGCATTACCTGTACACTGACACTATATACAGAGGTCCTGTGTATAATGTTACTTGTGATCACTGCATTACTTGTACAGTGATGCTGTACACTATATGCAGAGCTCCTGTGTATTATGTCGCTGTATTACCTGTACACTGACACTATATGCTCTATACTATGTACAGACTTTTTGTGTATAATGGCACTGGTGATCACTGTATTATATGTACACTGACATTATATGCAGAGCTCCTGTGTATAATATCACTGTATTACCTGCACATTGACACTATATACTCTATGCTATGTACAGAGTTACTGTATTATGTGCACACTGACACTATATGTTCTATTCTATATACAGAGATCCTGTGTATAATGTCACTGGTGATCACTGTATTATCTGTACACTGACACTATATACAGAGGTCCTATGTATAATGTCAATGGTGATCACTGTATTACCTGTACACTATAAACTATATACAGAACTGCTGTCTATAATGTCACTGGTGATTACTGCATTAACAGTACACTTAAACTATATGCTGTACACTATATACAGAGCTCATGTGTATAATGTGACCAGTGATCACTGTATTTCCTGTACACTGACACTATATACAGAGCTCATGTTTATAATGTCACTGGTGATCACTGTATTACATGTACACTGACACTATATACAGAGCTCCTGCGTATAATGTCACTGGTGATCACTGTATTAACTGTACACTATACACTATATACAGAGCTCTTCTGTATAATGTCACCAGTCATCACTGTATTACCTGCAGACTTCCACTATATACAGAGCTCCTGTGTATAATGTGATCGGTGATCACTGTATTACCTGTACGCTGACACTATATACAGAGATCCTGTGTATAATGTCACGTGATCATTGTATTATCTGTACACTGACACTATACAAAGAGCTCCTGTGTATAATGTCACTGGTGATCACTGTATTGCCTGTACGCTATATACTATCTACAGAGCTCCTGTGTATAATGTGACCGGTGATCACTTTATTTCCTGTACACTGACACTATATACAAAGCTCATGTTTATAATGTCACGGTGTTCACTGTATTACATGTACACTGACACTATATACAGAACTCCTGCGTATAATGTCACTAGTGATCTTTGTATTATCTGTACACTATACACTGTATACAGAGCTCCTGTCTATAATGTCACTGGTGATTACTGCATTACCTGTACACTGACACTATATACAGAGGTCCTGTGTATAATGTTACTTGTGATCACTGCATTACTTGTACAGTGATGCTGTACACTATATGCAGAGCTCCTGTGTATTATGTCGCTGTATTACCTGTACACTGACACTATATGCTCTATACTATGTACAGACTTTTTGTGTATAATGGCACTGGTGATCACTGTATTATATGTACACTGACATTATATGCAGAGCTCCTGTGTATAATATCACTGTATTACCTGCACATTGACAATATATACTCTATGCTATGTACAGAGTTACTGTATTATGTGCACACTGACACTATATGTTCTATTCTATATACAGAGATCCTGTGTATAATGTCACTGGTGATCACTGTATTATCTGTACACTGACACTATATACAGAGGTCCTATGTATAATGTCAATGGTGATCACTGTATTACCTGTACACTATAAACTATATACAGAACTGCTGTCTATAATGTCACTGGTGATTACTGCATTAACAGTACACTTAAACTATATGCTGTACACTATATACAGAGCTCATGTGTATAATGGCACTAGTGATCACTGTATTATTTGTACACTATATACTATATACAGAGCTCCTGTGTATAATGTCTATAATGTCACTGGTCATCACTGCATTACCTGTACACTGACATTATATACTCTATACTGTGTACAGAGTTCCAGTGTATAATGTCACCGGTGATTACTATATTACCAGTACACTGAAACTATATACAGAGCTCCTGTGTGTAATGTCACAAGTCGTAATATTACTGTTGTTAGCATTGTGTTTTTTATTAATGATCAGTATTGTAGTACACGGTCACTATGTGGTGGTAATATGTGATATGGTCATGATTTGGTGGTATTTCTCTTGTATGTGGTATTATTGTTCGCCATGTGCTATGTGGTCTGGTCATGATGTGACTGTATTAACTACCTGTATGTGGTATTATTTAGTCACTATGTGGTGGTATTATGTAGTCTGGTTGTGGTGTGGCACTATTTGTCCCCTGTATGTGGTATTATTCGGTCACTATGAGGTAGTAATATGTGGTCTGGTCATGGTGTGACTGTATTTGTACCTTGTTTGTGGTATTATTTGGTCCCTTTGGTGGTGGTAATTCGTAGTCTGGTCATGGTGTGGCGTTATTTCCTCCTTTGTATGTGGTATTATTGGTCTTGGTATAGTGGATTGTGTTGTGTATGGAGGTCACTTGTTCTCTCTGCTATCAATAAGGGGAACGATTCTTGATTTCCAATAGAGATTAAATACTTGGATGTTTAACCCCTCCCTGACCTGTGACTATTACACAGTAGGAAATATCCACTTTCAGTGGTTCTAGAGTGAAAACAAGTGATGATGATCAACTATCCTAAGGCCACGTTCACACATTCAGTATTTGGTCTGTATTTTTGTCTAATTATTTGTAATTCAAAACCAGGAGTAGGTGATAAATGCAGAAGTGGTGACATGTCTCTATAATACTTTTCCTCTGATTGTTCCTCTCCTGGTTTTGCCTTACAAATACTGATGTAAAATACTGACTGAATACTGAACGTGTGAACGTGGCCTATGGATAAGTGATAAGTTATTGATTGGTGGGGGTCCTCTGCAGGGAGCTGCACCGATCTGCAGAATATGAATTCTTATCCCCATTAGTATGGAGCGGCATGTACGACTCGACCACTGTTCCATTCATTCCCTGAGGGGCTGCACTTGGCTTTTTTCTGGAAGACCCCAAAGAGGTGAATGGAGCTACTACGGTCAGACATCCCATGTGCCGCTCCATTTTAAAATGGGGATAAAAGTGTCCTATAAGGAATAAAAGTTCCCTATTCTTCCGATCGGTGCGTTTTCCAATGGTGGGATTCCACTAATCTGTAAGTTATTGCTTACCTAATCTGTGGATCTGTGCTAGCTAGCTTTCATCAATGAACCCTTTCATGCAAACTACCATAATTTTACATCCCAGTTATGGTGGTACACAGTAAATGTGCAGGAGCCGCTTGTGTTTTACAGTTGATGCTCCACTATATTGGGGATAACGGCTAAGTTATTTTCATATAGCTATAGGGTGGGCCCCTAGGGTCAATTCCCCGTTGGGCCCGAAACACCCCAGTCCGACCCTGTATCGGGCCATTATATACTGTATGGAGCAATTTATCAGGCCAATGGGCCAGTATAATGTATGGAGCAATATATGGGGCTATTGTACTGTATGAAGCAATATATGGGCCCATTATTTTGAATGGTGCAATATATGGGGCCATTATACCGTATGAAGCAATAGATGGGACTCATTATAGTGTATGGAGCAATATATGGGGCCAATTATACTGCATGGAATAATATATGGGGCTATTATACTGTATGGAGCAATATATGGGGCCATTACATTGTATGAAACAATATATGGGGCTCATTATTCTGTATGGAGCAATATATATTTGGTCATTATACTGTATAGCACAATATATGGGGCTCATTATACTGTATAGAGCAATATATGGGGCCATTATATTGTATAAAGCAATATATGGGGCTCATTATTCTGTATGGAGCAATGTATGGGGCCATTATACTGCATGGAGCAATATATGGGGCCCAGTATACTGTATGGAGCAATATATGGGGCCCAGTATACTTGTCACGCTGTCTCTGCATAAGGAGGACTGGGGTCTATGCTGACCCTAAGCTGGGGTCCTGACTAATCCCTCTACCTGGAGGTACTGTTGATGGTACAGAGGTCCAGGCCGCCAGCGTAACCCTATCTCCTGTGAATCCCTGACAACTGTAATCTAGTCCTGAGAAGGACCCTGATTACCACCACAGGGAACGGGAAGGTAACTGCCTACACACAGTATAAGACGAACGAGACAGTACAAGGGGTAAAATAAAGACACCTTGCATACAAAACAACAACTACAGAGGGAACACCAAATGGTAAGGAGATAAATAATAAAGCGAGGAGAGGAGAAAACCACAACAGGTACTCTTAGCTTTAGACTTCTCAATACGATCCGCTCTGCTGGTCTGCATGAATGCTTTCACCGACACTTCCCTAGCAGCCAGGCAGGTATATGAAGAAATCCAATTATCGCAACATTAATTGCAGCTGAGCGAGGCTGGTCTTGTCCAGCACAGAGAGAGGGAGAATTAACTCTCTCACTGCCGAAAAACAACCAGCAGCAGAAACTCAGCTGTGAGAAGTCAGGGTGTGCAATCGCGACGATCTTCGCAGCGACACACCCGTGACAGTACCCCCCCTTCTACGAGGGGCCTCCGGACCCTCAGGACCGGGTTTATCTGGGTGAGTAGTGTGGAAGGCCCGAACCAATCGGTCTGCGTTAATATCCGACGCAGGAACCCACATCCTCTCCTCAGGACCATACCCCCTCCAATGAACAAGGTACTGAAGGGACCGGCGATTCAGACGTGAATCGATGACTCTCGACACCTGGAACTCCAAGTTACCATTGACCACCACAGGAGGAGGAGGTAAAGGTGAAGGTATCACCGGCACCACATACCTCTTAAGCAACGATCTGTGGAACACATTATGAATTTTAAATGTGGGAGGGAGGTCAAGACGGAATGCAACCGGATTAATTATAGAACTGATCTTGTATGGCCCGATGAACCTGGGACCCAGTTTCCAGGAGGGAACCTTAAGTTTTATATTCTTGGTAGACAACCATACCAGATCGTTCACACTTAGGTCCGGACCAGACACTCTCCTCCTATCAGCCATACGTTTGTATCGGTTCCCCATAGTACTCAGATTATTCAGCACTCCTCTCCACACTGAAGCAAGTGACGACGAAAATCGTTCCTCCTCAGGAACCCCAGAAGAGCCCCCCCTATTGAAAGTACAAAACTGGGGGTGAAAACCATATGCCCCAAAAAACGGGGACTTACCAGTGGACTCGCTCCGCCTATTATTTAGAGCAAATTCCGCCAGAGGCAAGACAGAAGCCCAGTCCTCCTGGTTCTCTGACACAAAACACCGGAGGTATGTCTCCAAGCTCTGGTTCAGACGCTCTGTCTGACCATTGGTCTGCGGGTGAAAAGCCGATGAAAATTACAACTGCATCCCCCGCCGTGTACAAAATGCTCTCCAGAATTTGGACACAAACTGAGACCCCCGATCCGACACCACATAGGAGGGTACCCCGTGAAGTCTTACAATTCCCCAATAAACACCTGCGCAAGAGTTTTAGCATTAGGAAGAGCGATAAAATGTGCCATCTTGCTGAACCTGTCCACTACAACGAGTATGACTGTTTTACCCGAAGATGGCGGGAGGTCCGTAATGAAGTCCATAGACAGATGAGTCCACGGACGCTCCGGGATCTTCAAAGGTAAGAGGGTCCCAGACGGACGGGTATGTGGGGTCTTAGAGCGCGCACAAACCTCGCAGGACGCGACAAAAGTTACCACCTCCCTATGTAAGTTAGGCCACCAAAACCGGCGCGAGAGGAGATCCTCAGTTGCTTTACTCCCTGGGTGTCCAGCCAAAGCTGAATTATGGTGTGCCTCGATCGCCTTTTGTCGCAACTGATTTGGAACAAACAGTCTCCCTGGAGGTCCTACAGGGGCGTCCCCCTGAGCCTCCAATACCTCCTCCTCAAGCTCAGAGCATACTGCCGACACCACCACCCCCTCCTGAAGGACCGGAACCGGATCCTCCGTATTCCCAGCTCCTGGGAAACAGCGAGATAAGGCATCCGCCTTAACATTTTTTGACCCAGGACGATATGTGACGACAAAATTAAACCTGGTAAAAAACAACGACCACCTAGCTTGTCTGGGATTCAGACGTTTAGCGGATTCTAAATATAGCAGGTTTTTGTGATCAGTAATGACGGTGACTGGGTGGACAGCCCCCTCCAAAAAATGACGCCACTCCTCAAAAGCCAACTTAATGGCCAAGAGTTCCCTATTGCAGACATCATAATTCCTCTCGGCGGACGACAATTTTTTAGAGAAGAAGGCACACGGATGCCATTTACCAGGGGACGAACCTTGTGACAATACTGCTCCCACCCCTACCTCGGAAGCGTCCACCTCAACAATGAACGGCTGTGACGCATCGGGCTGAATAAGTATGGGTGCTGAAGCAAAACATTTTTTCAAGGAAGAAAACGCTTGACAAGCCTTGTCAGACCATTTTGAAAAATCCGTCCCTTTTTTAGTCATGTCTGTGAGAGGTTTAACTATGGACGAAAAATTACGAATGAATTTCCGGTAGTAGTTAGCAAACCCCAAGAAACGTTGTAATGCCTTAAGATCCTCTGGCAGATCCCACTCAAGAACTGCCCGCACTTTCCCAGGGTCCATACGAAAACCAGATGCTGACACCAGGAATCCTAAAAACTGAAGTTCCTGTACGGCGAACACACACTTCTCCCATTTGGCGTACAGTTTATTATCCCGCAAGATCTGTAACACCTGCCTAACATGCTCCTGATGAGACACAAGATCTGGCGAGTAAATTAAGATATCATCCAGATATATGACCACAAACTGTCCCATTAGGTGGCGAAAGATGTAATTTACAAAGTGTTGAAACACCGCCGGGGCAATACTCAGACCAAATGGCATGACAAGGTTCTCATAATGCCCCTCCGGAGTGTTAAACGCCGTCTTCCACTCATCCCCCTCCTTCATCCTAATAACATTGTACGCCCCTCTGAGATCCAACTTAGAGAACCATTTGGCACCCACGATCTGATTGAAGAGATCGGGAATAAGTGGGAGCGGATACGGATCTCGGACCGTAATCCGATTAAGCTCACGGAAATCCAGGCAAGGGCGTAGGCCTCCATCTTTTTTCTTCACAAAGAAGAACCCCGCGGCCACCGGGGAAGATGAAGGTCTAATATGCCCCTTAGCCAGACTCTCTGAAATATAATCCTTCATGGCCTGTCTCTCAGGACCAGAAAGGTTATACAACCTAGATTTCGGTAATTTGGCCCCAGGGATCAAGTTAACAGAACAGTCATATTCGCGATGAGGAGGTAATTCTTGACACCCTTTCTCCGAGAATACATCCTCAAAGTCTACCAGAAATGGAGGTAAGGCCCTAGGAGCGACCGTACCAATGACCGTATTCATGCAGTTTTATTACAGAATTCACTCCATTGACTTATCTCTCTGGATTGCCAATTAATAACCGGGTTATGCTTAGTTAACCAAGGAAGGCCCAGCACTATAGGAGTAGGAAGACCCTCCAACACATAACAAGATAACAGTTCTTTATGTAACGCCCCCACTTGAAGATCTATGTTATGCACTGCTTGCAAAAAACTTCCCTGACCGAGAGGTCTGGCGTCGATCGAGAATATGGGGACGGGTTTAGCCAACACACATAATCGCATACCTTGAACCCGGGCAAAGCGAGCATCCACCAGATTAGCCCCGGCCCCACTATCCAGAAGAACAGATATCCTCTCAGATCTCGCACCCACCACCACCTCCGCCGGTACGAGAAACTGAGACGAATTTAGGGACGAAATACTTACTCCTAGATTGCCGTCCACCACACAATCTGGGATCAATAGTTTTCCGGCGATTTCTCACTCTGCAAAAAACGGGATGGACACCCCCCAATAAAATGTCCCTTTTTCCCACAGAAGAAACAACTTCTTGTCTTGTGGCGCCCCACCGATCCCCTCCCCCGGAATGATGTCCCTCCTAATTGCATAGGCTCCTCTGGACTGACTAGAGGAACCTCCGTATAAGGGACCCTTGAGGAAGGTGGAGTCATCACAGGGGGCAAGGTTACCCCGCACCTCTCCCGAAGACGTCTGTCAATACGAATAGCAAGGGCCATAGCGGCCTCCAGTGACGGGGGGGGTCATACTGTGCCATCACATCCTTTAATTTGTCAGATAAACCTTGACAAAACTGGCTCCTAAGAGCCGGGTCATTCCACTGGGTGTCCGTGGCCCACCTACGGAACTCCGAACAGAATTCCTCCGCCGGACGATCTCCCTGCTGTATCCTACGTAACTTAGACTCAGCAAGGGAGACCCGATCCGGGTCATCATATACAAGACCCAGAGCTGCAAAAAACCCATCCACTGACTGGAGAGCTGGGGAGCCCGGGGGGAGAGCGAACGCCCAGGATTGGGGGTCTACTTGTAGGAGCGAGATGACAATCCCCACCCTTTGTTCTTCACTCCCAGATGACCGAGGTCGCAGCCGAAAGTACAATTTACATGCCTCCCGGAAAGCAAAAAACTTGTCCCGCCCCCCAGTGAATCTGTCAGGGAGAGCTACTTTAGGTTCAGGTCCGGCCTGCTCCGGGGGTACAAAACCTTGGACTTAACGTCCGCCAGCTCCATGGACAAACTCTGCAACTGCCGAGCAAGACTGACTACTGGATCCATGGTGACTGGAGACAATCTTTAGTGGTCGGTGAAAATGTCACGCTGTCTCTGCATAAGGAGGACCGGGGTCTATGCTGACCCTAAGCTGGGGTCCTGACTAATCCCTCTACCTGGAGGTACTGTTGATCGTACAGAGGTCCAGGCCGCCAGCGTAACCCTATCTCCTGTGAATCCCTGACAACTGTAATCTAGTCCTGAGAAGGACCCTGATTACCACCACAGGGAATGGGAAGGTAACTGCCTACACACAGTATAAGACGAACGAGACAGTACAAGGGGTAAAATAAAGACACCTTGCATACAAAACAACAACTACAGAGGGAACACCAAATGGTAAGGAGATAAATAATAAAGCGAGGAGAGGAGAAAACCACAACAGGTACTCTTAGCTTTAGACTTCTCAATATGATCCGCTCTGCTGGTCTGCATGAATGCTTTCACCGACACTTCCCTAGCAGCCAGGCAGGTATATGAAGAAATCCAATTATCGCAACTGTGATGAACGGGCACGCGGTCCGCCACACGGTAGCCCGGGGTATCACGGCTTGTGATCCCTCCGTGCTGCAAATGTGACGAAAACGCGCACACACACAACGGCTGCTGCCGTCCGACCCAGTAAACTGCAGGGATTTATAATTATCCCACTTCCACTTAGGAACTTGCAGCTCTCTGGCGCCCCCCTTACCCTCAGGTCAGTCAGGGAACTGCACCTAGGGTAATTGGTCGCCAGACGGGTCACTTGGATGTGTGCTGGCTATTGGGCACGCTGCAGTGAGGGAATTATAATTACTCCTGGCTGCAGCCAGGCAGTACCCTTATAAACCCCGCTCCGTCACTGCCAGCGTCACCCAATAGATTAACACTTTACACCCCTTTCTTTTAGCTGCCACCAGCTACGGCTTTTGATGAACAATTTATCAAGTGGGTCCGTAGCAACCCCAAAACAGTAGCGTAGTGCTTCAGGCACGTGCAAATTCGTTTATAGAGCAGGAGAAACAAACTAATAAATTTATAGGTTTATTCCTTAAAAACAGGCAGTGCTTATATAATATAAGAAGATGTAACAAACTGAGACAATATCGTTATGTACAGATGCAGTTATAAAATAGGATTACAGATGAAAATCACTCACATGGTAGTTACAGGCAAGACAGGCTGGGGGAAGGAGCCACACGTCATAGTTCATTGGCAGATCTCTTACTCAGGACATCCCAGCAGAAACTGCCTAAGGAACTTCACTGCAAGACTTATGCATGTCAGCTTCTGACCTCACAAAAAGGGGCTGGTTTTCTGGCCACCTCCCCTGGCTACAAGCTATGGTTTGAGCTCTGCAATATCATAAGGTCCATAACTCGTCCTGTGAACCTAGCAGAATAACGGCAGACCTATCAATGATCTTACTCTAAAATGACGGTTCCAATGAGCCCACACTTGGGTGGGCTAGTACATGGGGCACCCGAGAATTCCATTTCTCGGGTTCTGTTGGAGTTACGGGTTTACCAGTACCACGGGAACAATGCCCGTCGGCGCATGGTTCAACACAGTAACTTTCGTGTATCTAGCGAATGCTCCCACCGTGTTATTAACCAAAAAAGAATGAATTCTCCAAAATGGCTGCTAGAGGACTTTTGCAGGGTTTGCGAAGACAAAGGAAAATTCCTGAGGTGGGAGGGATGAGAGATAGAGTGCGCTGCAGAGAGAAGGGGAGGGAAGGGTAACTTTGCCCTGTGCTTGCAAACGGTGGGGGTTGTAGTTCTAGCAACAGCACAAGACATGGAGCTACAGTATCATCACACCTCCCCCCCTTAGAGGGCGCTACGGAGGCATGACCTCTCGGTAATCCGCCATGCGCACCTCAGCGGGTTCGCCACGTCGGGACAACCCATCAGCATTCCCATGATCACTGCCTTTCTTGTGTTGTACGGCAAAATCATACTGCTGCAGGGCAAGGCTCCAGCGTAGCAACCTACCATTGGTTCCGGACACTGTGTGCAGCCAGCTCAGAGGGTTGTGGTCGGTGACCACCTTGAAGGTGCGCCCGTACAGGTAGGGCTGCAAACGTTGCAGTGCCCAGACCATGGCCAGGCACTCCTTCTCGATGGTGGAGTATGCCACTTCCCTTGGCAGAAGTTTCCGGCTCAGGTACAACACGGGGTGCTCCTGGTCCCCCGAATCAACCTGGCTGAGTACAGCACCGAGGCCAAATTCGCTGGCGTCAGTCTGTACCAGGAAGGGCCGACTGCTGTCGACGGCTCTCAACACCGGAGAGCTGCACAGGGCTGTTTTCAAAGCTCGGAATGCCGCCTCACAGCCATCTGTCCAGCTGACTGTTTGGGGTAGACCGCCCTTGGTGAGGTCCGTCAAGGGTTTTGCAATGGCGCTATAGTTCGGTACGAAACGCCTATAGTACCCTGCAGTGCCCAGGAAGGACTTCACCTGCTTTTTGGTCCTGGGGGTGGGCCAGGACACGATCGCGTCCACTTTCTCGGGCTCTGGACTCATGGAACCCCCACCTACCCGGTGCCCCAGGTAGTGGACCTCCCTCATGCCCATCTGGCATTTTCCCGGCTTGATGGTCAGACCTGCCTGGTGAATACGCTTGAGCACCTCCTGGAGATGCTGAAGGTGTTCCTCCCAGGTGGAACTGAAGACGGCAATGTCGTCCAGGTACGCCACAGCGTACTCCTCCAGTCCCTGAAGCAGGTGGTTGACCATCCGCTGAAAAGTGGCAGGGGCATTCTTCATGCCAAAAGGCATGACCGTGGACTCGTACAGTCCAAAAGGGGTGATAAAGGCAGATTTCTCCTGCGCCGCAGGGCTCAGGGGAATCTGCCAGTATCCCCGGCTCAAATCCATGATGGATATGTACTTGGCATTCGCCAACCGCTCCAGCAGATCCTCGATGCGTGGCATTGGGTGCGCATCAGAGGTAGTGATGGCGTTGAGCCCCCTGTAGTCCACGCAGAACCGGGTGGTCCGATCCTTTTTTGGCCAGGAGAACTACAGGTGAGGCCCACGCGCTTTTGGACGGCCGGATCACCCCCAGCTGCAACATCTCATGGATCTCCTGGCGCATAATCTGCTGCACTTCCTCAGAGATCCGATAAGGTGTCCGCCGTAACGGGGCGTGATTCCCGGTGTCCACCTCGTGGACTGCCAACTCGGTCCTTCCGGGTCGGTTCGTGAACTCGGCCCGGAAGGGTTCCAGAGTGGTCAGCAACTGCAACCGCTGGGAGACGGTTAGCGAGGCATTTACCTCCATGTCCTCAATGGACCCTTTTGGGATTAGCTTGGGCCAGCATGTCTAGGAGGGGATCCTCTTCCCGTCCTCGGGCAGGTTGCAGACCGGTAGGACGCAGGCTTCACGTTCGTGATGGGCCTTCATCATGTTGACGTGAAAGGCCTTGCGCCTACCCCGAGTGTGGTCAAGCGTGACCACGTAGGTGGCTGGGTTGAGCTGTTGGTGCACGACGTACGGGCCTTCCCAGGCTGCCTGAAGCTTATCCTTTGGTACGGGGACCAGCACCCACACCTTTTGACCCACCTGGTAGGTCCGCTCCCGGGCGTTCTGGTCGTACCAGTGCTTCTGGTCAGCCTGAGCCTGCGTCATGTTGTCATGCACCAACTGCGTCAAGGTCTGCATCTTGTCGCGGAAGCGCATGACATAATCCACGATGGACACTTCCGTGGGGTTTGGCTCATCTTCCCAGGATTCTCTTATCAACCCAAGGGGTCCCCGGACTCGCCTGCCATACAGGAGCTCGAAGGGGGAGAACCCCGTCGAGGCCTGCGGGACTTCTCTGTAGGCAAATAGCAGGTGTGGGAGGTACCGCTCCCAATCGCGTCCCTGGGTCTCAACCAGCATGCGGAGCATCTGTTTGAGGGTACCGTTAAAGCGCTCACACAAACCATTGGTCTGTGGGTGATACGCACTCGATACCATACGCGTCACCTGCATTTTGCTGCAGAGAGCCTTCATTAGGCGAGACATAAATTGGGTCCCTTGATCGGTAAGCATCTCCCTGGGAAATCCTACCCGTGAAAAGATGGTCACCAGTGCATCCGCCACCTTATCTGCCCTAGTTGAGGACAGAGCTACTGCCTCCGGGTACCGGGTAGCGTAGTCTACCACAGTAAGGATGTATTGCTTTCCAGAGCTGCTGGGGACGGCCAGCGGGCCCACAATGTCCACCGCGATCCTCTGGAAAGGCTCCTCTATCACTGGCAACGGGATCAGGGAGCCTTAAGAGCAGGCCCCGCCTTCCCACTCTTTGACAGGTGATACAGGAGCGGCAGTAGTTAGTCACATCTGTCCCCATCTTGGGCCAATAGAAGTGTTGAGACAGCCGTGCCTTAGTTTTGCTGATCCCCAAGTGTCTAGCGAGTGGAATCTCATGGGCAATCCTCAACAACTCACCTCGGAACTGGTGCGGGACGACCAGCTGTTTTTCCCCTCAACCACTCCTTTTGGGAATCTCCGGGTACTGTCTCCCGGTACAACCTTCCTCGTTCCCAGAACACCCTCTCCTTATCAGTCACGGAGGTGGGCGTCTCGGCGAGGTGCCTCAAGTTCTCCAGGCTCGCATCTGAGTGCAGAGCGGCCTGGAACTCCTGGCTGGAGGCAGCCAGAAGTGACATCAGGTTCCTTCCTCACTGGGACCCTCTGGGACCGGCTCTGGGTCCACCTCTGGTTCAGTCTCTCCTGTAGCGGAGGAGGGTCCAGATGGCAGGGCGCTACCTGCGATCCGGGCACTCTGACTGCGGGTGACAGCAGCTACATATGCAGTCTCCCCGGGGATTTCTATAGACCCATCAGCCTGCGCTGCTATGGGCTCTACCTCCCCATCCACCCCCAACACTTCAGGAGCAGTGCTACTTATGGGCCAGTTACCTTCCTCGGTGGCACTGGTCAGTGTCATGGCGTCACCTTCCTCCCGGTTCCCATGCACCTCCCCATTTCCTTGAGCACTGTCGCTTGCTCCTGCTAGGGGTTCCTCAGCCGTCTCACTCCGCAGAGCGACGGGCTGAACGCTCCTGTACCTGTGGACACATCTACCACTTCAGAGAAAGGGTTAACAGATTCAGATGGCACAGATACATCACTATCAACATCATTCCTAGGGAAAGAAAGGTTATCAGTTGCATCATCACTTCGCAAAGCATTAGCAGGTAACACAATCAGTTTCCCATCATCATCAACATCAACATCATGGTTAACGTTAACCTTATCAGATTGGGAAGGGGTGTCAGGGACATAGTACGCCACCATCCTCCCCAGATCAGTCCCCAATAAAACATCAGTGGGCAGGTTTTCGGACACCCCCACTTCCTTCACCCCGCTCCCGGCACCCCAGTCAATGAAAACTCGGGCTATCGGCAAGGGGTAGTGGACGCCCCCAATCCCTGTGACAGTTAAGGTTTTCCCCGGAATCAACTCTTCAGGGGCCGCCAGTTCGGGTCGGATGAGGGTTCGTTCAGCCCCGGTGTCCTTGAGGCCTGTAGCAAGACGGGCCCCCACGCGGACGGGCTGCACGTTGTCATCAACCCTCCCCACCACACCACCCACCAAAAGAACAGAGGCGTTGGGCCCGGAGGCCTTGGCTGGGGGGTTCTTCTGCCTCTCCGGACAGGTGGCGCTGATGTGTCCTGTCCTTTACAGGAGAAACACTGGCGGGGGTCTGATGTAGGCCTGGCGCTGGCAAAGGGGATAGTGCCTCCAGAGGGACGACTGGCAGGGGCACTGGGGTTGGTTGCAGGCTTACCCCCTCCCCACGGGTGGTGACGGGCTTCCGCACCTCGGGTTTCCGGTTGGCCTCATAGCTGTCGGCGATCCGTGCTGTTGTGACCGCGTCCTCCGGTTCTCGGTCCAGGATGAACTGTCGGACCTCAGCTGGGCACAGATGCAGGAACTGGTCTTTGATCATCAGGTCTTTCAGCTCCTCATAGGTGTCAACTGACAGTCCCTGGATCCACTGGTCAAAGTGGGTCCTGAGTCCTTGCACCACATCGCTATACTGTCATGTGGGCCACGTTGGAGGTTCCGGAACTTCTTTCGGTATACCTCAGGGGTTAGCTGGTACTTGGCAATCAGGGCCTGCTTGATGGCCTCATAGTCACTGTCTTGATCTGGCGCGAGGGAAGCAAACGCCTCCAAAGCTTTGCCCTTTAGCCCGGGGGTCAAGTACCTGGCCCATTGGTTGGCAGGCAGCCGGTACTGTCTGCAGACTTTCTCAAAGGCCCGCAGAAAAGTGTCCAAGTCTCCGTCCCTTTCCAGCACGGGAAAGTGCTCGCGGGGCTTGGGACTCTGAGTGCTGCTGGGCACACTGCTCTGGGCTGTGGAGGGCATTGCCCCTCGCTGGACCATCTCCAGCTCATGGGCTCTCTCAGCCTCCCGCTCGGCTCTCTCAGCCTCTCGCTGGGCTTGGTGCTCGGCTTGGCGCTCGGCTCGGGCCTCCTGCTGGTATTGCTGAATCAGCTTCAGGCGCTCCCCCGGTCGTCGGTGGGGAGTTCCTCCAGGGCCGCCTGCAGGTAAGGGTCCAACCCGCCCTGGGTGTAAGCCTGCAGGGTTTGGGCCTCTGCTGCTGCCCCACCTTGGCTTGGGCCGGCTTCTGTGCCCTCCTCGCTCTCAGCGGGTCCTGTGACATCAGGACCTTGATCAGTTGAGCTTTGGTTTGGCCCATGGGGTCAAGGCCTCGGGAAATGCATATTCCAGCAAGTGTCCCTTTTCTGCAGTTTGTACCAACTTGCTCCTATTGTAACCATGTTTGCCAAATAAAAGATAGGATAGAAAAACAAAGAGAAGGGAGGGGTAACCGCAAGTACACACAATTGTCTCAGGACTAATAAACACTGAGTCTGTTCTCCAAAACTTTAGTTGCAGGGTCGCTGAAGAACCGTGCAAGTTTTTTAGTGAATGGAATGATTGCTCAAACCAGATCACTAATGCTCTATAATCCCACCGCTTGCCACCAATATGTGATGAACGGGCACGCGGTCCGCCACACGGTAGCCCGGGGTATCACGGCTTGTGATCCCTCCGTGCTGCAAATGTGACGAAAACGCGCACACACACGACGGCTGCTGCCGTCCGACCCAGTAAACTGCAGGGATTTATAATTATCCCACTTCCACTTAGGAACTTGCAGCTCTCTGGCGCCCCCCTTACCCTCAGGTCAGTCAGGGAACTGCACCTAGGGTAATTGGTCGCCAGACGGGTCACTTGGATGTGTGCTGGCTATTGGGCACGCTGCAGTGAGGGAATTATAATTACTCCTGGCTGCAGCCAGGCAGTACCCTTATGAACCCCGCTCCGTCACTGCCAGCGTCACCCAATAGATTAACACTTTACACCCCTTCCTTTTAGCTGCCACCAGCTACGGCTTTTGATGAACAATTTATCAAGTGGGTCCGTAGCAACCCCAAAACAGTAGCGTAGTGCTTCAGGCACGTGCAAATTCGTTTATAGAGCAGGAGAAACAAACTAATAAATTTATAGGTTTATTCCTTAAAAACAGGCAGTGCTTATATAATATAAGAAGATGTAACAAACTGAGACAATATCGTTATGTACAGATGCAGTTATAAAATAAAATAGGATTAAGATGAAAATCACTCACATGGTAGTTACAGGCAAGACAGGCTGGGGGAAGGAGCCACACGTCATAGTTCATCGGCAGATCTCTTACTCAGGACATCCCAGCAGAAACTGCCTAAGGAACTTCACTGCAAGACTTATGCATGTCAGCTTCTGACCTCACAAAAAGGGGCTGGTTTTCTGGCCACCTCCCCTGGCTACAAGCTATGGTTTGAGCTCTGCAATATCATAAGGTCCATAACTCGTCCTGTGAACCTAGCAGAATAACAGCAGACCTATCAATGATCTTACTCTAAAATGACGGTTCCAATGAGCCCACACTTGGGTGGGCTAGTACATGGGGCACCGAGAATTCCATTTCTCGGGTTCTGTTGGAGTTACGGGTTTACCAGTACCACGGGAATGATGCCCGTCGGCGCATGGTTCAACACAGTAACTTTCGTGTTTCTAGCGAATGCTCCCACCGTGTTATTAACCAAAAAAGAATGAATTCTCCAAAATGGCTGCTAGAGGACTTTTGCAGGGTTTGCGAAGATAAAGGAAAATTCCTGAGGTGGGAGGGATGAGAGATAGAGTGCGCTGCAGAGAGAAGGGGAGTGAAGGGTAACTTTGCCCTGTGCTTGCAAACGGTGGGGGTTGTAGTTCTAGCAACAGCACAAGACATGGAGCTACAGTATCATCACAGCAACATTAATTGCAGCTGAGCGAGGCTGGTCTTGTCCAGCACAGAGAGAGGGAGAATTAACTCTCTCACTGCCGAAAAACACCCAGTAGCAGAAACTCAGCTGTGAGAAGTCAGGGTGTGCAATCGCGACGATCTTCGCAGCGACACACCCGTGACAATACTGTATGGAGCAATGTATGTGTCACGGGTGTGTCGCGGCGGAGATCGTCGCGATTGCACACCCTGACTTCGCACAGCTGAGTTTCTGGTGCTGGGTGTTTTTCGGCACTGAGGGAGTTAATCCTTTCTTTCTCGGTGCTGGGCTGACCAGCCTCGCCCAGCTGCGTTTGATGTTTTGTTAATTAGCTTCCTTCTTATACCTGCTGGTCTGCGGGGGAAGTTGCCGGTGAAAGCATTCATTCAGACCAGCAGAGCGGATCGTTTCTGAGAAGACTTAAGCTAAGAGTGCCTGTTGTGGTTTTTCCTCTCCTTGCTTATTGTTTATCTCCTTAACCTTTTGTGTTCCTCTGTAGTGGAAGTGTGGTATGCGAGGCTGTGTTTTCTTTACCCCTTGTCTGTCTCGTTTGTCTAAGACTGTGTGTAAGCTGTGACCTGCCCATTCCCTGTGGTGGTAATCAGGGTCCTTCTCAGGACTAGATTACAGTGTCAGGGATCTACAGGAGACAGGGTTACGCTGGCGGCCTGGACCTCTGTACCATTAACAGTACCTCCAGGTAGAGGGACTAGTCAGGACCCCAGTTCAGGGTCAGCATAGACCCCGGTCCACCTCTATCCAGTGACAGCGTGACACGTACACAGTATTGACCCACAATACATAGGATATTATGTCAGGTAAGACATTGCTGGCAGATACTATGTATACATGTTGATTTTCTCTATTATATGAATTTAGAATGATGTCACATTAGATATAGGTTGCTATCTTTGAATATATCTGTTATACGTCGTGACATTTTCACCGGCCACTTAAAGATTCTCCCCAGCCACCATGGATCCAGTAGCCCATTTAGCTCAGCAGTTGCGAGTTTGTCCATGGAGCTGACGGACGTTAAATCCAAGGTTTTGTACCCCCGGAGCAAACCAGATTTGAACCTAAAGTAGCTCTCCCGGACAGGTTCACTGGTGGGCGGGACAAGTTTTTTACTTTCCGGGAAGCATGTAAATTGTATTTTCGGCTGCGGCCGCAGTCGTCGGGGAGTGAGGATCAGAGGGTGGGAATTGTCATCTCCTCTTACAAGGGGACCCTCAATCCTGGGCGTTCTCTCTCCCCCCGGGCTCCCCGGCTCTCCAGTCAGTGGACCGATTTTTTACAGCCCTGGGTCTGGTATATGATGACCCGGATCGGGTCTCCCTTGCTGAAATGAAGTTACGTAGGATACAGCAGGGAGATCGTCGGCGGAGGAATTTTCTTCAGAGTTCCGTAGGTGGGCCACGGATACTCAGTGGAATGACCCGGCTCTTAAGAGCCAGTTTTGTCAAGGTTTATCTGACAAATTAAAAGATGTGTTGGCTCAGTATG
The DNA here is from genome assembly GCA_033576555.1 of Oophaga sylvatica. Classification (NCBI taxonomy): domain Eukaryota; kingdom Metazoa; phylum Chordata; class Amphibia; order Anura; family Dendrobatidae; genus Oophaga; species Oophaga sylvatica. Next base: position 536,452,739 of record JARQOD010000005.1, on the reverse strand, counting down.
ATTCTCCCCCGTCACTGGAGGCCGCTATGGCTCTTGCTATTCGCATTGATAGACGGCTTCGGGAGAGGTGTGGGGTAACTCCGCCCCCTGTGATGACTCCGACCTCCTTCTAAAGTCCCTAATATTGAGGTTCCCCTGGTTTGTTCCGAGGAACCTATGCAGTTGGGAGGGACATCATTCGAGGGAGGGATCGGCGGTGCGCCGCAAAACAAGAAGGTGTTTCTTCTGCGGGAGAGAGGGACATTTTATTGAGGGGTGTCCATCCCGTACTGTACTGAGCAAGAAGTCGCCGGAAAACTATTAATCCCAGGTTGTGTGGTGGACGACAATCTGGGAGTATGTATTTCGTCCCCAAGTCCGTCTCAGTTTCTCGTACCAGCGGAGGTGGTGGTAGGTAACGAGAACTGAGAGGATTTCTGTTCTTCTGGATAGTGGGGCCGCGGCTAATCTGGTGGACGCTCGGTTTGCCCAGGTGCAAGGTATGCAACTGAGTGTATTGGCCAAACCTATCCCTATATTCTCTATTGACGCCAGGCCTCTCGGTCAAGGTAGCTTTGTGCAAGCCGTGCATAACATAGACCTTCGAGTGGGGGCAATACATAAAGAACTATTGTCTTGTTATGTGTTGGAGGGCCTTCCCACTCCTATTGTGTTGGGACTTCCTTGGTTAACTAAACATAACCCAGTTATTAATTGGCAATCCAGAGAGATAAGCCAGTGGGGTGAATTTTGCAATAGTAACTGCATGAACACGGTCATCGGTACGGTCGTGCCTAGAACCTTACCTCCTTTTCTGGAGGACTTTGAGGATGTGTTTTCAGAGGAAGGGTGTCAAGAATTACCTCCTCATCGCGCATATGACTGTGCTATAAAATTGCTTCCTGATGCTAAGTTACCAAAATCTAGGTTATATAACCTTTCTGGTCCTGAGAGGCAAGCTATGAAGGATTACATTTCGGAAAGTCTGGCCAAGGGGCATATTAGACCTTCATCTTCCCCAGTGGCCGCGGGGTTCTTCTTTGTGAAGAAAAAAGATGGAGGCCTACGCCCTTGCCTGGATTTCCGTGAGCTTAATCGGATTACGGTCCGAGATCCGTATCCGCTCCCACTTATTCCTGATCTCTTCAATCAGATTGTGGGCGCCAAATGGTTCTCTAAGTTGGATCTCAGGGGGGCGTATAATCTGATTAGGATAAAGGAGGGGGATGAGTGGAAGACGGCGTTTAACACTCCGGAGGGACATTATGAGAACCTTGTCATGCCTTTCGGTCTGACTACTGCCCCGGCGGTGTTTCAACATTTTGTTAATGACATCTTTTCGCCACCTAGTGGGACAGTTTGTTGTCATTTATCTAGATGACATCTTAATTTACTCGCCGGATCTTGTGTCTCATCAGGAGCATGTGAGACAGTGTTGCAGATCTTGCGAGATAATAAACTGTACGCCAAATGGGAGAAGTGTGTATTCGCTGTACAAGAACTTCAGTTTTTAGGATTCTTGGTGTCAGCCTCCGGTTTCCGTATGGACCCTGGGAAAGTGAAGGCTGTGCTTGAATGGGATCGGCCAGAGGATCTTAAAGCACTGCAGCGTTTCCTGGGGTTTGCTAACTACTACCGGAAATTTATTCGTAATTTCTCATCTGTTGTCAAACCTCTCACTGACATGACAAAGAAAGGGACGGATTTTTCTAGGTGGTCTGACAAAGCTTGTCAAGCATTTTCCTCCTTGAAAAAATGTTTTGCTTCAGCACCCATACTCATCCAACCTGATGCATCACAACCGTTCATTGTGGAGGTAGACGCATCTGACGTAGGAGTGGGTGCGGTATTATCTCAAGGTCCGTCCCCTGGTAAATGGCATCCGTGCGCTTTCTTGTCTAAAAAATTGTCGTCCGCCGAGAGGAATTATGATGTCGGCAATAGGGAACTCTTGGCCATTAAGTTGGCTTTTGAAGAGTGGCGTCACTTTTTGGAGGGGGCAGTCCACCCGGTCACCGTCATTACTGATCACAAGAACCTGCTGTGTTTAGAGTCTGCTAAACGTCTAATTCCAGTCAAGCTAGATGGTCGTTGTTTTTTACCAGGTTTAATTTTGTCGTCACATATCGTCCTGGGTCAAAAAATGTAAAGGCTGATGCCTTATCTCGTAGTTTCCCGGGGGCCGGGAAGACGGATGACCCGGTTCCTATTCTTCAGGAGGGAGTTGTGGTGTCGGCTGTATGCTCTGAGCTTGAGGAGGAGGTATTGGAGGCTCAGGGGGACGCCCCTGTAGGACCTCCAGGGAAACTGTTTGTTCCAGATCAGTTAAGACAAAAGGTTATCGAGGCACATCATAATTCTGCTTTGGCAGGACACCCAGGGAGTAAAGCAACTGTAGATCTCGTTTCTCGCCGGTTTTGGTGGCCTAACCTAAATAAAGAGGTGGTATCTTTTGTCGCGTCCTGTGGGGTATGTGCGCGCTCTAAGACCCCACATACCCGTCCGTCTGGGGCCCTTTTACCGTTGAAAATCCCGGAGCGTCCATGGACCCATCTGTCTATGGACTTCATTACGGACCTTCCTCCGTCTTCAGGTAAAACTGTCATACTAGTTGTAGTTGACAGGTTCAGCAAAATGGCACATTTTATTGCTCTTCCTGCTCTTCCTAATGCTAAAACTCTGGCGCAGGTGTTCATTGGGGAGATTGTGAGACTTCACGGGTTGCCTTCCATGTGGTGTTGGATCGGGGGTCTCAGTTTGTGTCCAAATTCTGGAAGGCATTTTGTTCTCGTAGGGGGATGCAGTTGTCATTTTCTTCGGCTTTTCATCCGCAGACCAATGGTCAGACAGAGCGTCTGAATCAGAGCTTAGAGACATATCTCCGGTGTTTTGTCTCAGAGAACCAGGAGGACTGGTCTTCTTTCTTGCCTCTGGCAGAGTTCGCTCTTAACAATAGGCGGAGCGAGTCCACTGGTAAGTCCCCGTTTTTTGGGGCATATGGTTTTCACCCCCAGTTTTGTACTTTCAATGGGGGGGCTCTTCTGGGGTTCCTGAGGAGGAACGATTTTCGTCGTCACTTGCTTCAGTGTGGAGAGGCGTGCTTAATAATCTGAGCACTATGGGGAACCGATACAAACGTATGGCTGATAGGAGGAGAGTGTCTGGTCCGGACCTAAGTGTGAACGATCTGGTATGGTTGTCTACCAAGAATATAAAACTTAAGGTTCCCTCCTGGAAACTGGGTCCCAGGTTCATCGGGCCATACAGGATCAGTTCAATAATTAATCCGGTGGCTTTCCGTCTTGACCTCCCTCCTACATTTAAAATCCACAATGTGTTCCACAAATCGTTGCTTAAGAGGTACGTGGCACCAGTTATACCGTCACCTCTACCTCCTCCTCCAGTGGTGGTCAATGGTAATTTGGAGTTTCAGGTATCGAAGATCATTGACTCACGTCTGAATCGCCGGTCCCTTCAGTACCTTGTTCATTGGAGGGGGTATGGTCCTGAGGAGAGGATGTGGGTTTCTGTGTCGGATATTAACGCAGACCGTTTGGTTCGGGCCTTCCACACTACTCACCCAGATAGACCAGGCCCTGAGGGTCCAGAGGCCCCTCGTAGAAGGGGGGGTACTGTCACGGGTGTGTCGCGGCGGAGATCGTCGCGATTGCACACCCTGACTTCGCACAGCTGAGTTTCTGGTGCTGGGTGTTTTTCGGCACTGAGGGAGTTAATCCTTTCTCTCTCGGTGCTGGGCTGACCAGCCTCGCCCAGCTGCGTTTGATGTTTTGTTAATTAGCTTCCTTCTTATACCTGCTCGTCTGCGGGGGAAGTTGCCGGTGAAAGCATTCATTCAGACCAGCAGAGCGGATCGTTTCTGAGAAGACTTAAGCTAAGAGTGCCTGTTGTGGTTTTTCCTCTCCTTGCTTATTGTTTATCTCCTTAACCTTTTGTGTTCCTCTGTAGTGGAAGTGTGGTATGCGAGGCTGTGTTTTCTTTACCCCTTGTCTGTCTCATTTGTCTAAGACTGTGTGTAAGCTGTGACCTGCCCATTCCCTGTGGTGGTAATCAGGGTCCTTCTCAGGACTAGATTACAGTGGTCAGGGATCTACAGGAGACAGGGTTACGCTGGCGGCCTGGACCTCTGTACCATTAACAGTACCTCCAGGTAGAGGGACTAGTCAGGACCCCAGTTCAGGGTCAGCATAGACCCCGGTCCACCTCTATCCAGAGACAGCGTGACACGTACACAGTATTGACCCACAATACATAGGATATTATGTCAGGTAAGACATTGCTGGCAGATACTATGTATACATGTTGATTTTCTCTATTATATGATATTTAGAATGATGTCACATTAGATATAGGTTGCTATCTTTGAATATATCTGTTATACTCGTGACAGTATGTGGCCAATTAAACTACATGGAGCAATATACGGGGCTCATTATTCTGTATGGAGCTATATATGTGGCCATTATACTGTATGGAGCAATATATGGGGCCCAGTATACTGTATGGAGCAATGTATGTGGCCAATTATACTACATGGAGCAATATATACGGCCATTATACTGTATGGAGCAATATATTGGGCCAATTATACTACATGGAGCAATATACAGGGCTCATTATTCTGTATGGAGCAATATATGGGGCCATTATACTGTATGGAGCATAATATGGGGCTCATTATACTGTATGGAGCAATATATGGGGCCCAGTATACTGTATGGAGCAATATATGGGGCCCAGTATACTGTATGGAGCAATATATGGGGCCCAGTAAACTGTATGGAGCAATGTATGTGGCCAATTATACTACATGGAGCAATATACGGGGCTCATTATTCTGTATGGAGCAATATATGGGGCTCATTATTCTGTATGGAGCAATATATGGGGCCCATTACACTGCATGAAGCATTATAGCATGTAGCCGAACGCTGTGGGGTGAAATTGAACTTTATTCCCCCCGGCACTCGGTTTAGTCACGGGGCAGCACCAGCGCTGGTTCAGTCTGCGCCTCCTGCCCGACTTACAGCCTGCCCCACTGCAGAGCCAGCATCAGTCAGGGCCCGGGGGCGCAGTTACAGAATACAGAGTGGTGACTGGATCTGCACCAGCGCCATGACTGAAACTGAATGCTGCCGGGGAAAAAAAAGTTAATTAACCCCATATCTGCAGGTTAATAGCGTGTTTTCGGGTGACAAGTTCCCTTTAACATTTAAAGTATAGAAGCTTTGTAATTTCATTTTCTATATCCGTACCGGAAAAACACGGATGACACACGTTAAAAGAATATACGCAAAGTCGCCTTTATTCTGAGTCTAGTGTTATAAATTAATTAATCACATGCGGAAAACCGGAATATTGTCAAAATGAGATCTTTGGTGAGATGTCTTCTGAGGGCAATGGGGGTGTCTGAGCTCATGACTCCCCAATCATTAAGATGAAGACCACCTGTTGGGTAGGATTTACAAATATCCATTTGGGCTCTTCTTTTTTCTCAAGGGTTGGTCGTCTCGTCACCCCAAATATAACTCTGTAATTACAAACATTTCCAATTTGTGTGAATTTCATCACGACAACTCATAATGTGACCCCACAGTGTGCATGACCCCAAGTGCCTGCTGACAACATCTGGGCACGCTCCTGATGAGACGGTGGATGGAGACATGGTGGCACTATTGATACACAATGTCCCAGAGGTTCTCACTTGGGGTCAGGTGCGGGGAACATGAGGGCCAGACAACTACATCAATGTCTTTGTCATCCAGGAGCTGTCTGCATATTCTGGCCACATGACACCGGGTATTGTCCTATGCCAGGATGAACCCAGAGCTCACTGCACCAGCTAAGGTCTTGGCACAAGTGCTGTGAGGAATTCATCCCGGCTCTGTCAGGGCGCTGTTGGCTATCACATGGAGGCTTGTGAGACCCTCCGAGGATATGCATTCCTGGACCATCACTGACCCACAACCACCAGTCCTGCTGGATGAGACTGCAGTCACCGTTCACCACATCATCTCCAGACTCTGAAAAATGAGAGTTTTCCCTGGCCACCTGCTCTTGGGAAGGGTTGACTTTTCACCATGTACAGTGCGTAGATTACTGAAGGAGAATTTTGGCCTGGATTTACATCATGCTGAACATATAGACTGTGAAATGTAACGCACGACCAGAAATGGACTGGGGCTGAAATCACACAGGCCCATGTTGTCCCCGTCCCCAAGAAAAAGATGGGATACATTACTAATATTACCCTGGATGGAGGAAAGGAAGATTTACTACAAGACCAATATTTCTAGTGATACCCATGGCTTGCTGGGGTAAGTGACGGAGTCAGCGACTTGGTGCTCTGTCACAACTTTTAACAGTATGAGTGGTCTTGAGAACACCAATTCTGGTAACAACATAGCAGACAAGGCAGCCCATGACCAGACAGGCTCTTCTGGCATTTGCCAGATGGTCAGTCCGAACCTGCGCACGACCCACACCTGGGTTAGGTGCCATCCTGTACAGAATATTCTCCTCTAGCCCAATCATTTTTCGGGCAGTTTGTTGACTATCGCAATGATTGGAGCCAGAAGCTTTTGATCATAAGGATAAAGTCCTCATTCTCGGCCTGAGAGTTGCCGGGGTACAGCAAGTGTCTACAGGAATGGATAGGAACAGCGGGAGATTTCTTGGGTCTCTTATTCTCAGTAATGGTGGTGATGGGGATGTTGGGCGTCCACCAGTAATACTTTTATGGATGGCCTAATAGACAGGTAACGCTTTCCTAATGCCTTATACAGGGTTATCCCATGAAGACAAGTCCTGTCTGTATGCCACACTGGGTCATATGGATGTTATACAGGGGGGGTCATCCACTTGACCTCCTAGTGTTAGCTTACATGGAGAGACATTGATAATCAGAGTTCTCGTATGGTTGCTGGCCGCTTCTTTTTGTGATAAAAACTAATTTCTAGTGGATTTGGTTGGAAAACCCTCGGGGCTAAATTAGTACATTTGTCTGATGGGCTAACCCTGATCATTCATACCAGGCAGGACATCATAAAAGGGGTATTCTGCCAACAAAGAATTATGGCCTGAGAGTCACCCCATCTGTTTAGAGATTGGGGGTCCCTCTGCACTTGCAGCAAATGAAAGGGTAATGTGGACCCCCTGTTCTCCCAAATATACCTTAAAGTGGCGCTCATCAGATTAATGACAAATGTCCTGGAACTGCCATCAATGTCTAAAATCATGGCTGATCAGAATACCTGTGTAATATTCATACAGATCAGTAGATACATTTATTTATAAGGCATATACTGTATATAGTGAAGAAGAAACCTGCGTATTACAGCTGGGAACAAGCTGAGGTCAAATACTGTATATACATGACAGTAATATAACACTACAATACTGCACCCCTGTATATACGCCCCTGGGTTGTTTTAATTTGCTTTAATCATTGTATTATTGTTACATTTGTTACTTTTGACTGTTGTATTTGAAACAAACTAAAGCGCTGCGGAATATGTTGGCACTATATAAATAAAGATTATTATTATTATTTAGATACACGGCTCAGACACACGGTTTAGATACACCGCTCAGACACACGGTTTAGGTACACGGCTCAGACACACGGTTTAGATACACGGCTCAGACACACGGTTTAGATACACGGCTCAGACACACGGCTTAGATATACGGCTAAGACACACGGCTCAGATACACAGCTCAGAAACACGGCTTAGATATACGGCTAAGACACACGGCTCAGATACACAGCTCAGATACATGGCTCAGACACACAGTTTAGATACACGGCTCAGACACACGGCTGCTAGATATTAATTGAATTTTTTATTAGCTTCATACAAGATATCATATGTAGAAGTTCCCACCATGATGGTGATGATGATGATGGTGGGTCCTGGACTCACGGAGAGTCATCGGTCTGCGCTCAGGAGAGGAAAAACCCCCAGTGGAGGAAACCTCTAGGGAACCATGGGTGACAGACTGCCCTTCCCCTGGGCGGTGCTGGATCATGGCAGCATGTGCCGTAGATCGGGGCGGATGCAGCAGAAGATTCACTGATCCTGTGATCACATCTGACTGCAGTAAGTAATGAGGACAGAGACCGAGCCCGGAATCTGCCTCGTCCTGAGGTGCGGCTCATCTGCTCCTGACATGGCGGCCGCCACATCATTGACTTGTGATAGCCGTACCCCATCTTCATTGTGGGGGCACAGAGAGACCCTGGAGAGGGTCGCACTGTGCAACTTGGTTTCTCTGGTGTCTTGGAGGATCCGATCTGCTGCGATGTTCTGTATCGGGTCCTTGGTACATCATGATGTAGAGCAGAAGAAAACGGTCGTGGACGCATCACTGTATCCAACAGAAAACAGGAAAACACAAAAATATTGTGAGACAGAAAAAGACAGAACATCAGGATATAATGAGACTCTCCGCCATGTCTGACAGGAAACCTGACCTTCTTCCCATCAGAAACCAATCAGAAAGCAGCTTTCATTCTATCAGAGCTGTTTAAGGAATGTAAGCTGATCTCTGATTGGTTGCTTTATACACAGATTATCAGATGAGAAGACATTGTATTAATTCTGTAACAAGGAACTTACGTGATTTAGTGTTTGAGGGCGTCCAATGTGATCCATCTGTGGGCCTGAATGTGACAGCCGGAGTTACTCGCTTCATGCTCTATCTGAATAAGAAGTAAAAACAATAAAGATCAGACGCCCCCAATAATGGCAGCACGCCCCCCATCATATTTATACATCCACTATATTGAGGGTATTATGGGAAGTCCATGGTTACTTACTGGTGGAGACTGGTCTGTGGTCCTGGGTCGTGTCCGGTTAAAGGTCGGGGCGATCTCTTGCACCGTCATAGACCCTACATGCCGTTTATAGACAAGGAGTCACTTCCTGACCTTAAACAAAAAGTAAAAACAATAAAGATCAGACGCCCCCAATAATGGCAGCACGACCCCCATTATATTTATACATTCACTATATTGAGGGTATTATAGGAAGTCCATGGTTACTTACTGGTGGAGAATGGTCTGTGACCACGGGTCGCGTCCGGTTGAAGGTCGGGGCGATCTCTTACACCGTCATAGACCCTACATGCGTTTATAGACAAGGAGTCGCTTCCTGACCTTAAACAAAAAGTAAAAACAATAAAGATCAGACGTCCCCAATAATGGCAGCAAACCCCCCATTATATTTATACATTCACTATATTGAGGGTATTATGGAAAGTCCATGGTTACTTACTGGTGGAGACTGGTCTGTGGTCCTGGGTCGTGTCCGGTTAAAGGTCGGGGCGATCTCTTGCACCGTCATAGACCCTACATGCCGTTTATAGACAAGGAGTCGCTTCCTGACCTTAAACAAAAAGTAAAAACAATAAAGATCAGACGCCCCCAATAATGGCAGCACGACCCCCATTATATTTATACATTCACTATATTGAGGGTATTATGGAAAGTCCATGGTTACTTACTGGTGGAGACTCGTCTGTGTCCCCGGGTCATGTCCAGTTGAAGGTCGGGGCGATCTCTTGCACCGTCATAGACTCTACATGCCGTTTATAGACAAGGAGTCACTTCCTGACCTTAAACAAAAAGTAAAAACAATACAGATCAGACGCCCCCAATAATGGCAGCACGCCCCCCACCATATTTATACATTCACTATATTGAGGGTATTATGGAAAGTCCATGGTTACTTACTGGTGCAGACTGGTCTGTGGTCCCGGGTCGTGTCCGGTTGAAGGTCGGGGCGATCTCATGGACCGTCATAGACTCTACATGCCGTTTATAGACATGGAGTCACTTCCTGACCTTTTTGGGAAAACCGATGATCCTGCCATTCTGGAGGCAGGATATTAGATGAGTCCTCATCTTCTGATGCTGGAACTCAGCTCTGGGTTCACCGCCATCTGCCATAAGCTCGTAGGCAAATCCTATAGCAAATAAGCCACAGTCGTAGCCGTTCCTCTGCTGATCCACATCGATAAACCTCAGATGTTCCAGGGGATTGACGACCACTTCACTGTACATGTTGGTAATCTGCTGACAGATGGATGGAGTCAGATTCCTTGCGCTGATGCTGTCGGCCACAAAGATTTGGCCATTTTGGGCGTGGCCTAGCAAGGAAGGGAAGAGGATGTGTTTCTGATCAGCTCCTCACCACACTCTCTATAATCTAGTTCCATCTGCTATAATACAGGGCCATCCAGGGCTATAAACCTATTTGTGAGTATAACATCACTCCCTGGAAGCCTGAGAGACACTTTGGAGCTGATTGATCACCTTAGCACTGACTTCTGTGTTGCGGCCTACTCTGGTGTGGAGGCCTGGGCCTCGATTCCGACCACGGCCTAGCGGCGAAAACTACTGAGAACGGCCTTCACTACTGTCCGTTTGGAGCCCCATACTACCACCCTGGAGCCCTGCTCATCTCTAGTCGTGGGACGTAATACACGCTTTCATCCAGCCACCCAGAAGGTAGGCCCCAAAGCCGGGAACTGAAGTTAACACAGGAGAATATCCGGCAGCTACCAGCTGGAGCTGCAGCACTGCGGTGGCAGAGCCTCCTGTAGTGCTGACGGGCTGCATAAAAGACATTAACAGTTTACTGCACATACCTGTTCAGTGTTCAACAGTTGCTAATCCATTGCATAATACATCCAGGCTATTTGTATAGATCCAGCTGAAGAATCTTCATTAGTGCAGACACTGTTTTCCTCCAGCAGATGGCGATAAATCCTCTGCAAAAATAGTTGTGTGTGCCCAGCTTCTTATGACTAATATTTAACTGGTCTATTTCATCACTAAGTGACAGGAATACTCCGATTTAAATAGCAGCTGATCCCAAAGACTGTGTTATTGAAGTACATTGGAGGTTGGGGAATAGGTGTTCACTTAGCCCCATTTGTGGCATGAGACTTCGCCCTCTGATAATGCAATAAAGACCACTTAATAACTCACCCAGCCGATGAATACTTTGCATATACAGCAACATCATGGTGAAAGGCAATAAATCCTCTAATGGGCAGTTTGGAGCCCCCAAATCTGCCAAATCTCAACCTAATATGCAGAAATTCCTTAGGATAAAGTCTCCTCTGAACCTACAAAAATCAGCAACTCCAGAGAGGAATCTGATGACTCATATTCTGACTGCTCGCAGGCTGACAGTATCACTAGAGAACAATCTAGACGTCGTTCTCTCCGTTTCTCACAAGACTATCTCAAAGATACCTTGAATGCTGCTTTACAACCAGTATTGGCAGATCTAGCCATCCTTAAGAAAGACATGCATGCAATGGGTCCAAGAGTGGACAGTTTGGAAGCGGATAGAACAGCGCTCGTACAACAAGCCACTTCCACGGAGTCTCATATTCAATTGCATAACTCATTGCTCACTAAAGCCCTTCTCCTAGCTGAAGATCAAGAGAACCGTAGCAGAAGATGTAACATCAGGCTCAAAGGTCTCCCAGAGAGCTGGGCGGCTGATACATTACGGAAAATTATGGCGGAACTTTTTTCTGACCTGGTGGGACAGGAGAGGGCGACATCCATAGTGGTGGAAAGGGTGCACCGTGCACTGCGACCGCCACCGCGACCAGATGAACCTTCACGTGATGTATATGTGGTCTTTTATCCTTTAATGACACCACAGCTCTGTTGGCGGCGGTGAGAGAACGACAAGACCTTTTATATGAGAGCGCACCCATACGTATCTTCCAAGACCTAGCTCCTAGCACTCTTTATAAGAGAAGACAGCTGCGCCCATTGCTGGACATTCTGCGGAGGAAGAAAATACTCTACCACTGGCTGTTTCCTTTTGGACTAGCTTTTAAAATCAAAGAGAAAAGGTTTCAAATTCATACTCCTGGAGACTTGGACGCAGTCTGGTCAGCTTTGGACATCCCTCCTGTAGCAATAACGTCATGGATGCCTGTACCTCAAGAACTGGTGTTTCCCAGCCTCTCTGGAACTCGCCCTAAGAAGGGACGCAAACGCCAAGATAAAGAAGGGAGCCCAACCTCTGACTCCTCTGTGCAGTCTAAGAACGAAGGTGGAGGAGAAGGATAACTATACAGAGCAGCAGAGCACAGAGTTCTGCATAATTGCCTCTCACTGTAACTAAGGAAGCACATGTTGCGATTATTCGCACATGATGCTTGATATCTGGTACTTCTGGCAGTGCTTATATTTCCGATTCCTTTTGTTTTCTAGGAACGGTTTCTTCTTGTTGACAACTGCTACATTGTCATTTATGTTCAAGACTTTTTGACGACGCAGTCGTCTTTGAGGCCTGTCGTGCATCTCCCTAACGGGTCACACCGTTAGTTGATTGTTAAAGTACTACTGTTTAAAAGGGGAGCATTAGCCCCATGGAGATGTTGAGACAGTGCGTCATATCTGTTTCTTATTTGTCCTGTTTTGACATGCTTTTAATGTTGATAATTGATGACAATTGTTCAATAGTCAGGTTTTACCCCTAGATCTCACGGTCCCCACGGGGGTCTTAGTTAAAAAAAAAAAAAGTATGGTGGCTATGTTATATTATACCTCACTGCCATAGTACCTATTCACTTATTCTTTATATGCTACATGATGTTTGTTATAGCTACTAACGGCTGGGTGGGTTGTGCCCGTCTACCGGCCTTTACACACACATCTTTCATACACCTGATACTCGCTCTATTCATATTTGCCTACTAACGATCAGTGATATACCTGTTACTTCTCTTATCTTTCTATTTCCTCTCTTCATTTTCTCACCCATCCTTCCAATTCTTCACTCCCCTTCACTTTTCCTCCCCTCTGACCCGCATATCCCTTCTTCCCCCACGCCGGTCACTCACGCGTTCCTTGCAGTTACCAATTAAGTCGAGTTAACCTTACTCCTTCATTTCCATCTAGGTGGCAGTGAGGGTTTTGTGGCTAGACCTCTCTTCGGTCATACCTACACATAGTGTATAAGCATATCATTTGAATTCACAAAAAGACCTGGTGTAATTTATTTACATTGTTATCGCTATTAGGAGCCTTTTTGCAACGGCCGTCATTTACTGGGATTGTCAGTTTCTATCTTTCTGAACAAAGAGGGGACCGCCTGCTGGAATGGACCTCACTGTTACATCATTCAATGTCCAGGGGTTGAATATTGAAGGTAAGCGACACCAGCTTCTCCGACTCTTAAAAACTTACTACTCTGATGTGATATTTCTTCAGGAAACACATTTCAGACAAACTAATGTACCCCGGCTCCCTACACACACGTTTTCCCAGTGGTTTCATAGTTGTAATACGGCTGACCGCTCCAAAGGGGTAGCGATTGCCTTCCGCAGCTCTGTCCCGTTCCAACTTCAAGGAAGACATCAAGACGCGGAGGGCAGGGCTATCTTTGTACGGGGTGACATCAGTGGGACATCCTATACATTTGCTAATCTCTATGCGCCTAACCAAGGCCAGACACAGTGGTTGATTCAAAAATTAACAGAGCTCCGCTCGTTTGCACAGGGCCATGTAATCCTAGGGGGTGATTTCAACCTGAGTTTGTTCCCATCACTTGATGCTTCCTCTGGAAAGTCTGCAATAAGTGGGATAGCGTTAGCTAGAGTTCGTTCCACATTAAATGACTTAAATCTGGTGGACGCTTGGCGTACCCATAATGCTCTGGTTAAAGATTATACATTCTATTCAAACACACACAAATCGTACCAACGCCTGGACTACCTTTTTGTCTCCAAAACGTTGCTTTGCACAACTTCCCCTCTCGCGATTAGTCCCATGACCATCTCTGACCATGCACCCGTACACGTTAAGCTCCACTTAGCGCAGCTGCCATTTAAACAGTGGTGCTGGAGATTGAATGAGAACCTCCTTAATGATGCTTCTATCGTATCTAAGGTCCGCACAGCGTTGACCGAATTCTTTAACTATAATGACACTGGGGAGGTACCATTTCCCACGGTATGGGAAACGCACAAGGCAGTGATACGGGGCTTCTCATTCAGCTAGGCACTATACAGAAAAAGGAACGTACAAAGGCCTTTGACACTCTCCTAAGTAAAATAGCGGTTTTGGATAAAATTCACAAACAGACAAAAACCTCAGAGGCATTGAAGCGACTAACGTCTCTGCGGACGGAACTGAAAACCATGCTAGTGACTCAACATGCTAAGCTACATTTATTGAAACAATATAAGTTCTACTCCCATGGGGACAAATGTGGCCGCCTCATGACATCACTGCTTAAGAAATCTAGAAATCAGAGTCACATTAAGAATATTCGAGGCGCTGATGGGAAACTAGTTAGCGAGACGGAAGGCATTGCAAAACAATTTCAGATTTTCTATACAGAGCTGTATAATCTACAGGAGCAGACTCAGGTTGCAGAGGATGAAATGGTCCTGAAGCAAAGAGATTTTTTCAACTCCTTGTCCCTTCCCAAACTAAACTCTGAAGAAACAGACTCATTGCTTTTACCGGTCACGGTAGATGAAATCGATCGTGTGATTAAGACATTACCAGCCAATAAAAGCCCTGGTCCGGACGGACTGACATCTGTTTACTTCAACAAATTTCAGGATATCTTGAAACCACACCTTTTAACATTATGCAACTCCTTACTTAAGGGGGAATCTCTCCCTAAGCAACCCTTGAGGCTCATGTTACTTTGCTACCTAAACCCGGTAAAGATGCCACGAGGTGCTCCAGTTATCGACCAATTTCCTTACTGAATATAGATATAAAGCTGTGGGCGAAGGTACTTGCGAATAGAATGCACCACTTAGTACCTAATCTAGTGCTTGACGACCAGGTGGGTTTTGTGTCGGGGAGAGAGGGCAAAGACAACAGCCTGAAACTCTGTCATGTGATGGCAGCAGCAAGGAAAAAGGGAATCCAGCTCGCCCTGTTGGGGGTGGACGCAGAGAAGGCTTTCGACAGGGTGAGCTGGTCCTTCATGCGTCAGACACTATTTAGATTTGGCTTTCCCGTTGAATTCATTGCGGCCATCTTTACTTTATATGGACTGCCGTCTGGTAGACTCAAGGTGAACGGCACGCTCTCGCCCTCTTTCGGTATCACTAATGGGACAAGGCAGGGATGCCCTCTCTCCCCGACACTCTTTGTTCTTACTTTGGAACCACTGTTACAACAAGTCAGGGAAATGCATGAAGTGGAAGGAGTGGACATAGCAACTACTAAACATATTAAAATTTTAGCATACGCCGATGATCTGCTGTTTGTGGTATCTAACCCGGCCAGAGGCTTGCAGACTCTACAGGGCTTACTCAATGGCTTTGGCACCTTATCTAATTACAAGGTAAATTTCGAGAAATCCGAAATTTTGAATATTGGAATTCAAAACAGCACAGTATTACACATTAAATCGAATACCTCATTTGCATGGGCGACGGCGCACATTACCTACTTGGGAGTCAAATTTCCAGCTTCCCTTGCGGATCTTTACCAATATAATTACCCCCCTTTACTACAGAAACTAACTGGGTTACTAACTGCATATGACTTCCCGACGATATCTTGGATAGGACGGATTAACATAGTGAAAGCATATATTATGCCTTGCTTACTGTATACAATGGCTATGCTTCCCATTCCATTGCCCTCTTTACTCTTTAAAACGATTAGAAGATTGTTCTCCAACTACGTCTGGAATAAACGACGCCCACGGTTAACTTATAAACTACTGACCAGACACAGAACTGCGGGAGGATTGGGATTACCTGATCCGCAAAAGTACTACGAAGCGCTACAGCTACAGCGCTGGCTAGAATATGTCAGCCCTACAAGACCTTTAGGGCTGGACCCTAAGAAACTGACATCAACGGGTCGCACAGTGGAACAGGAATTATGGTTCCCTTCTTTGAGGGGCAGTACTATAAGACATAACACATGCAATACTGAGGCATTATTATTTGGCGGAGCTCAGCTGACATGGCTTAAATATAGACACCAACTGCAACAAGATACCATCTTGTCTCTGCCCGCGAACCTATTGCCGCATGCTCTGAAATCTGCTGATGCAATGACTACTAGCTGGTGGAAAGGGCTTAGCCATCTTACTATTCGAGACATACTACACAGGGAATCTATTCCCTCTATGGACGAACTGCGTGACCTATATCAGGGTAAGGGCACAAATTTTCTTACCTATCAAGGTTTTCATAACACATGTCAGGAGGCCCTCAGACTGATGGATGTGAAGAGATTGCGTAACCCTTTTGATGCTTTATTGAGTACCACTCAGTCGCGCTCACGACCATTACGGATTATTCTCCACGCCCTTGATTCAGACTTCAGAGAACATCTCCCAGGATATTTAGACTCATGGGAGAGAGAACTAGAAATATCGTTTACGCACAACCAAAAAATGCGATTATTACACCACGCCAAAGGTTATTCACGATGTGTTAGACTTCAAGAAAACCATTAATACTTTCGCGGTGGTATAAGACCCCAGAGAAACTGTTTGCTTACGGCCTAGCTCCTTCGGCGTTATGCTGGAGATGTAGCGCTGCAACAGGTTCTCTATTCCATATCTGGTGGTCCTGCAGAAATATCCAGCCATTTTGGCAAGAGGTCCTATCAGAGATCAGAGCGGTAATGGGCTGGGATTCTGGTGTTTTAGGGTCCTTCCAGCAGGCGGTGCTTCACATACCTAATCACACATACAAGCCGCACAGGTTCAATTTAGCTACACAGCTCTTGATTGCGGCCAATGCAGTTATTCCCAATTACTGGCTGTCTGCTACGTGCCCTACCACCACTACATGGCGCACCAAAGTGGAGAGCATAAGGTCTTTTGAAGAATTACAATGTAAGGCTGACATATGTCAACCTAAGTTTCTGATGACTTGGTCTCCATGGCCGCGAAGACTTTGAACAAGTGTTTAATCGTGGGATATATACCTTCACTCCCCTCTTCCTACCCCCCCTCACTCCCCCCTTGTCTTTCTCTTAATCTAATTCCCCCCCTCTACTTTTCTCTTTTTGCTTCTCTTGAATACGCATTGAAAGTTTGAGTGACGCTGTACGTTTCTCTATGCTTCTGGAGGACGTTAGGCGTCTTATAAACCTATTGTTTTTAGTTTCCCAGATTATGTGACTTATAGCTAACATGCTTGAGGAAGCTGTTATGAACCCAGAGTGCACTCTGGAAATACATTCTGTGTCCTGGCGAGACACATGACGTTAATGTGTCCCCCAGTGACGCCACGAGCATGGGACCACTTCGGCCCCAATGCTCAGTCGGGGGTACATGGCTTACGGTGGGTGTGGGTCATGTACGATTCGACATTTGTTGTGACTAATAGTATTGATGCTATTACTGCTTAAGTGTTAAAAAAAAATTTTTTTCTATGTTTGTGGTTGTTGATTCATTGATGAAAATGCTTTTCTATGGTTATGTACATGCATTTACCTTATCTGTAGCCTTTTATTTCCGTACAATAATAATAAAAACAGTTTAAACAAAAAAAAAAAAAGATTTGGCCATTTTTATAGCATGTTGTCAGCCAGTGCTCCCTCTCCACATCATAGTGGATTTGCACAGCATTCTTCAGTACGCTGTACCCTGGTACCATAACAGCGCAGGGGGGCTGCAGGCCCTGAAAACCCTTAAACTGGCTCTGCAGCAGGTCCTGAGCCATGATGATGATCGCGTCATCCAGGTAGCCGTCCTGCCCTGTGCTCTGCAGGATGGTTAAGAGCTCTGGAGGCAGGTTGTTCTCTTGGTTCCCGATATTGGGCATCTCCACTGTGTGGTCTCATCTCCGGGGTTACTGTCATGGGTGTATCGCCACGAGGATCGTCGCGATTACACACTCTGACTTCTCACAGCTGAGTTGCTGTTTCTTTGTGTTTGGTAATGAGGGAGTTAATTTTACCTAGCTCTTTGCTAAGACTAGGTCCAGCCTCGCCCGGCTGCTTTTGATTATGTTCTAATTAGCTTCCTTTATATAGCTGCCAGTCTGGGTGTTAGATGCCGTGAAAGTATTCATGTAGTCTAGCAGACTGGATCGGTTCTGAGAATACTTAAGCTAAGAGCTCCTTAGTTGTTTTTACTCTTATAGCTTATAGTTTATCTCTGAGACCTTAGGTGTTCCTACTGTGTGTGAGTGTTGTATGTAAGACTTTATTTACTTTATTTCTTGTCTTTCTTGTATGTCTTTCTGTTCATTAACCGTTACCTGTTCATTCCCTTTGGTGGTAATCAGGGACCTTCTTAGGACTAGATTACAGTTGGCAGGGATTGATAGGAGACAGGGTTTACGCTGGTGGCCTGGACCTCTGTACCTTTAACAGTACCTCCAGGTAGAGGGATTAGTTAGGACCCCAGTTTAGGGTCAGCATAGACCCCGGTCACCCTCTAGCCGGAGACAGTGTATAACGGATTCCGTATTGACCCACTGGACATTGTCAGGTAATTCTATGTTATCATATATCTATGCGCATGCTATATAGGATGTTGCCCTTTTGATATAGATTACTGACATCACATATTATATATATATCTGCTACACAGCGTGACAGTTACTTCTCTAAGTAGATCAGTAACATTTTCTGTAGCATGTCTCTTGGCTGGTGGCATCATCTCGGGCTGACTGTCCCCTGAGGGTGATGCTTTCCTTTTCAGATTGTCTCGGGGTCTTGTTTGTGGTAGCCCTTCGGTGTGCACCTTGTGCATATTTTGGATCGGGAAGATCCTGGGGTCTTGTTTGTGGCAGCCCCTCGGGTGCATCTTGTGCATTTTCTGGATCGGCAAGATCCTGGGGTCCTGTTTGTGGCGGCCCCTCGGGATCGGCAAGATCCTCTTCACTTTCTGCAATGCTAGAAGTGGGCTCAGTATCACCTACTATGTAGGTTGGGCTCTTCTCACCGCTGTCTTGGCTGATGACGTGGTCTCTACGTCTTTTTATAGAAACTGACCTGAAGCTCCTGGCCGCTGTAATGGTGGCAGATTTGGTGGCCTGGAAGGAATCCTTCAGCAGAGTTCTCCATTTGCATTGGGATTTCCTGAATCGGGTCAGAAGACTAAAGCCAATTGACTTGCAGGAAGAGAGAGCCTTGACCAGCAGCCGCTGGCCATAACGGGGACGTCCATAAATCCTCATGACGTCGTCGCTTTCTTTCTCCTTCGTTTTCCTGTAGCTTTGTGTATCCAGTAGGGAGTCACACAAATGACAACCCTGACTCTGCGGTCAGGCTTTACATAGACTTTACTCTTTTACTCCCATTACGATGTCATAGAGATGATGTCATCGAGTTCCACATTCCACATTGTGACATGCAATCAGTGGTTGGTGCAAGAGACGGAACTTTCTGTAAGTCCAGATGTTACAGAGAACGAGACGCCACAATATCAGGAATGACAGCTTGACACTTTTAGTATCAATGTTGAGATCATAGTGAAGAGCCGACATTTTTATTTTTTCAACAATCCTGATCATTTTTGGAGACTTCAGTTTATAATCTTTTTATAGAAATGATAGAAAATATACAAAAATAACAACAAATATGTTTTTCATTGATTTCTAAAACTCCCACTAATGTATTATTGGATAAACCCTTGGGGGAAAAACTCAGCTTTATAGTTGTTTTGTTCTATAAAGTCTTCCTGAATACTGAGTCGGTTACATTATTTTCCATTATTATGAAGCTTTTCTACATCTTTATCATTATTTTTATTTCTTGTTATATTTGGGTGGTATACCTGCCCCCCGGCCATGCGGTGATGTAAGAAAATGTGTTCAACATATGTCCACGCCATTTGGGGGACTATAGGATGTATCTGACAATAAAAGCCGCCATCCTCCTGACATTGTTCACACTCATCATTGCTCAGATGTATTTTAACCAATCACATTCAAATGGTTATTAAACAAAATAAAATAAATCTGACCATTTTCACACTGGACATTGAGGCTTCTTCTCTAGTTATTTCAGGAACTTAACATGTACATTAGCCACAATAATCAGGGTGTGACCTTATCTTTTATATTGAAGCATCTAATGAGCGTGTGCAAAGGTCATTGTGGAGGGAAGTGAAGCAGGAGGAGCTGTGACATTGCCTATTGGAATTGGTGGATACTGTGTTTTCAGCAGAAGCTTTATCAGTCATTGTAATCCTGCCTCTGATGATAAGGAGTCAGCTGAAAACTGTTCTTGAAAGGATAGGGAGTATGGTTCTAAACTAATCTCAGTAGCCAGTGTGATAACTGAAAGTTTACTGTTTTTAATAAAGATCGTGAAGATGTGAAAATACAATTGGCAAAAGTTTTTTTTTTAAATCCAGTAAATAAAAACTGTTTTTTTAGATGTATGGGGCTCATTGCACTGTATAAAGCAATATATGGGGCTCATTATACTGTATGGAGCAATTCATGGGATTCATTATACTGTATGGAGCAATGTATGGGGCTCATTATACTGTATGAAGCAATATATGGGGCTCATTACACTGTATGAAGCATTATATGGGGCTCATTATACTGTACAGAGCAATACATGGGGTTCATTATACTGTATGGAGCAATATATGGGGTTCATTACACTGTATGAAGCAATATATGGGGCCAGGGTTGAACTGGCCTACCGGGACACTGCCGAAGTGCCCGGTGGGCCCCAGAGATAAGGAGGAAGAAGAAAAAAAATTTTAGACACGTGGACCCTTTGAAGATGGAAGAGGCAGAGGTGCATGGGAGCGTGCATGCAGTCCCGACCCACCGCCATGACCAGGGCCAGCAGCACCACCCAGCACACCCAGGTAAGTGCTGGGCTCTTGGCAAAAGGGGGTGGGACACATCGTATGGGGCCCCTGAGTTGGGAGAGTCCAGCACCACCCCCTCTCTCTAATACTCACCTCTCCTCGTTCGTGACTCTGTCCTGAGCACTGCAGAGTCGGGAGAGATGCTGAGTATACTGGACCTGCAGCGGAAACAGGAGAGGTGAGTATTTGATTTTTTTAAATGTATACAGCATTACCTGGGGCCCATGATGTACTGTATGGAGGAGTATTACATGAGCCCATGAAGCACTTTATGGAGGAGTATTACATGGGCCCATGATCCACTGTAAGGAGGAGCATTACATGGGCCCATGAGCCACTGTATGGAGGAGCATTACATGGGGCCCATGAGCCATTTATGGAGGAGTATTACATGGGTCCATGAGCCACTGTATGGAGGAGTATTACATGGACTCATGAGCCACTGTATGGAGGAGCATTACATGGGGCCCTGTGATGAACGGCACACGGACCGCCACATGGTAGCCCGGGGGTCACGGCTTGTGATCCCACTGCTGCCAGCAATGTGACGATAAAACACACACACGACGGCTGCTGCCTTCCGACCCAATGTGTCAGGAATAATCTGGAGGGATTTATAATTATCCCACTTCCACTTAGGAACTTGCAGCTCTCTGGCGCCCCCTTTTAGCCTCAGGTCAGTCAGGGAACAGCACCTGGGATAATTAGTTACCAGACGGGCCGCTTGGATGTGTGCTGGCTATTGGGCATGCTGCAGTGAGGGAATTATAATTACTCCGGGCCGCAGCCAGGCAATACACTTATAAAACCCGTTCCGTCACTGCCAACGCCACCCCACAGTTCAACACTTTACAGTACACCCCTTATTTTTAGCTGCCACCAGCTACAATTTTTTTAATGAACAATTTATCAAGAGGGTCTGTAGCAACCCCGAATTAGTAGCGTAGTTACTTCAGGCACGTGCTAATTCGTTTATAGAGCAGGAGAACCAAACTAATAATTTTATATGTTTATTCCTAAAATGCAGGCAGAGTTTATACAGTATAAAAAGATGTAACAAGCTGAGACAATACAATTATGTACAATTCAATTAAAATAAAACAGGGTTAAATGTGAAAAACTTACATGATATTTAGGTAGTTACAGGCAAGACAGGCTGGGGGAGGAGCCACACGTCATAGTTCATTTTTAGATCTTTCAGTCAGGTCATCTCCAGCTAGATTGGGGAGGGGGGTGTTATGTTTTGGTAGCTGAGGAGAATAAGCAAAAACGGCAATACACCAGAGAGGCTGGAACCTATTGGATTGCAGTAACCTGAACTAACCACACAACTAGAGGTAGCCGTGGAGCGTTCCTACGTTGATCCTAGACGCCTCGTCACAGCCTGAGAGATAACTACACCTAAAGGCAGAAAGATGAAAGCTATCTGCCCCGGAGCAGATCCCCAAAGAAAATAGGAAGCCCCCAAACATGTAATGGCGGTTAGACAAGAAGAAGCACGGACACAGACAGAAAATAGAATGAGCAAATGCTGGGGCCCAATCTGTCTAGACAGAAAAGTACAGGAAAGGATACTCACTGCAATCCAAAAAAAACCCTAAAAAATACCAACTCTTCTGATTGCAAAAACACCTGAGATCACATGATCTCTACCACCTAATCAGATCTCTGGTGTAACAAAACTAAGCCGCAGCCACTGAAAAAACAGGAAAAAGCAAATGAACAAACAACAGTGGCTCCAAATAAAATAAGAGGAGCACAAGCCCCCGGAGGGGACCTGGCTGACCTCCACAGAAGTGCAGGGAACAATGCAAAAAGCAAGCACAAAAATAAAAGCAGAAAATATCTTATCTGATAGCAGAAGATGCAGGCAAGGCTCAGCAAACTTCCAAATGAACCAGGAACCACAATTGAGACAAGAACAATTGATCACCGGCAACCATCATGGGAGGGAACCTCCCTTATATCAGACCAGTCCGTGATCCCAGATTGCCATTCCTCGCTGAAAGGTTCAGTACTGTCTGTAACCACCAGAGGGAGCCTCTGCTCAGAAACCATCTCTAGCACATTCATAACAGGGGGGCTAGTTGCAGACTTATACACATGGGCTTGTGATCTCACAACAGAGGATGGTTTTCTGGCCACCTCCCATAGCTCGAAGTTACAGTTTTAAGCTCTGGAAACTTATAAAGACCATAACTTGGCGGGAGGACCTAGCAGAATAACGGCAGATCTATCAGTGATCTTATTCTGAAATGACTGTTTTAATGAGTCCAAACTCGGATGAGATAGTCCACTGTGCATCAGAGTATTTCATATCTCTGGTTCCGTTGTACTTACGAATTCATCAGTACCACGGTAACGACGCCTGATGGGCGCATGATTCAGAACAGTAGCTTTCGTTTCTCTAACATAAGCTCCCCGCGAGTTATGACCAAAA
The DNA here is from genome assembly GCA_033576555.1 of Oophaga sylvatica. NCBI lineage: Eukaryota > Metazoa > Chordata > Amphibia > Anura > Dendrobatidae > Oophaga > Oophaga sylvatica. The sequence goes on along the minus strand of JARQOD010000005.1, from coordinate 536,429,489 downwards.
GAATGAATTCCCATGATAAGCTATAGGACAGACTGCAGGTCTGAGGAGACAAAGAACATTCCTGAGGTGGGGGCGAAAGGAAGGAGCGAGTAAGAAGGAGAAAGAAGGACTGATTTTCCAGTCCAGCTCTGTTCTGGCAAAACACGATGGGGGTCGTAGTTCTCTTTGTGGAAAGTTTTAGAACAGCACAAGGAATGGAGCTCCCATTCCAGGGTATCATCACAGGCCCATGAGCCACTTTATGGAGGAGTATTACATGGGCCCATGAGCCACTGTATGGAGGAGTATTACATGGGGCCCATGATCCACCGTATGGAGGAGCATTACATGGGGCCCATGGTGTCCTGGATGGAGGAGCATTACATGGAGTCCATGATCTACTGTATGTAGGAGGATTATATGGGGCCCATGATGTATTGTATGGAGGAGCATTATATGGGGCCCATGATCTACTGTATGGAGGAGCATTATATGGGGCCCATGATCTACTGTATGGAGGAGCATTACATGGGGCCCATGGTGTACTGGATGGAGGAACATTACATGAAGTCCATGATCTACTGTATGTAGGAGGATTATATGGGGCCCATGATGTATTGTATGGAGGAGCATTATATGGGGCCCATGATCTACTGTATGGAGGAGCATTATATGGGGCCCATGATCTACTGTATGGAGGAGCATTACATGGGGCCCATGGTGTACTGGATGGAGGAGCATTACATGGAGTCCATGATCTACTGTATGGAGGAGTATTATATGGGGCCCATGATCTACTGTTTGGAGGAGCATTATATGGGGCCAATGATCTACTGTATGGAGGAATATTATATGGGGCCCATGAAGTCCTGTATGGAGGAGCATTACACGGTGCCAATGATGTACTGTATGGAGGAACTTTACATGGGGCCCATGATGTACTGCATGGAGAAGCATTACATGGGGCCCGTGATGTACTGTATGGAGGAGCATTATATGGGGCCCATGATGTACTGTGTGGAGGAGCATTACATGAGGCCCCTGATATACAGCATGGAGGAGCATTATATGTGGCCCATGATGTTCTATATGGAGGAGCATTACATGGGGCCCTTGATGTACTGTATGGAGGAGCATTACACTGTGCCCATGATGTACTGTATGGAGGAGCATTATATGGGGCCCATGATGTACTGTGTGGAGGAGCATTACATGAGGCGCCTGATATACAGCATGGAGGAGCATTATATGTGGCCCATGATATGCTGTATGGAGGAGCATTACATGGGACCCTTGATGTACTGTATGGAGGAGCATTACATGGGGCCCATGATCTACTGTATGGAGGAGCATTATATGAGGCCCATTATATATTTATGAAGGAGCATTATATGGGGCCCATGATATGCTGTATGGAGGAGCATTATATAGGGCCTATTATATACTGTGTGGAGGAGCATTATATGGGGCCCATGATATACTGTATAAGGGACTATGTGGGTGCCCATAATGATGTATGGAGGACTATGTGGTTACCCATAATACTGTATAGAGGACCATGTGGTGCCAATAATACTGTATAGAGGACTATGGTTGCCCATATACTGTATGGAGGACGATGTGGTGCCAATAATACTGTATGGAGGACTATGTGATGCCCATATATTGTACTCTACCTGTATTTCTTATCTGTGCATCGGGAATCGTGGCATGTGTTAAAGTGGCCCACTGAGACTCTTTAGCCCCAGACCCACGAAAACCTGGAGCCGGCCCTGGTGACGACGCAAATCAAGATTAACGCCGGCTGCTGCTGTGACAGGGCACTCTGTTGTGTCACAGGCCGTGCGTCAACGTCACATAGCAGTTACGCTAAATGGCTGCCAGCTTATCAGAGGCTGCACGATGACTCCTGCAGCCTTTGATAGCCTTTCAATGTTACTGCTATGTGATATCAGCGCGCGGCCTGTCACACAGCAGAGTGCCCTGTCATAGCTGCAGTCGGCGGCCAATTTAACGACCACGCCGAATATGAAGCCACAAAAGGATGCTGTGGAACGCAGGAAGGTGAGAATTATCCCCCCTTCTGTGATTGGGCAAGGTAGTGGCCATAGGGCCTGACATAGGGGCCCAGGGGGGAGACATTATTAAAGTAGACATAGGGGCCCAGAACGAGGCGACATAGGGGCCTAGGATGGGGACATTGGATAAAGGGACCCAGGATGAGGACATTAATACTGGCAGGTGCCCTGGATTGGGACCTTTTTAAAGAGGACATTGGGATCCAGGATGGGGACATTAAATAAAGGGGCCCATGATCTGGCACCTTATTAAATAAAGGGGTGACATAATTACTGTATGGAGGTCAGGATGAGGAAAATATGTTATTGATTTATGGTGGCAAGTGGGGATATAATTACTGTAGGGGCCAATCAGAGGACATTATTACTGCTGTAATTTAATTTACTTTTGAGGCTCCTGTCTTTCATGGGGAGAACAAAAGGGGTCCTGTTACTGTGCAGGGCGGAACTATGTATTTTTTTTCTTTATCTGACATAGTGTAGAAGTTGGGAAATAGTGTGCAATGTGCTTTGGAAACAATCAGCTATAGATAACTGTGTTATTTTCTGCAGAGATGAGTCCTGGCTGGAAGAAGTGATGGCGGTCTGTGCTGGATGAAGATGAAAGACTTCAACTACAGAAGTCACTTATGAGTCAGAGTGTTACCTGTACACTGACACTATATACTGTGTACAGAGCTCCTGTGTATAATGTCACTGGTGATCACTTTATTACCTGTACACTGACACCATATGCATAGCTCCGCCATATGATGTAACCGGTGACCACTGTATTACCTGTACACTGACACTATATACAGAGCTCCTGTGTATAATGTGACCGGTGATCACTGAATTACGTGCACACTATATACGTATATGTATATATACAGAGCTTCTGTCTACAATGTCACTGGTGATTACTGCGTTACCTGTACACTATATACAGAGCGCCTGTGTATAATGTCACTGGTGATCACTGTGTTACCTGTACACTGACACTATATACAGAGCTCCTGTGTATAATGTCACTGGTGATCACTGTATTGCCAATACACTGAAACTATATACAGAGCTCATGTGTATAATGTGACTGGTGATCAGTCAATTACCTGTACACTATACACTATATACAGAGCTCCTGTCTACAATGTCACTGGTCATCACTGCATTACCTCTACACTGACATTATATACTCTATACTATTAGCAGAGTTCCTGTGTATAATGTCACTGGTGATCACTCTATTACCTGTACACTATACACTATATACAGAGCTCTGGGTATAATGTCACTGGTGATCACTGCATTACTTGTACACTGAAATTATATATACAGAGCTCCTGTGTATAATATCACCAGTGGTACTATTACTGTTATTAGTATTATGGTTTTTATTAATGATCAGTATTGTAGTACTCAATCACTATGTGCTGGTAATATGTGATCTGGTCATGATTTGGTGGTTTTTCTCTTGTATGTGGTATTATTCGGTCACTATGTCATCTGGTCATGATGTGACAGTAATAATCCCAAGAATGTGTAATTTTTCAGTCACTATGTGGTGGTAATATGTCATCTGGTCATGGTGTAGCTGTATTTGCCCCTGTATGTGGTATTATTCGGTCACTATGTGGTGGTAATATGTGGTCTGGTCATGATGTGACTGCATTAACCACCTGTATGTGGTATTATTCAGTCACTATGTTTTGGTGATATGTGGTCTGGTCATGGTGTGGTGGTATTTGTCTCTTGTATGTGGTATTATTCAGTCACTATGTGGTGATAATATGTAATCTGGTCATGTTTTGGTGCTTTTCTCTTGTATGTGGTATTATTCGGTTACTATGTTGTTTGGTCATGATGTGACTGTAATAATCCCCTGTATGTGGTAATATTTAGTCACTATGTGGTGGTAATATGTGATCTGGTCACGGTGTGGTGGTATTTGTCTCCTGTATGTGGTATTATTCAGTCACTATGTGTTGGTAATATGTGGTCTGGCCATGATGTGACTGTATTAACCACCTTTATGTGGTGTTATTCCGTCACTATGTGGTGGTAATATGTGTTCTGGTCATGGTGTGGTGGTATTTGTCCCTTGTGTGTGGTATTATTTGGTCACTTTGTGGTGGTAATACGTAGTCTGGTCATGGTGTGTCGGTATTTCCTCCTTTGTATTGGTATTATTGGTCTTGGTATAGTGGACTGTGTTGTGTATGAAGGTCACTTGTTCTCTCTGCTATCAATAAGGGGAAAATTCTTGATTTCCAATAGAGATTAAATACTTGGATGTTTAACCCCTCCCTGTCCTGTGACTATTACATAGTAGCAAATATCCACTTACAGTGGTTCTACGGTGAAAACAAGTGATCACCTATCCTAAGGCCATGTTCACACATTCAGTATTTGGTCTGTATTTTGTCTAAGTATTTGTAATCCAAAACCAGTAGTGGGCGATAAATGCAGAAGTGGTGACATGTCTCTACAATACTTTTCCTCTGATTGTTCCACTCCTAGATTTGCCTTACAAATAATGATGAAAAATTCTGACTGAATACTGAACGTGTGAACGTGGCCAAAGGATAAGTGATAAGTTATTGATTGGTGGGGGTCCGACTGCAGGGAGCTGCACCGATCTGCAGAATATGAATTCTTATCCCCATTAGTATGGAGCGGCATGTACGACTCGACCACTGATCCATTCATTCCCTGAGGGGCTGCACTTGGCTTTTTCTGGAAGCCCCCAAAGAGGATGAATGGAGCTACGGTCAGACATCCCACCTGCCGCTCCATTTTAAAATGGGGATAAAAGTGTCCTGTAAGGGATAAAAGTTCCCCATTCTTCCGATCTGTGCCGTTTCCAATAGTTGGATTCCACCGATCAATAAGTTATTGCCTACCTAACCTGTGGATTGGTGCTAACTTGCTTTCATCAAAGAACCCTTTCATGCAAACTACTGTAATTGTACATCCCAATTATGGTGGTACACAGTAAATGTGCAGGAGCCGCCTGTGTTTTATAGTCTACACTCCACTATATCGGGGATAACAGCTAAGTTATTTGCTTATAGCTCTAGTGTGGGCCCCTAGTGTCAATTCCCTTGTGGGCCCCTAACACCCCAGTCCGATCCTGTTCTTTTCCGCAGGATGAAAATGTAATTCGAAGTTAAAATAAGCGAAGAATATCCACCTGGCTTGAGGAGGAGTCAACTGCTGGCAGAACTGACTCCGAAGAGCGAGGTCAATCCATGAGGTCTCTACTGCCCAGTGTCTAAACTCTGAGCAGTAAACCTCAGCTTTACGGCCTCCCTTAACCAAGTTACGGATCTTGGATTCAGCCACAACTGTTCTCACAGTGAACTGAGGTGAACTTACTTAGCTCAGCGCTGCACCGTGACACACCATGAGAAATTTCTCACAGTGAACTGCGGTGAACTCACTGAGCTCAGCGCTACACCATGAGACTTTTTCTCAGGGTGTTAGTGGGACTCTCACTGAGGTCACCACAGTTCATTTACCCGTCTGGGAACGCAGCCTCAGTGACCTATGGTAGCCTCGATGACGTCACCGCTAAATCACTGACTCGGCGCTCGCAGCAGCCCATTCTCCTGTAGTTTTCAGGCTGGTCGATCGCATCTTGGCACCGTCCAGGTTGAAAACCAATTATCACAGACATGAATTATGGCGTGGAACCGTATGTTGGACAGGTGAGGGATATTGTTGTTTTTTTTTTTTTCAGTTTTTTTTACAGGAGACCAGGGCTTCAATGAAATGTGCATTAGGTGAGCATTTTTGTTTATTATTTTCTTTTTTTTTTTTACAGAAGACCAGGGCTTCAATGGAATGAGCGTAAGTTGAGTATAACTGCAATTGTTATTTTTAAATAAAGTTATAAAACAATGTTTATTTTATTTCAAATAAAGGACTTTACTCTTGATGTTTTTTTTACTGACCATGACCATATGACTATGGTGCTTGTTTTGGATAAGTGTCTTATAGATACCTCTCAATTACTAACCTGTGGGCTTGATGTCACCTGAAAATACAAAGGTGACATCAAGCCCACAAATATGAACCCCACTTTTCTGGGGCAGCAGCAGACTGCTATTTGTGGACTGGGGGCAATATCCATGGACCCTTACCAGCCTAAGAATATCAGCTCCTGGCTGTCTGCTTTAGCAAGGTTGGTTGTCAAAAGTGGGGGGACCCCATACTGTTTTTTAAAATTATTTATTTAAATAATTTAAAAAAATGTTGTGGAGACCCCTCTATTTTTGGTAACCACCCATGATAAAGCTAACAGCTGGGGGTTGCAATCCGAAACTGTCAGTTTTGCCGTGCTGGTTATCAAAAATAGAGGGGAACCCACGCCATTTAAAAAAAAAATGTGTTTACTGACAGCAGAGGCGCTACTCACATCAGCACTCCTGCTGTCACTGTTATTAGCGGCAGCAAGTCTAGACTGAAGGGAGTAGTACACTCTCATCAGCCAGTGCCTCCGTGACTGGAGGTAAACTTTTTACCGCCAGTCAATGCTGCTGGCGCTCTGACCGGCGGTAATAATCTTATCGCTGATCAAAGCTGCCGGTGTTTCTTGCACTGTCGTGTAACATGGGAAATATCTGATGATCAGGTTCGGTGTACCGAACTCAAACAGTAACACGGACTTCCTGAAGAAGTCCGTGCTCAGGGTTTGCCCGAACAGTAGGTGTTCGGTACGGACCCCGAATTTTACTGTTCAGGTTCACCCATCAATACCTACAACACATTCATATAGAGTAGAGAGGGAAAGCTAAGGAGAACCTTAAATAAAAGGAGCAAGTATAACCTCCCTGAAAGCCAACAGTGGTAAAAGGAAAAAGTGCTGGGAGGACAGTAAACAGTCTCACTGCAAGAATACAACTGGAATTTAGCAAACAAGGTAAACCCCATATCTTAATGGCTGGAACTCCTGGACACACATCCACTAAGCGGTATAGTCAGCAAGGAAGTGCAGTGAAGGGTGAACATATAATACTCCGCTCAGAATGTGATAAGACAAACTAAAATGGGAAAATGAGAAACATCTGGAGAGAAGTAAACCAAGAAAGGAAAACAAAGAATAGAAACATTTTGACAGGGAAGAAAGGGCAATAGCTCAGAAGACAGAGGAACCCACCTTGCAACAGGTTACAGGATCAAATACCCAAGCCAAGCAATGACAGGTGAACATCAGTGTGAGCAGCCTCTTTTTACCTCCACACCCCAGGTATCTCCAGTATTAGATAGATAGGCAAGGTGGACAACAGAGTATGCAGCCTCTTCTTATCTTAGCATCCCTGCTATCTCCAGTATTAAATCAGAAAGACAGGTTTGACAGTAGTGTGAGCAGCCTCTTCTTACCTCAGCACTGCTGGTATGTCCAGTATAAATCAGAAAGACAGGGGCCATCTATTGGATGCGCCTTTTCTGGAGCGGCCGAGAGCTGATGTTCTTAGTCTAGGAGGGGTCAATATCCACGGCCCCTTCCTCATCTATTAATATCATCATGCAGCTGTATGTTTAGCTTTTGCTGGTTATTAAATATAGGGGGGACCCCACATCATTTTTTTTTTGGGAGTCCCCCCTACAATAACCAGTAAAGGCTAAGTAAACTGCTGTGAACTGTTATTAATAGCCTGGGAACCATCATGGCTATTGGCCCCTTCTCAGAACAATAGCATTAGCCCCAAGCTGTTGGCTTTCCCTCAGCTGTTTAGGAAATGAAGGGCACCCCATGCCATTTTTTTTATTTATTTATTTATTTATTTAATACACAATATACACACACAGTGGATGCTAACTCCAATTCCCATCAGCCTCTCCTGGTCTTGCGGATCGCAGGGAGACCAGCCAAAAATTATGAAAGCTGCGTTCAGCATCCAGCGCCTGGGAACAATGCTAATTGTACTGCTTTTCACAGGTGCCGTTACGTGTCACACTGATGCAGCACACGAACGACACATGGATGCCACACGTATGTTACACACAGACACACGGACACGGAAAGCATTGGTACTAGTATTCCAGCACCGGTACTATCAGGACGTGTGATCTGGAACTAGAACTTAGATGGCTAAAACAGCAAAGTAGCAGCAGAAAAGCCAGCTACCAATTCAGAGGCATAACATCGTTTGAACGAGTTGGCAGAGGGAGAAGATAGTGGGGTGCAGGTATCATGCCATATTCTATAACTAAGGGCTTCGGCCAGAAATGCTTCAGAATGGGCACAGTTTTTAAATTGTTTGGACACCCTTTTTTAACCATGTGAACGAAGGCTACAGATTTTTATTCATACGGGGCCATGTGGATCCTTTGCTTCCTTTTTTTGTCAGTGGGGCGCAGGAGTTGCATGATGTATTACTAACCATTAAAAAAGAAGAATTTTGTGTCTATTACATGAATAAATTCAATTATAGACACATTTTCCTTAGGCATCATCTAATAATATAATTACCACTAATAGACCTTCACAGATATTAGATAGCAACGTCGCAGACTAGACAAAAAAATATTCTGTAAAGCTGCAGTTTTGTAAAAATCCCACAAGGTAGCAGTGTGTGCATTCTTTTCAATACTTGACATCATTGTGGAGAGACCTGCTGAGAGCTGCAGAGTGACTGAGAGTTGGGAGAAAATCATGGCATAATGCAAACGTAAAGGGATTGGCCACTACTAGGACATCCCTTTATTAATATAAATACAGGGGGGCCATTTATATGGATACACCTAAATAAAATGGGAATGGTTGGTGATATCAATTTCCTGTTTGTGGCACATTAGTATATGGGAGGGGGAAACTTTTCAAGATGGGTGTTGACCATGGCGGCTATTTTGAAGTTGGCAATTTTGGATCCAACTTTATTTTTTTCAATGGGTTAATTTTTTCATGAGTTATTTACAAGTTTATGACCACTTATAAAATGTATCCTTCAGATGACCCCAAAGATAAAAGTCTAATGGGGTCAGATAGGGAGACCTTGGTTGCCATTCAACTGGTCCACGATGACCAATCCACTTTCCAGGAAACTGTTCATGTAGGAATGCTCAGACCTGACTCGGGTCATCTGAAGGCAAATGTCTATGCTGTGAAGATATGAGATGTGCAGCATCTGAAACAACGGATACTGGAAGCCTGTGCTAGCATTTCTTCTTTAATGAATTGGGAGGTGGCAGAGGATGCTCAGTGCCTGATAGCGTCTTCTCCCACCCCCAAATTCATCATGGTGCTATAAAGGACTTATAATGAATGATGGGGACACAGGACAGGGACTAAGGCTATGTGCACATGTTCAGGATTTGCAGGAGAATATTCTGCTGCATATCCCAATGTGATGGCAGGAAGGACGCTGCGAAAAACACATTTATTTCTTGGCAACGTTTTTGTCATGCTTTTATTATGTATTTTCCCCATTAGTACAGGTGAAATACGCTGCAAGAATTGACATTATTCAGATTTTAATCTGCTGCAAATCAGCAAGGAAAAATAAGCAACGTGTGCATGAGACTTCAGGGATCTCATTCACTTTTCCTGTACTGTACAACCTTGCATATATTCCATGTGCACATAGCCTTACAGGTAATGACGGAGAGTCACAGACTGAATAATTTATATTTATTGGGAGGCAGAGATTATAGGTAATGGGGGACACAGTACTACTTATCACTTTATTTTTAATGGTGCGTGGCTAATAGTATGTTAATGGTGGGGTACATATCTGTATTCAGGGGGGAGACACATGTATGTATACAATATATGTGACCTTGTTATTTTTAGGGCTGTGGTGATCATCGTGACAAGACGAGTTGTAGCTGGGAGATGTCGGCATGAAGGTCTGACCAGATGGAGAACAAACAGGAGAAAGCAACTCTAACCAGATGAGACTTCAGCAGTAAGTGCCGGGATGTAGATATTATTCTGTACCTGCACTGTGTGATATGGAGTGATAATGCTATCTGTAAAATCCCTTATTCTTCATTCTTACATTTGTGTGAAATGTCCGTGTGCTTCCAGGTTTTTTTATTGGACGGCAGTCGATAAAGTTTATAAACTCATAGAGTTTTATAGGTCCATTCACACATACATGAAAATCACGGATCTGAGAATGGTTTGTTCTGATCAGATTTTGAGGATCAGCATAGGACAGTGGCAGCGAACCTATGGCACACGTGCCAGTAGGGGGCACACAGAGCCCTCCAGGTGGGCATGCGCCATCTCCTCAGAAATAGAAGTCGGAGGTGGATGGGGAGCAGCGGAGCAGAGGGTCACAGGAGGCAGAAGCCGGCGGCTGTGGCTGTAACTGCTGCTATAGAGAAATGAATATTCACTGCACTGGAAATGAATAGTCATTTCTTTTTTAACGCGCTCAGTTACCACCGCAGCCTATGGCTTCCAGCAGGTGCCGGGCTATCACGGGCGCCCGCTCATAGGCGTGGAGTGAATATTCATTCCCTTAATGAGCGAGGACACGTGATCGCTCAGCTGCAGGAGCTGCTGTCACCGGAACAAGATGCTGCGAGGGCGCGCAGGGAAGGTAAGTAGCATTTTTTTTAACGATTTACTCATGGGGGCCATACATACAAGCATAGGGATGAGGAACCATGCATACCGGGACAAAGATGAGGAACCATGCAGTCAGGGATGAGGATAAGGAGCCATGGATACAAGGATGGGGATAAGGAGCCATGCATACCAGGACAGGGATGAGGAGCAATGCAGACAGTGATGGGGATAATGAGCCATGCATACCAGGACAGGGATGAGGAGCCATGCATACAAGGATGGGGATAATGAGCCATGCATACCAGGACAGGGATGAGGAGCCATGCAGACAGGGATGGGGATAAGGAGTCATGCATTCCAGAACAGGGATGAGGAGCTATGCAGACAAGGATGGGGGATGAGGAGCCAGAATACCAGGATAGGGATGAGGAGCCATGCCATGCAGACAAGGATGGGGATAAGGAGTTATGCATACCAGTACAGGGATAAGGAGCCATGCATACAAGGATGGGGATAAGGAGCCATGCAGACAGGGATGGGGATAAGGAGCCATGCATAAAAGCATGGGGATAAGGAGCAATGCAGACAAGGATAGGGATGGGGAGCCAGCATACCAGGATAGGGATGAGGAGCCATGCAGACAAGGATGGGGATAAGGAGCCATGCATACCAGAATAGGGATGAGGAGCCATGCAGACAAGGATGGGGATACGGAGCCATGCATACCAGGATAGAGATGAGGAACCATGCATACAGGACAGTGATGAGGAGCCATGCATAACAGGACAGGGATGAGGAGACATGTAGACAAGGATGGAGATGAGGAACCATGCATACCAGAATAGGGATTAGGGGACAATGCATACCCGGCTTATACTCGAGTCAATAGGTTTTCCCAGTTTTTCATGTCAAAATTAGGTGCCTCGACTTATACTTAGGTCGGCTTATACACGAGTATGTACGGTATTTATTTTTTCTTAATGTGAGTCCACTATACCGTATGGAGCACTGTGTGAGCACATTATACAGTATGGAGCATCACATGGGGCCATTATACAGTATGGAGCATCGTGTGGGGCCTTTATACTGCAAGGATCACTATGTGGGGCCCATTACACTTTATGCAGAACTATGTGGTTACATTACACAGTATGGAGGACTATGTGGAGCCATTACACTGTATGGAGGACTATGTGGAGCCATTGTACTGTATGGAGGACTTTATGTGCCCGATATACTGTATGGAGGGCTGTGTGGGGATTGCAGTTGGAGAATCATACTGTGATGGGGTCACCATTCTTTGTCGGGGGAACTGATGGTGGGGGGTACAGTAGGGTCATACTGTGCGTGTGGAGGAGTTCACTTGTGGGCGTATCATACCGTGTTTGGGAGCACTTTTGTTTGCATCATACTTTATTATCTGTTTTATTCAAGGTTTTTTATCCTTTGTTATTACATATTTATATTAGGCCATTGGGCCATCTGCTTTTTACTGCTGTTACATAACATATTATATTATTCCACTATAATTCCAAAAGTTAATCGTTTTATTTGATAAGGAAAAACTTCCTCAATTGTAGACATTTTTTAACAAATATCAAGGTTGGCCTGCATCTTTCTGCAAGCTTTTTAACTTTGGCCCTCTGTGCATTTGAGTTTGACATCCCTGCCTTAAAGGGTTTGTTCTCATCATGATAAAGGGTCAAATTGCAAAGAGGTTGTAGAAATTTGCAATTTTACTTTTGATTAAGATTCTTAAGAACCGACCTCCACTGCATTTGGTGGCTAGTATCTTAGGCTTGGAGTGCAGCGCTTACAAGCTCTTTGATATTGACTATAGCGCGCTAATATACAAGTTGTCTTTCTAATCTAAAACATCAGTATTCAGGGCACTTTGCGAAAAATAAGTGGGCTTTGAATTGCAGTTTGGGCACTCGGTCTCTAAAAGGTTCACCATCACTGTCCTGGGACAAGCTGAATGCGTCTGTAAAAGTGCACAGCACACGACACTGCACACGGATACAGGAATGTAGCCTTATTATGTATAACACAGTCCCTTAGTATATAGTGTATCACTTATTATGTACAGCACAGTCCCTTAGTATATAGTGTACTCACTCATTATGTATAGCACAGTCCCTTAGTGTGTAGTGTACTCACTTATTATGTACCGCACAGTCCCTTAGTATATAATGTACTTATTATGTATAGCACAGTTCCTTAGTATATAATGTACTCTTATTATGTATAGCACAGTCCCTTAGTATATAGTGTACTCATTTATTACGTATAGCACAGTCCTTAGTATATAGTGTACTCACTTATTATGTATAGCACAGTCCCTTAGTATATAATGTACTTATTATGTATAGCACAGTCCCATAGTATATAATGTACTCACTTATTATGTATAGCACAGTCCCTTAGTATATAGTGTACTCACTTATTACGTATAGCACAGTCCTTAGTATATAGTGTACTCACTTATTATGTATAGCACAGTCCTAGTATATATGTACTCACTTATTATTGCACAGTCCTGTATATAGTTACTCACTTATGTATAGCACAGTCCCTTAGTATATAGTGTACTCACTTATGTATAGCACAGTCCCTTAGTATAAAGTGTACTCACTTATTATGTATAGCACAGTCCCTTAGTATATAGTGTACTCACTTATTACGTATAGCACAGTCCCTTAGTATAAAGTGTACTCACTTATTATGTATAGCACAGTCCTTAGTATGTAGTGTACTTATAATGTATAGCACAGTCCTTAGTATATAGTGTACTCACTTATGTATAGCACAGTCCTTAGTATAAAGTGTACTCACTTATTACGTATAGCACAGTCCCTTAGTATATAGTGTACTCACTTATTACGTATAGCACAGTCCCTTAGTATATAGTGTACTCACTTATTACGTATAGCACAGTCCCTTAGTATAAAGTGTACTCACTTATTATGTATAGCACAGTCCTTAGTATGTAGTGTACTTATAATGTATAGCACAGTCCTTAGTATATAGTGTACTCACTTATGTATAGCACAGTCCCTTAGTATAAGTGTACTCACTTATTATGTATAGCACAGTCCCTTAGTATGTAGTGTACTTACTTATAATGTATAGCACAGTCCCTTTGCATATAGTGTTTCACTTATTATGGATAGTGGCTTCCCTTTGTATATAGGGCCCTCTTGGGCCCCTTTGCAGCTGCACAGGTTGCACCAATGATTGTCCGCCCTGCTCTAGTGTCTCAACCTGTGGCTCTCAACATGCCCTGACATTAAGACAGAAAGGGGTCGTGCATGACTTCAGGATCTGACTACAATGGGTCTGTAAACATGGAGACACATGACTCTGCAGAGAAACTGTGTACACAAGACGGTAAATTGTTAATCAGGGCCATTTGCAAAGATGTCTTAGTTTGCATTTTAGATATATTGATATAATAAAATAAAATGTGTTGCAAAGTCTCTAACGACAAATATTAAATAAATCAAGGACAGAGTATACAGTAGATATGGATACGGACGGGTGGTGCTGAATATCTTATTAAACACGAGGCAGCCAAGGCTGAGGATGGCTGAGAAGGTGCCTGTCTTCTTCATCTTCCTGAGGCTGTGGCACGAGGCACCTCCTGGCACTGTGAACTTATCAGGTCTATGCAGGAAGGTGGCACTGATGACTTGTCACTACTGATTTATCCTCCTGGCAGGAACCTCATTCCTGAGATCAGCCGCCTTCTTACTTTTTCCAAGGACCTTGCAGAGCAGGCAAGTAAATATTAACATTTTCGGTTCCCTCATTGTGCTTATGTCTTGTCTGCAGATCATCTCGTCCTTACATGTGGGTTTTTGTAAAACAGTAACACACAAAAGCTTAATTAATTCTTCCGTTTTCTTTCTAAATAGTACTGCTATACAGCGGCTAATAATGCTGCCATAGAATACCCAAATAATACCTTAGAATACCTTAGCAGGGTCAAAAAAAGCACTGCCAAACAATCCAAAAATATATATAGGGTGCATAAATAGTACTGCCACATAATACATAACTGTGCTACCATTTAATACTATTCAGTGCTCTAGACATGGGAGTACTGTACAATATTATAGTTATATTATAGTTACATTCTTGTACATAGGAGCAGTATTATAGTAGTTATGTTCTTGTACATAGGAGTAGTATTATAGTAGTTATATTCTTGTACATAGGGGCAGTATTATAGTAGTTATATTCCTATACATAAGAGCAGTATTATAGTAGTTATATTCTTGTACATAGGAGCAGTATTATAGTAGTTATATTCTTGTACATAGGGGCAGTATTATAGTAGTTATATTCTTGTACATAGGGGCAGTATTATAGTAGTTATATTCTTGTACATAGGGGCAGTATTATAGTAGTATATTTTCTTGTATATAGGGTGTGAGACAGTGAGGGTATGTGTGATGAATGGGGTGTACATTTCACCTAGGTACTTTGCTGACTGGTATAAGGGAAATGTATGGCTTTGTAAACCTAGTGGTAGAGAAAGGTCACTACACCTTACATTCATTACACACTTGCAGCTCAGGCCTGAAACTACTCAGGTGTTAATTAGGAGACCAGAAGTAGGTGTCTGCGAACACAGTCAGGGAGCTCGCTTAGTCTGGACACAGGAGGGGTCCAGGCACAGAAGGTGTCTCCAGTAGGGTTGAGCATTCCGATACTGCAAATATCGGGTATCGGCCGATATTGGCTGTATCGGAATTCCGATTCCGAGTTCCGATATTTTCGTCTTATCGGATACCGGAATTGGGATTGTCACTGTCACTGTCAGTGTCCGTCGGTCGGGTCTGTCAGGAGTCAGCGGCACTTACCTGTCAGAAGATCTCCGGCGGTCACATCCCGGACTGCTTAATGGCCGCCATCCTCTTCTCCCCGGCGGTCACATGCAGTATCTCGCGATAACTGCAGTGACTGCTGGGTAATCGCGGCCGTAAAGCAGTCAGTCCGATGACGTCACCGCCGGGGAAGCAGGTAATCAGCTGTGCTGCGTTGCGATGACAGGCTCTGCCTGTCATTGCGATGTAGCAGAGTTGGATCGTCGTGGGACAATCGTTACTATGGACTGCGTCGGACAGGTGGTATACTGTTGGTTTGTTTTTTTCTTTTTTACAGGAGATCGATGGCGTCGCAGGAATGAGAGTACAATAAAATTAATGAAAACTGTGTTGTCTCTTTTATTTCATTAAAATACTTTTTTCTTGCTTTGTCTTTTTTTTATACATTTAATAACTTTGGGATTAATAATGGATCGGTGTCTTATTGACGCCTCTCCATTATTAACCGGGCTTATTGTCACCGTGCAATCAACGGTGACATTAACCCCTTATTACCCCGCTTGCCACTGCTACAGGGCAAGTGGGAAGAGCCGGGTAAAGTGCCACAATTGGCACATCTTTTGATGCGCCAAATGTGGGGCTGCTGTAGCCTGGTATTATCAGGCTGTTGAGGGCCAAAATCCATGGGCCTTGACAGTCTTTTAATACCAGGCCGCAGCAGTCTGCATTTTACTTGGCTGGTTAACAAAAATAGGGGGGATCCCCACGCCGTTTTTTTTTCGAGGGGATCCCCTATTTTTGTTAACCAGCCAAGCTAAGCAGACTGCTGTGGCCTGGTATTATCAGGCTGGCAAGGTCCATGGATATTGGATCCTTACCAGCCTGAAAAACCAGGCCTCAGCGGTCTGCTTCATCTGGCTGGTTAACAAAAATAGGGGGGACCCCACGCCAATTTTTTTCGAGGGGATCCCCTATTTTTGTTAATCAGCCAAGATATGCAGACTGCTGTGGCCTGGTATTATCAGGCTGGCAAGGTCCATGGATCTTGGCTCCTTAACAGCCTGAAAATCCAGGCCTCAGCGGTCTGCTTCATCTGGCTGGTTAACAAAAATAGGGGGGAACCCACGCCAATTTTTTTCGAGGGGATCCCCTATTTTTGTTAATCAGCCAAGATATGCAGACTGCTGTGGCCTGGTATTATCAGGCTGGCAAGGTCCATGGATCTTGGCTCCTTAACAGCCTGAAAATCCAGGCCTCAGCGGTCTGCTTCATCTGGCTGGTTAACAAAAATAGGGGGGACCCCACGCCAATTTTTTTCGAGGGGATCCCCTATTTTTGTTAATCAGCCAAGATATGCAGACTGCTGTGGCCTGGTATTATCAGGCTGGCAAGGTCCATGGATCTTGGCTCCTTAACAGCCTGAAAATCCAGGCCTCAGCGGTCTGCTTCATCTGGCTGGTTAACAAAAATAGGGGGGACCCCACGCCATTTTTTTTTCGAAGTGAACCCCTATTTTTGTTAATCAGTTCCCTCTGATGTCACTGATTGTGTCCCTGGCTGACCTGAAGTGAAAGTGGAAAGCAATCAATTAAGCTTTCCACTTAAGGGCCCGTCTCACATAGCGATATCGCTACCCAGATCGCTGCTGAGTCACTAGTTTTGTGACGCAGCAGCGAGCTCACCAGCGATATCGCTGTGTGTGACATTCAGCGACGATCAGCCCCCTTGCCGGGTATCGCTGATCGTCGCTGAAATGTCAGGACCTTTTTTTGATCGCTGGTTTCCCGCTGACAGGCACACATCGCTGCGTGTGACAGGCGGGAGACCAGCGATCCGCTGGTAACCAAGGTACACAGCGGGTTTCCAGGCGCGGGGCTGTGCCTAGAAACCCGCTGTGTACCTTGGATACCAGCGCCCTGATGCAGGGAGCTGGTATCCAAGGTACACAGCGGGTTTCCAAGCGCTGCGCGGTGCCTGGAAACCCGCTGTGTACCTTGGTTACCAGCGGATCGCTGGTCTCCCGCCTGTCACACGCAGCGATGCGTGCCTGTCAGAGGGAAACCAGCGATCAAAAAAGGTCCTGACATTTCTGCGACGATCAGCGATACCCGGCAGGGGGCTGATCGTCGCTGAATGTCACACACAGCGATATCGCTGGTGAGCTCGCTGCTGCGTCACAAAACTAGTGACTCAGCAGCGATCTCGGTAGCGATATCGCTATGTGAGACGGGCCCTTAAGCGATGTTACCCGCAGTGTCGCTGTCCCAGATCGCTGCAGCAGCGATCATGTAGCGATACACCAGCGATCCTGACAAGTGCATATCGTTGTCGGGATCGCTGGTGTATCGTTATGTGACACCCAGCCTTTACTCTCCTGTCAGGCAGGAGAGGAACTCATTCATTTGGGGTTTACTGTGAGGCTGCAGCATTAGCTGCGGTCCCTGCAGTAAACATTAACCCTTTCTGAAGGATTACACCGTGGGGCCTGACTGTGCATGGGATAGGTAAGAATAATTTTGCTTTTTTATTTTATTTTTATTACAGGAAATGGTTTTTGCAGTAAAATAAAAGATGGTCAAAAACATGTGTCTTTATTTCATTAAAATGATTTTTAATTAAAGTGTGTGTGTTTTATTTTTATTTCATGCAATAGGATTAATAATTGATAGTTGTCTAATTGACAGCTCTCAATTATTAACCTGGCTTAAGGTCACCTTTCAATAGCAAGGTGGCTTTAACCCCATATTAACCCATTCGCCACCGCTACAGGGCAATGGGAATAGACGGGCAAAGTGCCAGAAAGGGCGAATCTAATTATAGATTTGTCTTTCCTGGGGTGTCTGGGGGCAGATGTTAGTAGCCGGGGGGGGCAAAAATAATGGTCCCTCTCTGGGCTATTATTATCTGCCCCCACTCACTGGCTTTGTCTGTCTGGTTGCGAAAATAGGGCGGGAGCCCACGCATTTTTTTTCAGCAATTTTACACCTCATATATATATATACATGTCATTGAATTTGTGACACATATATATATATATTTATATTTGTAGTTCATACACTTCTACATAGTATAATAGCCGCTAATTCAATTGCCGGCTTTTGTGAAAATGCAGAACCCGACATGAAATGACACTTGGTGTACATAGGGTTAACCATGTCTTTTCATGTCCTTTGCTATCTAATTTGCACAAACAATTAAATCAGACTATGTGTGCAAAATTTCACACCTGTAGGGGTTAATTAAAGGTGTAAATTCGTAGCAAAAAAGTCCGTTTTTTTTACAACGAATTTACACCTTTAATTAACCCCTACAGGTGTGAAATTTTGCACACATAGTCTGATTTAATTGTTTGTGCAAATCAGATAGCAAACGACATGAAAAGACATGGTTAACCCTATGTACACCAAGTGTCATTTCATGTCGGGTGCTTCTGTCTTTTCACTGAAGCCGGCTTTACCCGGCAATTGAATGATGGGATATTTTACTATGTAGAAGTGTATAAACTATACATATATGTATATATATATATGTCACAATGACATGTATATATATATATATGTATTGTATGTGTGTATATTTAGTGTTTACAAGGAAAGAATGGGGTTTTTTTAGTTGCGATATTTTGTTCCCATAGACTTACATGGGACTTCCGGTATCGGTATCGGGTATCGCCGATATTTTAGTGATATCGGCGATACCATTCCGATTCCGATACTTTAGGATATCGGAAAGTATCGCTCAACTCTAGTCTCCAGGAGTTTGAGCTATCTCAGTCTGGGTGCTCGATGTACCCCGGACACAGGAGTAGTCTCGGTGAGAATCCATGCAGATAGCTGCTGAATAGGAGGGGAGCTCTCTCAAGTCTGGACGTTGAAGGTGCCTTCAGACACAAGGAGGAGACTCTGTGAACCTCCATGCTGGTAAATGCTGAACATATGTGTTGTTTTGGCCCTGGCTGTTAGAGTCGGGACCCGGATAGATAGGGAAATCTGTCTAAGTGTAATTAGTGGCTGGACAAGCCCAGGTCTTATGTTTATGATTTGTTTTATCTGTTTGCTGTGGACTTTAATAAAGCTGGTTGCGGCCAGTTTTCACCAGAACTGCTGTCTGAATGAACTGTTTCTGTGCCACTTCGTCTACCCGGACGGCGATCTCAGAGCTATATCCCCTGAAAAGCTTACAAGGGGCAGTATTATAGTAGTTATATTCTTGTACATAGGAGCAGTATTATAGTAGTTATATTCTTGTACATAGGAGCAGTATTATAGTAGTTATATTCTTGTACATAGGAGCAGTATTATAGTAGTTATGTTCTTGTACATAGGGGGCAGTATTATAGTAGTTATATTCTTGTACATAGGAGCAGTATTATAGTAGTTATATTCTTGTACATAGGAGCAGTATTATAGTAGTTATATTCTTGTACATAGGGGGCAGTATTATAGTAGTTATGTTCTTGTACATAGGGCAGTATTATAGTAGTTATATTCTTGTACATAGGAGCAGTATTATAGTAGTTATATTCTTATACATAGGAGCAGTATTATAGTAGTTATATTCTTGTACATAGGGGGCAGTATAATAGTAGTTATATTCTTGTACATAGGGGCAGTATTATAGTAGTTATATTCTTGTACATAGGAGCAGTATTATAGTAGTTATATTCTTGTACATAGGAGCAGTATTATAATAGTTATATTCTTGTACATAGGAGCAGTATTATAGTAGTTATGTTCTTGTACATAGGGGGCAGTATTATAGTAGTTATATTCTTGTGCATAGGGGCAGTATATAGTAGTTATATTCTTGTACATAGGAGCAGTATTATAGTAGTTATATTCTTGTACATAGGAGCAGTATTATAGTAGTTATGTTCTTGTACATAGGGGGCAGTATTATAGTAGTTATATTCTTGTACATAGGAGCAGTATTATAGTAGTTATATTCTTGTACATAGGAGCAGTATTATAGTAGTTATATTCTTGTACATAGGGGGCAGTATAATAGTAGTTATATTCTTGTACATAGGGGCAGTATTATAGTAGTTATATTCTTGTACATAGGGGCAGTATTATAGTAGTTATATTCTTGTATATAGGGGCAGTATTATAGTAGTTATATTCCTGTACATAGGAGCAGTATTAGTTATATTCTTGTACATAGGGGGCAGTATTATAGCAGTTATATTCTTGTATATAGGGGCAGTATTATAGCAGTTATATTCTTGTAATAGGAGCAGTATTACAGTAGTTATATTCTTGTACATATAGGGGCAGTATTATAGTAGTTATATTCTTGTACATAGGGGGCAGTATTATAGTAGTT
Organism: Oophaga sylvatica; assembly: GCA_033576555.1. NCBI lineage: Eukaryota > Metazoa > Chordata > Amphibia > Anura > Dendrobatidae > Oophaga > Oophaga sylvatica. The sequence goes on along the minus strand of JARQOD010000005.1, from coordinate 536,408,772 downwards.
ATATTCCTGTACATAGGGGCAGTATTATAGTAGTTATATTCTTGTGCATAGGGGCAGTATTATAGTAGTTATATTCTTGTACATAGGAGCAGTATTATAGTAGTTATATTCTTGTACATAGGAGCAGTATTATAGTAGTTATATTCTTGTACATAGGGGCAGTATTATAGTAGTTATATTCTTGTACATAGGGCAGTATTATAGTAGTTATATTCTTGTACATAGGAGCAGTATTATAGTAGTTATATTCTTGTACATTGGGCAGTATTATAGTAGTTATATTCTTGCTTCTTCAGTGGGTTTCTAGACTTTCTCCCACATCCTCCCGGCACATAGATGAGGTGTAAATGTAATTTTTTAGTGTCGGGCACTACATTTTATTAGCAACTTGTGTTGTGAGCAGCGGCACAGTAATTGCTGGGTAATAAGGAGACCTCTGTGATCTTTTCAGGGGATTTCCCACAGCTTTAAAACATAATAAATTAATGAGACTCTTAGAGGGAAAACAAAATTAGAAGAGGAACATTGGGATGAATCTTCCTCCATGGCTCCTCTGGCTCCACAGGTCCAGAATTAAACAGATAGGCAGCAGTACCTCTGTCTCCTAACATTAGAAGTATAGTGTGGGGCTGGTTTATGGGGCAGGCCTGCTGCTTTCTTAGAACCCTCCATGATAGAATCTCCAATAGCAACCGGAGACCACACAGCGTTAATTCATTTGTTAATATAATTCAGATGCTGCTTGTTACTTGGGCAATATATGTATTATTTGAGCACTTAATATGTCACCCTCTATATGGCAGTATTATCTTACCACTATATGACACTATCATCTTATTACTATATGGCAGTTTATATTAACACTTCATGGTAGTATTATCCTAGTGGTGTTCTTATCTCAGCACTGTATGGCTGTATTATTTTATCACCATATGGCTGTATTATCTTACCAATATGTGATTGTGTTATCTTAATACCATATAGTTGCATTATTTTCACACTATATGGCTGTATTATCTTAACATTATAGCTTAACTATAAAGCTGCTAACATAAATACAGCCATATGTTGGATAAATCGCACAGTTTTATGATTAGCATTATATGGGTGGACAATCTATACGCTATATGATCTTTCCTCTTTGTAGCGGTATTATCTTAAAGGGGTTATCCCCTTTCAAAAACTATCTCTATTACTTACGCTCTCCGGCTCCAGTGTCGACTCTCTGCCGTTGCCCTGACCTCTGCTGTTTGTCTAAATACTATAATATTACATTATTTTGTACTATATGGCTACATTAGCTTAGTACTATATGGTGGTAATATCTTAACACTCAGTAGAAGCATTGTCTTAGCATTACATGGCTGCATTATCTTAGCACTGTATGGCTGTATTATTATGATGCTATAAGTCTGTATTATCTCAGCACTATATGGCTATATTATGTTAACTATATGTTGGTATTTTTTTTAGTTTAAATTCCCAGTAAAACTGTTTAAAAATGGCGTCACTTTGATTATTTCCTACGGCTAAAACTGAGGATGACAAACACCCCTGCTTCATCTTGCGCTGCTGTGCTGCCCCCCTACATTATGAGCGGCTCGTGGTTGGAGGGGCTACCGCCTGCCCCCCTGGACATCGTTCCTGACAACCAGGTAATAATGCGCCATCACAGGATGTGCCCTGCTGATTGTCGAGCTTGGGCAACATATTTTTCTTTTTATGTCACAAATATGACAAATAATATAAGAAACTGATCTCACATCTGCCCCATAGACCTCATTTATCAACGTGTGACCAATAAAATGGCATTTTGGGACCCAATCAAAACTCTGCAATAAAAGGCGAATAATTCATAAATTTGCTGCTTTACCGTTTGTTCAACTTTCAGTAAAATAGTGACAAAAATATCTACTTTTTCCCCCCTGGAAACCATCAGTCAGCAGCTGATGTCAGATCTGTAATTCTACGCAGAATAGGTATTTTTGCCGCCTTGGAAGACCCCAATATTATATAAACCCACTGTGATGGATGCTATGGTGCGGCCGCCACGCTCGCTGGATCCGTGGATTTCTCACCAGTTACAACAGACGCCATGAAATATCACAGAAACCATTTATTAAATATAAAAGAAAAGTTTCCACATTCAGGATTTAGTTTAAAAACATTAAAAACCACAAATCCCATGCGCTACTGACGTGGGGGCCGTACAAAACGCTATATACAGTATATGTACACGGGGCAGCTTGGATACAGTACCATGGCACAGTTGGCAGCTTAGATACACTGGCATAGTGCAAGGGAGAGCTTAGATACAAAGTACAGCTGACATCTTAGCTACACTGACATAGCACAACTGACAGCTTAGATACACTGACATATTACACCTGACAGCTTAGATACACTGACCTAGTACAGCTGCAGATTAGTTACACTGACATAGTGCAGCTGAGACCTTAGATACACTGATATAGTACAGCTAACAGCTTAGATACCATGACACAATACATCTGTGATCTTAGATGCACTGGCTATAATATAGATATGAATTTAGATACACTGCCGTACTACAAGTGACAGCTTAGATACATTAAAATTGTTTAGCTACACTACCATAGTAAAGCTGACAGCTTAAATACAATGTCATAGTCTATCTGAGAGTGTAGATACAATGACAAAGTATATCTGAGAGCTTGGATACAGTTTGAGTCATGAACAGACCCTGCATCCTGCTCCCTGGTGACCCACATTTCACACTTTACGCATTATATCTGTATCCACAAGGGTCGCTATCAGTGTTCGGGTTTCCTCTATCTCTTGTATAATAACTTTCGTTGTGAGCGCTGACGTTTTACTATTTTGATTAATTCTAAACTTCTTCAGAGCATCAACATCATTTTACAGTGAGAACCCCTTAATCTATCATATAGCTTGGATACAGTGCCATGGTACAGCTGACCGCTTAGATACACTGCAATGGTCTATTTTACAGCTTAGATACAATGTCATAGTCTATCTGACAGCTTGGATACAGTGCCATAGTACAGCTGACAGCTTAGATACACTCCCATTATCTATCTGACAGCTTACATACGCTGCCATAGTCTGTCTGACAGCTAAGATACAATGCCATAGTTTATATGACAGCTTGGATACAGTGCCATAGTACAGCTGACAGATTAGATACAGTGCTATGGTCTATCTGACAGCTTAGATACAATGTCATGATCTGTCTAACAGCTGGGATATGATAGTGTGGATACAGTGCCATAGTACAGCAGACAGTTTTAGATACAGTTCCATAATCTATATGACAGCTTAGATACAATGTTAAAGTATATCTGACAGCTTGGACACAGTGCCATGGTACAGCTTAGATACACTGTAATAGTCTATTTTTCAGCTTAGATAAAATATCATAGTCTGACAGCTTAGATACAATGGCATAGTCTATATGACAGCTTGGATACAGTGCCATAGTACATCTGACAGCTTGGATACAGTGCCATAGTACAAATGACAGCTTAGATACAGTGCCATGGTCTATCTGACAGCTTAGATACAATGTCATAGTCCATCTGACAGCTGGGATATGATAGATTGGATACAGTGCAATAGTACAGCAGACAGCTTAGATACACTAAATGTTCTTTGAGCTACAGAAATATAACAGAAAACCAGAATTGCAAAGGTGAAAAATTGTAAAATCCATGTGATACAAAAACCTCACAAATTTACAAATTTCATTAAAATCCTGTCAAATCTGCTTTTTCACTGTGTGAATTTGGCCTTAGATACAGACAGATTTGCCTTATAGATCCCATGATAACTGCAGGTCACAGGACGATCCCACACCCTCACGATTATGTGTGGGAGTGTTGGGCAGAACTGTAAACCAGCAACCAATCACAGCGCACCTTTCATTTTATTAAAGCAACTTTAGAAGTGAAAGCTGCGCTGTAATTGGTTGCTATGCAGAACAGGAGACTTGGCTGCGCTTGCATTGCTTCCGGCCTTCATCTCACCGCCTGGTACCAGGCCTGACACATCCTCCTGCTGGTACCAGGCCTGACACATCCTCCTCCTGGTACCAGGCCTGACACATCCTCCTCTGGTACCAGGCCTGACACATCCTCCTGCTGGTACCAGGCATGACACATCCTCCTCCTGGTACCAGGCCTGACACATCCTCCTGCTGGTACCAGGCCTGACACATCCTCCTGCGGTACCAGGCCTGACACATCCTCCTGCTGGTACCAGGCCTGACACATCCTCCTGCTGGTACCAGGCCTGACACATCCTCCTGCTGGTACCAGGCCTGACACATCCTCCTCCTGGTACCAGGCCTGACACATCCTCCTGCTGGTACCAGGCATGAACATCATCACCTCCTCCTGGTACCAGGCCTGACACATCCTCCTGCTGGTACCAGGCCTGACACATCCTCCTGCTGGTACCAGGCCTGACACATCCTCCTGCTGGTACCAGGCTGACACATCCTCCTGCTGGTACCAGGCATGACACATCCTCCTGCTGGTACCAGGCCTGACACATCCTCCTGCTGGTACCAGGCCTGACACATCCTCCTGCTGGTACCAGGCCTGACACATCCTCCTGCTGGTACCAGGCATGACACATCCTCCTGCTGGTACCAGGCCTGACACATCCTCCTGCTGGTACCAGGCCTGACACATCCTCCTGCTGGTACCAGGCCTGACACATCCTCCTGCTGGTACCAGGCCTGACACATCCTCCTGCTGGTACCAGGCCTGACACATCCTCCTCTGGTACCAGGCCTGCACACTCCTCCTCTGGTTACCAGCTGACACACCTCCTGCTGTACCAGGCTGACACAGCTGCCTGAATCCTGCTGGTACCAGGCCTGACACATCCTCCTGCTGGTACCAGGCTGACACATCTCCTGCTGTACCAGGCCTGACACATCCTCCCGCTGGTACCAGGCCTGACACATCCTCCTGCTGGTACCAGGCCTGACACATCCTCCTCTGGTACCAGGCCTGACACATCCTCCTCCTGGTACCAGGCCTGACACATCCTCCTGCTGGTACCAGGCATGACACATCCTCCTGCTGGTACCAGGCCTGACACATCCTCCTGCTGGTACCAGGCCTGACACATCCTCCTGCTGGTACCAGGCATGACACATCCTCCTCCTGGTACCAGGCCTGACACATCCTCCTGCTGGTACCAGGCCTGACACATCCTCCTCCTGGTACCAGGCCTGACACATCCTCCTCCTGGTACCAGGCCTGACACATCCTCCTCCTGGTACCAGGCCTGACACATCCTCCTGCTGGTACCAGGCATGACACATCCTCCTGCTGGACCAGGCCTGACACATCCTCCTGGCTGGTACCAGGCATGACACATCCTCCTCCTGTACCAGGCCTGACACATCCTCCTGCTGGTACCACATGACACATCCTCCTGCGTACCAGGCATGACACATCCTCCTGCGGACCAGGCCTGACACATCTTGTGTACCAGGCATGACATCTACAGCTGGTACCAGGCATGACACATATCTGCTGTACCAGGCTCGACACATCCTCCTGCTGTACCAGGCCTGACACATCCTCATGCTGGTACCAGGCCTGACACATCCTCCTGCTGGTACCAGGCCTGACACATCCTCCTGCTGGTACCAGGCCTGACACATCCTCCTGCTGGTACCAGGCCTGACACATCCTCCTGCTGGTACCAGGCCTGACACATCCTCCTGCTGGTACCAGGCCTGACACATCCTCCTCCTGGTACCAGGCCTGACACATCCTCCTGCTGGTACCGATGACACATCCCTCTGGTCCGGCCTGACACATCCTCCTGCTGGTACCAGGCATGACACATCCTCCTGCTGGTACCAGGCCTGACACATCCTCCTCCTGGTACCAGGCCTGACACATCCTCCTGCTGGTACCAGGCATGACACATCCTCCTCCTGGTACCAGGCCTGACACATCCTCCTCCTGGTACCAGGCCTGACACATCCTCCTGCTGGTACCAGGCATGACACATCCTCCTGCTGGTACCAGGCCTGACACATCCTCCTGCTGGTACCAGGCCTGACACATCCTCCTGCTGGTACCAGCATGACACATCCTCCTCCTGGTACCAGGCCTGACACATCCTCCTGCTGGTACCAGGCATGACACATCCTCCTCCTGGTACCAGGCCTGACACATCCTCCTCCTGGTACCAGGCCTGACACATCCTCCTCCTGGTACCAGGCCTGACACATCCTCCTGCTGGTACCAGGCCTGACACATCCTCCAGTGTGGCCGCATGTGACATTCACACAAGCAGCGAGGACTTCACTCCACGCAAAGTTCATGGGAAAGTGACTGTTCCCCTCCATCACCCAGTGACAGGAGCCGCTGCCTCTGCCATGGCCTCATTCCAAAAATATTCCAAAATATAGACCCAGATCACAGAGAGAGAAGACCAGAGCAGCGACTGCATCTAATATAGATATAGGATTAGATACAGCGTCTCAGAAGACAGTATCACACAGGATAGGATTAGATACACAGCTCAGCAGACAGTATCACACAGGAGAGGATTAGATACAGCGGCTCAGAAGACAGTATCACACAGGATAGGATTAGATACACAGCTCAGCAGACAGTATCACGCATGATAGGATTAGATACATGGCTCAGCAGACAGTATCACACAGTATAGGATTAGATACACTGCTCAGCAGACAGTATCACGCATGATAGGATTAGATACACGCTCAGCAGACAGTATCACACAGGAGAGGATTAGATACACTGCTCAGCAGACAGTATCACATGATAGGATTAGATACACGGCTCAGGGGACAGTATCACACATGATCAAATTAGATACACGGCTCAGCAGACAGTGTCACATAGAAATGGCTAAAACACTGCTGTATCTAATCCTATCATATGTGATACTGTTTCCTTAGCTGGTGTACCTAAGCCTCTCATGTGCGACACTGTCAAATCAGCAGGTGTATCTAAGCCTATATATGATGCAACTTGCTGAGCTGTGTATCTAATCCTATTTTGTGTGATACTGTCCCCTCAGCTGGTGTATCTATGCCTCTCATCTGCAATACTGTTGTCAGCGAGTGTATCCAAGCCGATCATACATGATACTGTCATCTCAGCTGGTGTATCAGATCCCATTATGTGTCATACTGTCTGCTGAGCTGTGTATCTACACCTCTCATTTGATTCTATCTGCTGTATCTAAACCTCTCGTGTGCTACTATCTCCTGTATCTAAACTTCTTGTATCTACTATTTGCTGTATCTAAACCTCTCGTGTGCCACTAGCTGCTGTAACTAAACCTCTCGTGTTCTACTATCTGATGTATCTAAACCTCTTGTGTGCTACTATCTGCTGTATCTAAACCTCTCGTATCTACTATTTGCTGTATCTAAACCTCTCATGTGCTACTATCTTCTGTATCTAAACCTTGTTTGCCACTATCTGCTGTATCTAAACCTCTCGTGTTCTACTATCCGATGTATCTAAACCTCTTGTGTGCTACTCTCTGCTGTATCTAAACCTCTCGTGTGTTACTATCTGATGTATCTAAACCTCTCGTGTGCTACTTTCTGATGTATCTAAACCTCTCGTGTGCCACTATCTGCAGTATCTAAACCTCGTGTGCCACTATCTGCTGTATCTAAACCTCTCGTGTGCTACTATCTGTTGTATCTAAACCTCTCGTGTGCTACTATCTGATGAATCTAAACCTCTCGTGTGCTACTATCTGATGTATCTAAACCTCTCATGTGCTGCTATCTGCTGTAGCTAAGCTTCTCATTTGTGATACTGTCTCCTAAACTGACATAGATCTACGGTAACTTTACTTTTTATATTGAGTTTAGTCATTTTTTTGGAGCCAATAACGAGATGTGACACGTGGAGGTCAGGCCTCTGGCCGCTCCATGACCCGGGGACGACTATTCCGAGTGGACGCCCCCCGGGTATCTCCTCCACTGCACACCTTGTACATTGTCATTGTTACGCGGGTCGTTACATTATTATGACCGCCATCTTTAAGTGAAAACGTTGCCTACTGATTGGTCGAGATGTTTCTCAGCTGTGACATCACACCAATAAGCCCGTGCCCACTGGAGAGAGAGGACGCGCCTGTGCACACAGGGCCGTCTCCAGGTGTCTGGGGGTCTTTGGATGCCCTTGAGTCCAGTGACACCAACCATCAAATTGACAACTGTAGAACACGTTTCCTCAGATTATAACCCTACACCCCCCCAGCCCCGGTGTCCCCTGTGTCCGCCCCGGATTGTTATTGTTAACATTTACTCTCAAAGTGTTTGCAAAATTTTTAACAAAAGTCTGTTTGACAACAAATAGAATGAATCTACGGCTCTGAACCTCCAAACCGAGCACAATGTTCCGTCCTCTACCCCAGGACATAGAAATAGCTCATAGTTACAAGAAATAACACCAATAAAAATTCTGGATCTTTACTACAGAAAGTTCTTTTGGAAACACAGAACATTCCGACATGTTGGCTCCGACGTCCATGTGAATAATGGCTGATGGACGCGTGTCCTAAGGTTTGAGGATTCAATGAATGCTGAAGCCATCACTCACGACCCAGATATGGTGATACCGAGCCGCACGCCATTTCATCATTGACTACTGACTTTCTCTGAATTTCTATCTCCTTCACCTTCACCATTTGGTCCAAACACAAACATGGAGGACAAGGAATTGGACATCTTGGGTTGGGAGAATGGACGGCACCAAAACGTTTCCCAAAGTGAGTAGTGATACTGAGGTTATAATGACTGTGAGGGCAGCACGGAAAGTTCCTCCATGGTTGTCGTAGGTTCCAGGCGACCAACCTGGTATCTGTTGGCACATTACTAGTCTCCTGTATGTACATCCGCCACTGAGCGTCCTTCTGTGTGTCTTCTTCATTTATTTACAACTGTTCTAGAAAAAGACGTTCGCATGGAAAAATGTCCCTGACCGATCCGACATGATGTCCTGGTTACAGCTGCTGCGGAATGCCTTGTTCCTTATAGCCTGAAAATCAGAATATAAGAGGATTACTTTGGAAATGGGATAAATAGACACAGTAGATAAATAGAGGAACGGTACTGCGGTCCCTGGAGATCGGGGGATGTCCCCAGGACACAGATATAGTGGCATATAACGGTGGAGCAGGGAGCTGACAGGTCCTTCCTCCACCACTGAGTCTGTGTAAAGACAGCACGTCCTGCCGGGACTTTTGAGCGTCGTGGCTGGCAGTGGAGAATAGGAGCAGGACACAGGCAAGGTGTGCTGGGCGCGGCTACGGTACGGGTTTAGCATAAAATTAAAATTGCCGTCTGTCCCTTTTTCTTATCATTCAAAGTTGCAAGGTATGACAAAACCATCGCCATTGGGCCCACTGATGTATACAGGATAACCCTCTATATAAGACACTGGCCACCTACCTTGAGAGACTGTGAAAGAAGCGAAGCAGGGATATCATCAGAGACGAGCATGAAAAAGAGGAGAAAATAGGGAAACCATGAATACAAGCAATGGAAATCAACCACTTACTCATGTAAGCCTATATATTTCTAGATCGATAGATAATAGATAGACAATATATAGATGATAGATACATAATAGATAGATAGATAGATAATAGATAGATAGATAATATATAGATAGATAATAGATAGATAATAGATATTCATGTTCACATTGTTATCTGTCTCGTCCTGGTAGCAGATTTGCAGGCGCTTCATGTTGGATCAGAGCCGGCTGTGCGATGGCAGACAGGTGTATCCATCTGTGAAACGTTCTGGCATTTCAGAGAATCGTAGTTGAACGTATCAGCCCCGGACAACAGGCAGAGGAGACTAGTCCAGCGCCACTCCCGGTCAGCTTGTCACCAAACCTCTCCAGGTCTCTGAATGGTGTTTATGACCTGTCAATCACCTGGAGCAGCGTGGAGAAGAGTGGGATTGGGGCGGTGCCGGACTACTCTTTTCTCTGCCTATAGTCCCAGCCATAAACTAAGTTTTCTATGAAATGTATGAATGTTTCCGTGAAAAATGTACCTGGTTGTCGTTACTAACGTGTGACAGAGCGGCCGGCGGTGCAGAGCTCACTGATACCAGCGCAGTCCTGTAATAGGAACCACCAGGGTAACAAGTCCGTCCATGACATTTCTTCCTCCAGCACCTGTGAGTGTTTTTATTGAGAAGGAACCGCAGCAACTCAAAAGTATAGACCCCGTAACGTTACGGGGGGCCAAGTGCTGAGGATCAGAGGGCAGAAAAGTCACCACCACTCTGCTGACCCCCTAACTGCAGAGTCCAGACCTCCTCTGGTATAACAAACACTGCGCCCCCGCCGGAAGCTTCATGGCAGAGCAACTGCATGCAGCCGTACATCACCAAGCACAATGCCAAGAGTCGGGTGGAGTGGTGTAAAGCTGGCATTTTCACACACAGTCTCTGTACTTTTCAAAATGTACTTGTTTCTGCCTCAACTAGCCCCATTTCCTTCATCACACTCCAGGATGCTGCTACAGTCCAGTTAGAGTCTTATTCTTAACCCGCGATTCCGCCTCCTCTTAAGGGAACTAGTTTGCCAGTACGGCCGCTACTTAATTTCTCCACTTGCTGATGCTTTAGAACTAACCCGTGGCACTCTCTACATCCCACGCTCTATGTTCCATGCTGGCCCTCTCTGAGTTATAAACTCTGGGCCGTTCTGCTAGGCGTCCCGTCCCAGGACCCGTCTTCGGTTAATCACTCTGTTCTTTGGTCACTTCTCTCTCTCTACACTCAGGATCATACTTCTGCTGACTAGTCGGACCATAAGTCTGCTTCTAATACTGTCTTTATCCCTTCAGGTTAGCCCTTCCCACTCTGGACTGGACCCAATCTTTACCCCAACTCTCCCTACTGTCAGGCAGAACACAACACCAACCCCAATAACACATATCACAATCCACATTATACACCATACCAGTACTCGCGTCTTCAAAGGGGAATATGTCCATCTCCTTTAAAGTGCACAAGGTCCATAAGACATGGGGGGGACAAGAGCGGCCGCACAGAGCCCGAACCTCAGCGCCATCCAATGCCTACACCGGAGATAGTGAACCCAGCTTCTCCCCAACATCAGTATCTGACCCCACAAATGCTCTTCTGGATGAAGGGGCAAAAATTCCCAGACGCCTCCAAAATTTTGTAGAAATCCCTCCCATGGGGGCGGGAGCTGAATCTATGAGTCAAGAAGTTGTTAAAGCGGAATAGGAATTGAGAAATTGTGACAACCAATATGGCAGCTATCGCAGGTACCTGGGAATATCGATCTATGGTGGCTCACTCGAGCTTCCGAGGTCTCATATCATATGCGATGCGGAGAGAGCGCTGTTTGTGCTTCGTCTGACAGAGATAATTACTTGAAGACTCCTTGTAATTAGCGGTAATCCGGTTATCAGCACCATTAAGTAAAGTGCTAAAGTGCTGTCACATCACCGCGTGTTAATTGCCTTCCTTCCTATGCAGGAAAGTCACACACATAACGGGACCGGATCTCGGTTTACAGCGTTCATGGACTCCGATCACGAGCGGATGCAGCGAGAAACGGAAAAACGTATCAAAGAGTGAATGTGGTAATGCTTCGATTTTTAGGAGAGAATCTATGGAAGATCTGCCTCTGGGGGGCGCTGTGACAGAGAGGACCTTTATGGACTCTCGGGGGATGATGGGCATTGCTTTGGCCCTTTTTCTACATTTGGGCCCTACAGAGTGAGGAGGAGGAGGAGGAGAGCACACACGGGGTCTGTAATCATTTTGAGGTCTGCGATACATTTACTTTGGGGTCCAGTCTGAATTTCTTTGGGTTTTTACTTTCTTTGGGTTCCATAGTGATTTTGAGGTCAGGGTCCATTTATTTTAGGGTCTGGTCTAAATATTTATTTCCGTGTCTGCTCTGGGATCTGTATTCATATTTGGATTCTGGAATTTGGGGGTCTGTGTTTATTCTGGGGTCCTACTTTGGGGTCTGGTCCATAGTCTGAACTTATTTGTGGTGGTCTGGAATCTGCGTTCATTTCGGAGTCTGCATTTTGGAGTTTGAGGTTTGTACTTATTTTGTGGTTTGTGGTCTTTTTCGTAGGATCTTATTTGGGAGCATAGGATATGTGTTCATTTTAGGGTCTCTTTGTATTCTGTGGCTCTAGTTTGGGGGGTCTGTACCCATTTAGGAGTTTGTAGTTATATGGAGGGTCTTTGGTGTATTCTGCCCACAAAAAGATGCTGTAAAACATTTTTTTTAAAAGAATTAATCTCCTACCGTACCTTCTCTTAGATTTATTGTCATGACAACCAACAAGGCTAAAACAGT
>JARQOD010000005.1:536280903-536396283 GCA_033576555.1 Oophaga sylvatica | reverse complement strand
AAATTGGGTCAGAAATTCATTGGACCTTTTCAAATTTCTGCAAAAATTAACCAGGTTGCTTTTCGTTTGGAACTTCCCAACAATCTAAAGATTCATCCAGTGTTTCACATATCCTTGCTCAAACCCTTCTGTGAAAACCCGTTTCCAGGAAGAATTCAGCCACCTCCTCCACCAGAAAGGATCCGTGGTGAAGAAGAATACATTGTGGATAAGATTCTGGACTCCGAAAATTCAGAGGTAAACTGCAGTATCTGGTGCAGTGGAAGGGTTACGGACCAGAGGAAAATTCATGGGAACCAAGGGACAACGTCCATGCTCCTAGACTAACAAGAGCCTTTCATCAGAGGTACCCAGATAAGCCAGCCCTGAGATGTCCAGGCCATCCTGGAAGGAGGGGAGTACTGTCAGGAGTCGAACCCAGTACCTCTTGTCCACTGGCCAGCAGCTCTACCATCTGAGCTATTCTGCTGGCTGCAAAGTTCCTTGCTGAACCCAGATACCATTGACTGTTCTTCCTGATTGGCTACACCTAGTGCTCTTTTGATTGGGCCTCTGATTGCCAATTACACACCCTATATAAACCTGGCCCTGTGGGTGTGTCATTGCGAGATTATTGAGCTCCAAGCCTTTAGTCAAGCGTTTCCTGCTGATCCATTGCTACAAACACTGCTCTCCTGTGAACCGACCTCGGCCTGCCTTCTGACTACGCTCTCCGCCTGATCCATTGCTACAAACACTGCTCTCCTGTGAACCGACCTCGGCCTGCCTTCTGACTACGCTCTCCGCCTGATCCATTGCTACAAACACTGCTCTCCTGTGTACCGACCTCCGGCTGCCACCTGACTACGTTATCTGCCTGCTCCTCTGTTACCGAACTGCCTTTCCTGTGTACCGACCTCCGGCTGCCACCTGACTACGTTATCCGCCTGATCCATTGCTACAAACACTGCTTTCCTGTGTACCGACCTCCGGCTGCCATCTGACTACGCTACCTGCCTCTGCTTCCCCTAGTGTTTGCAGTAACATCGGCTCCAACCCAGACGGGATCTTGACACCCCGTGTGCGAAGCACTACACGATCCGGAAAAAACTCCAGAAAAGGAGGCGAGCAAGAAAGAGCTGCCAACTCAAAACTCTCCTCAAAGAGGTGACCGCTACTAGGAAGGCCACCTTCCAAGAAAGTAAAGAAAGGCTAGCAGAATCCATAGGCTCAAAAGGTTTATGCTGAAGAGCCTCCAAAACAAGGTTGAGCCGCCAAGGAGACACAGGTGCCTTCCGCGGCGGAAACTTACGAGCTATACCGCGGAAAAAGGAAAGCACGTCCCTATGCGAGGAAATGGTTCTCCGAAACAATAAGGACAGAGCAGAAACCTGACCTTTCAGGGTGCTGACTGCCAAACCCTTGTCTAATCCATGCTGCAGAAACGCCAACAGATTGGGAATGGAAAATTTTCTCGGGTTCCGAGAGGATCCCAAACACCACGAAAAGAAGGTTTCCCAAGTTTTGTGGTAAATCCTAGTAGTAGCCGGACTTCTTGCAGCTCGAAGAGTAGCGATGACCTCGGCTGAAAAACCTCTACGGGTTAAGATTTCGGTCTCAAGAGCCACGCCGTCAAACGCAGAGACTTCAAGTCCGGATGACAAACGGGCCCCTGAGTCAACAAGTCCGGTCGAAGAGGAAGTGGAAAAGGAGATGCCGCCAACAGCGACATTATTGTCGAGAACCACATCCTTCTTGGCCAATCTGGAGCTATCAAAATAGCTGGAATTCTCTCTAGTCTGATCCGACGCAGTACTAGAGGAAGTAAGGATATCGGCGGGAATACATAGATTAGCTCGAACTGATCCCACTGAGCCACTAGAGCATCCACCGCCACAGCCTTCGGGTCCTTGTACCTGGACATGAACGTCGGTAACTTGGCATTGGACCTGGATGCCATCAAATCCACTTGGGGAGTTCCCCAACGGGAGCACAGCAGTGCAAAAACTTCCGGGTGGAGACTCCATTCTCCGGGATCCATCTTCTTGCGACTGAGAAAGTCCGCTGTAACATTCTGAACCCCTGGAATGTGAATCGCAAAATGGCTGGTACTCTGGCCTCGGCCCAAATCAGAATCCGGGACACCTCCACCATGAGTCTGGAGCTCCTTGTCCCGCCTTGGTGATTGATATATGCGACAGCCGTCGCATTGTCTGTCTGCACTCGGACTGGTTGACCGCTCAAGGGGACCGTCCAATGCTGGAGGCAAAGGAAAATCGCCCTCAATTCCAGGATGTTGATCGGAAGAACAGACTCTTCCGATGACCATACCCCCTGAATCCAGAGATTGTTCCAAACACCCCCCCAGCCCGTCAGGCTGGCATCGGTGGTTATGACTGAACTTGGAGAGAAGACTTCCCCAGGGAAAATGCCCCTGGACGTAACCACCATCCTAGTGAATCTCGCACCGCGCGAGAAATGGTGACACTGCAATCCAGCGATTGCGACCGATTCCATCGACTCAGGATGAACCTTTGGAGAGTCCTGGAATGAAACTGGGCAAAAGGAATCGCCTCCATGGACGCCACCATCAGTCCCAGAAGACGCATACACTTCCGTAGGGACATTGCTGTCGAGGATTTCATAATCTGCACATGTCGAAGAAGACATGACTGTTTGTCTGGCGGTAGAGAAACTACTGTCCGAATCGTGTCGAAATGCATCCCCAAAAAGAGGATTGCCCTAGATGGTTCCAGGAACGACTTCTCCCAATTGACCAGCCAACCGAAGTCCTTCAGAAGCTGAAGAGACAAATCGCGAGCCGTCACTGCCTCCTCTTCCGAGGAAGCCACTATCAAAAGATCGTCCAGATAAGGAAGAATCGTAATCCCCTGTCTTCGAAGGATTGCCATGAGGGGCGTCAGAATTTTTGTAAAGACTCTGGGCGCTGAGGCAAGCCGAAAGGCAGAGCCACAAACTGATAGTGATCCTGTCCTATGGCAAACCGAAGAAAGCGCTGATGAGCCCTTCCGATGGGAACATGCAAATAGGCGTGCGAATGTCGACTGACACCAGAAAATCGTTCTGCGACAGAGCTGCTACAACGGAGCGAAGTGACTCCATGCAAAATTTCCGGGTGTGGACATGCCGGTTTAATCGCTTGAGATCCAGAATCGGGCGAAATTTGTTCTCCTTTTTGGGAACCACAAAAAGGTTGGAATAAAAACCTTTTCCTCGGTCCTCTGACGGAACCGGTATTACTACACCCTTTTGTAGCAGAAATTCGACCTCTCGCTGTAGAGCGACAAAAAGCTCGGGTTCTGACGGAATGCGAGACTGACAAAAAATATTTGGGGGTCGAGAAGAAAACTCTATGAAATAGCCTGCCGACACTACCCGCGTTACCCAAGAATCTGGAACGTGAGACATCCAAGTCGCCTTGAAATGAAGCAGGCGACCCCCCACTCGAGAGTCCTCGAGTGGACCCCTGGCGTCAGTCCGACTTGGTGGGCTTCTTGTCAGATTCCCGCTTGTCCTGACGGAAATTCTGCTTCCAGGGAGTACGAGCTTTCTGAGAGGACTTCTTTCCCGAGAAAGAAGAACGACCGATCCCCACGAGGAGTGACCGAATCGTCCTCGGCCCCGAAAGGACCACCGACCGCTATAGACACCAGGCTTGCTAGACACCGAAGCCATGGCCCTACGCCAGACCCGGGCAAGGGGCGGCCCGCGGGCGCATCCGGCCCGCCGGCTGTCAGTGACCGGCCCGCGGAGGCGCTCCGGCAGTCTCAGGGCCCCGGCATCAGCTGGCACAATACTTACCTCTCCCGTGCCTCCGCTGCTGCAGCTCCGGGCTCCACCGGCGCTTCCTCTCACAGCCGGCCGCTGAATGACGTCATCATTCAGCGGCCGGCTGTGTCAGAGAGCGGGGACGCTGGACAGGTAAGACGTGTCTCTGTGTGTGTCTGTGTCTATGTAGTGCGGTGTGTTGTGTGTGTGTTGTGTGTGAGAGAGTGCTTATGTGCTGTCTGTGTGTGATGATGGGCAGGCATTGCTGATAATGGGGAGGCATTGATGATGATGGGGAGAAGATGATGATAATGGGCAGGTATTGCTGATAATGGGCAGGCATTGATGATGGGGAGAAGATGATGATGGGCAGGCATTGCTGATAATGGGGAGGCATTGATGATGATGGGGAGAAGATGATGATAATGGGCAGGTATTGATGATAATGGGCAGGCATTGATGATGGGGAGAAGATGATGATGGGCAGGCATTGCTGATAATGGGGAGGCATTGATGATGATGGGGAGAAGATGATGATAATGGGCAGGTATTGATGATAATGGGCAGGCATTGATGATGGGGAGAAGATGATGATGATGATGGGCAGGCATTGATGATGATGGGGAGAAGATGATGATAATGGGCAGGTATTGATAATGGGCAGGCATTGATGATGGGGAGAAGATGATGATGATGATGGGCAGGCATTGATGATGATGGGGAGATGATGATAATGGGCAGGTATTGATGATAATGGGCAGGCATTGATGATGGGGAGAAGATGATGATGGGCAGGCATTGCTGATAATGGGGAGGCATTGATGATGATGGGGAGAAGATGATGATAATGGGCAGGCATTGATGATAATGGGCAGGCATTGATGATGGGGAGAAGATGATGATGGGCAGGCATTGCTGATAATGGGGAGAATGATGATGATGGGCAGGTATGTATATATACAGTATACAGTATATATATATATATATATGTATATATACAGTATTGGGTAGAACGGAGTTAATTATATTAGTCCGGCCCTCTAAAACCATCCCAATTTCTCATGCGGCCCCCTGGCAAAATTAATTGCCCACCCCTGCCCTACGCTGTGGCAATGCTGTTTCCTTCGCCTTTGCCTTGGAAATCAGCTCTGTGAGGTCGGATCCAAAAAGGAGGCCACCCTTGTAAGGTAAGGCCAATAAACCTTGTTTGGAAACTGCGTCCCCAGCCCACTGTCTGAGCCATAAAGCTCTTCTGACTGTGACCGCTGAAGCCTGCGCTCTGGCCAGCAGGGATGCCGTATCCAGACCCGCATCAAAGATATAACAGGCTGCAGTTTCTAACCATTCGCAAATTTCCTGTATATCAGATAACGGAGATCCGTTCTGCAACGCCGTCTTTAGACGTGCCAACCAGCCTAGAGAAGCTCTAGAAGCACACATGGATCCTAGCACCGCTCGGAATCCATGACCCGCGGCCTCAGCTTGATTTTGCCGCCATCTCCGTTTTTCTGTCCAACGGCTCCTGCAAACTCGCCTTCCCTTTAACAGGGAGTAATGAGGATTTACTAAGCTGAGATAAGGACACATCCACCTCAGGAGCAGAAGTCCAATTATCCTTTAACTCCGCAGAGCAAGGATAAAGTGCATCAAAGAAATGCGTTCCGTGAAAACGCTTATCTGGGCACAGAAGTTCCTCTTCTATTACACTATTAAGCTCCCTCAGAGCTGGTAATGTTGTACGCGAAGCACGGGACTCCTGGAACATGCGTGCTGATTTACCAGGACGACTAGTTACCTCCTCCGGTAACTGTAATATATCTCTCATGGCTTCAATTAATGCCTCCGTACGTTTCGAAAGAGAAGAACGCCCCTGCCGTTCGTTCTCATCTGAATCGGATATTTCTCCATCCGAACTTAAAGGGGAACCCTGTCCACCATCCAAATCAGATACATCTGACTCGCTTCGTGTAGAGGCCGGTAACGGCCTGCGTCGCTTCCTATGAGAGGAATTAGCAGACACATATTGACCTAAAAGGTCAGATAAGCTGTTAAGCGAGCGAGCGATATCATCCAATTTTGCACCACTGTCGACCGCAGCGCTAGACGCTGTTGAGGTCTGCGTATCAGATTGCCGCAGTGGCACTGGGACATGGTCCGCGGCTTCTGAACTCTGTTCAGACATGCCTCCCAGTATTAGCAGGTCAAAGTGGCAGCACCCGCAAAATATGCGTTTTTTTTTTTTTTTTATAAATCGCTGAAGGGTTAAAGCTCTCTTCAGGTAGAGCTACCCCAGCGGTATTCAGTAAAAACGCTGGTAGAAATAACCCTCAGAAGGGTTAATGTCGCAAACTCCCCACAATATATATTGTGTGAGCCCAGCTAAAAAATTTCAGGTCTCTAATGAGACTGCAGCTGCAGGATAACGCTCTCTGCGCTGCGGGGTGAGGGATCAGCACTCACCCAGCTGGCCGTGGTGTCTATGAGGAGAGGAGCGGTCTGAGGAGCCCAGGAGCCTTGTAATGGCCGCCACAGTGATGGGAGATGGAGAGAAGCGCCAGAGCGCGCGTCTTCCTGCACAAAAGACCGGGAAGCGTTAGGCCACGCCCCCCGCCAGCCCAAATATTGAGCGCGAACTCCCTCGCTCCTGCTCCCTCTCTGTCCTGCAGGTATCTGCCTGCGGACAAAAGTTCACCACATCTACATGTAACAGCGCTGTCACCGCAGCGCTGAAGCATACTGACAACTATGTAATAGCGCTGCCACTCAGACGCTAAAGCACTCACACATTATTATAATAAAAATTGTGTGGAGTCCTCACCAGCTTAGCGCCACAGGGACCCCTCAGGATTTGTGGCGCTTGTGCCCATGCTTCCCCCCAGGGCGAGGAACGCAGTGACCGCAAGTGTGGTTTGCGTCCCCGCCAGGGAAGCTCTCCTCATCCCCCAGGGCCGGCAAGATTCTGCAGGGACCATAATGTAATTACAGATCCGCCAAGGGAGAGGTTGGGGTACAGCAGCGCTGGTACCCCTGAGACCTCTAGACCATCTGGTGATCCAAGTCTCTTGTCCGAAATAAAATAATAAAATCTTCTGAGGAGCTGCTTCCAGCAGCGACCATCCTCTGAGACCTCAAATCTTAGACTGAAGGAGCTGAGTAGGAGGAGCCCGAGCTGGAGGAGCCGGCCAGTCACACGCTTTATAATCTGAGGTGTCATCCTGATCTGGGGCTCCGCCTACCCATCAGTAATGAATTCCTGTGGCTCTCTTCCTTCCATCTGCAGCTGAAAAAGCAATTTAGAAAATGCTCAGGAGCTGTATACACGAAACGGTAGAAGTATTTTCGGTGCCAGGTTTTGTTTTTTTTAGTAGTAAACCCTGCAGTCCCACCCACGTTGTCTGGTCACATATCAATTATCACTACTGATCCAGTTTTATGGCCCGGTGTTTGCTTCTAAAGTGCTGTCTAATCTCACCAAAATGTACATATAATTAACATATCTAATGAACGCTGTCCATGGAGACAGTGGTCTGCAGCAGTGGTCTTCAGTCCAGGTGCAGGACCCCAGAGGGACAGGCCATATACCCCTCCACATAAGGCTGCAGGAGTCCAGAGACGACCACGGGACACAATTCGGCACTATAGAAGTTAAATGCAGCCTATTGTTCTGTGTTATCAGTCATCCCAAACAGCTCATCAAGGGGGACGAATAGGAGGAAGTGCAAAAGACGGATTTTGGTAAGAACTTACCTGTAAAATCCTTTTCAGCGAAGAAGGAAGGGAGACACACTAGTCATAACTAGTGGGTAGGCGGAGCCCAGATGGGACAGACACCTCAGATTAAAAAAAGCGTGTTGACCGGCCCCTCCAGCTCGGGCTCCTCCTACTCAGCTCTCCAGTTGTACACAAGCTTAAGGAAGAGCAATATCACCAGCGGAGCAACATAACCCCTTTGAAGGACTTCAGAGACAAAAAATACAAGAATACAGGTTATGCATGCAATCAGGCAAAAAATCACACAGTTCCAGGTACTACTCACGGAACCTGACCACTGCGATGAGCTGGCAATGCTGGAAAAGAGCCTTAGCGCGTCGACCTCAGCCCAGATAATCGCTATCAGAGAAAGGGTCACGCTGCATCTGTAAATACAACAACACACTTCTGCCATGGGAGGGATGTGTGTCTCCCTTCCTTCTTCGCTGAAAAGGATTTTACAGGTAAGTTCTTACCAAAATCCGTCTTTCAGCTGCAGATGAAGGAAGGGAGACACACTAGGCATAACTAGTGGGACGTCCCAAAGCAGTCCAAAAATTAAGGGTGGGAAAAAAAAACAGAAAAAGGCAGAACCCAACAACCTAAGAAAAACTGCGCAACTAGCGCTAACACACAAGTTACCGAGAACTTTAAACTACCGCCGCCTGTAGGACTCTACGTCCCAAGGCTGCATCAGCGGAAGCACTAACGTCCACCTTATAAAATTTTGTAAAAGTGTGGACAGAGCGCCAGGTAGCCGCCCGGCAGAGCTGAGCTGCCGAAGCCCCTTGATGAGCCCACAGCCCTCGTGGAGTGAGCTCGAACCTTAATCGGGCAAGGTTCGCCCTTAAGTCGGTAAGCTTCCAAAATGGCCGACCGAATCCAACGAGCTATAGAATCCTTGGAAGCTCGTTGACCACGTCGCCGACCAGCTGGAATCACAAACAGAGAGTCCGACTTCCGAAAACCTTGAGTAACAGTCAAATAGAATTTCAAAGCCCGCACCAAATCCAATGTGTGCAAGGCCCGTTCCTTCGCATTCCTTGGCCTCGGACAAAGAGAGGGCAACACAATATCCTGGTTAACATGAAATCGCGACACCACCTTAGGTAGGAAGTCGCCCCGAGTGCGAAGCACTACACGATCCGGGTGAAACTCCAGGAAGGGAGGCGAGCAAGAAAGAGCCGCCAACTCAGAAACCCTTCTCAAAGAGGTAACCGCCACTAAGAAAGCAACCTTCCAAGAGAGCAAAGAAAGACTAACAGAGTCCATAGGCTCAAAAGGCCCATGTTGAAGAGCCTCCAAAACAAGGTTGAGACGCCAAGGAGACACAGGCGCCTTCCGTGGCGGAAACTGGCAGGTTACTCCGCGAAAAAAGGAACGCACGTCCCTACGCGAGGCGATAGTCTTTCGGAACAGCAAGGACAGAGCAGAAACCTGACCCCTCAGGGTGCTTACTGCCAAACCCTTGTCCAGCCCGAATTGCAGGAAGGCCAACAAATTGGGAATGGAAAAAATCCTCGGGTTCCTTGAAGAACCCAAACACCACGAAAAGAAGGCTTCCCAAGTCTTGTGGTAAATTCTAGTAGTAGCCGGACCTCTGGCAGCTCGCAAAGTGGCAATGACTTTGGCTGAAAACCCTTGACGGGTCAATATTTCGGTCTCAAGAGCCACGCCGTCAAACGGGCCCTTGGGTTAACAGGTCCGGACGAAGAGGAAGTGGAAATGGCGGTGCCGCCAGGAGCGACACCAGTGTCGAGAACCACGTTCTCCTTGGCCAATCTGGGGCTATCAATATAGCTGAGATTCTCTCTAGTCTGATCCGACGGAGTACCAAAGGTAGCATAGAAATCGGCGGGAACACATAGATTAGTTTGAAAAGGTCCAACGGAGCCACTAGAGCATCCACCGCTACAGCCTTCGGATCCCTGTACCTGGACACGAATGTCGGTAACTTGGCAATCAACCTGGATGCCATCAGATCCACTTGGGGAGTTCCCCAACGGGAGCACAGCAGTGCAAAAATTTCCGGATGAAGACTCCATTCTCCGGGATCCATCTTCTCGCGACTTAGAAAGTCCGCCGTGATATTCTGAACTCCTGGAATGTGGATCGCAGAGATGGCTGGAACTCTGGTCTCTGCCCATATCAGGATCCGAGATACCTCCACCATGAGTCTGGAACTCCTTGTCCCCGCCTTGGTGATTGATATATGCGACCGCCGTCGCATTGTCTGTCTGCACTCGGACTGGCAGACCGCTTAAAGGGACCGTCCAGTGTTGGAGGCAAAGGAAAATCGCCCTCAATTCGAGGATGTTGATCGGTAAGACAAGACTCTTCCGATGATCATACTCCCTGAATCCAGAGATCGTTCCAAACACCCCCCCAGCCTGTCAGGCTGGCATCGGTGGTTATGATCGACCACTTCGGAGGAAGGAAAGACTTCCCCAGGGATAACTCTTTCGGACGGATCCACCATCCTAGAGACTCTCGTACTTTGCGGGAGATGATAACACTGCAATCCAGTGAGATCTGCGACCGAACCCAGCGGTTCAGAATGGACTTTTGGAGCGCCCTGGAATGAAATTGGGCAAACGGAAGTGCCTCCATTGAAGCCACCATCAACCCCAGAAGGCGCATACATCTTCGAAGGGACATTGTCGTTGAAGACTTCATCATCCGTGTATGTCGAAGGAGACATGCTTACTTGTCTGGAGGCAGGGACACCACTGCTCGTACCGTGTCGAAATGCATCCCCAAAAACAGGATTGATTGTGACGGTTCCAGAGACGACTTTCCCAATTGACCAGCCACCCGAAGTCCTCCAGGAGCTGAAGTGATAGATCGCGAGCCGTCACCGCCTCCTCCTTTGAGGGTGCCACAATCAAAAGGTCGTCCAGATAGGGAAGGATCGTGACTCCCTGTCTTCGTAGTATTGCCATAAGAGGCGCCAGAATTTTTGTAAAGACTCTGGGCGCCGAGGCCAAACCGAATGGCAGGGCCACAAATTGGTAATGATATTGTCCTATAGCAAAACGAAGGTAACGCTGGTGAGCCCTTCCGATTGGAACGTGTAAATAGGCGTCGCGAATGTCGATTGACACCAAAAAGTCGTTCTGCGACAAGGCTGCCACCACGGAGCGAAGCGATTCCATGCGAAACTTTCGGGTGTGGACATGCCTATTCAATCTTTTGAGATCCAGGATGGGGCGAAACTTGTCCTCCTTTTTGGGGACCACAAAGAGATTGGAATAAAACCCTCTTCCCCTGTCCTCTGGTGGAACCGGTACCACCACACCCTTTTGCAGAAGAAATTCGACTTCTTGCAGTAAAGAGGCACATAGCTCAGGCTCTGACGGGATGCGAGATTGGCAATAACTGTTCGGGGGTCGGGAAGAAAACTATGAAATAGCCTGTCGACACAACCCGCGTCACCCAGGAGTCTGGGACACGGGAAACCCAAGTCAATTTGAATTGGAGCAGGCGACCTCCCACTCGAGAGCCCTCGAGCGGCACCCTGGCGTCAATCCGCCTTAGAGGGCTTTTTGTCAGATTCCCTCTTATCTTGACGGAAACTTTGTTTCCAGGGAGTGCGGGATTTCTGATTGGTCTTTTCTCTCGAAAAAGAGGGACGACCCGACCCCCAAGAGGGCTGACCGAATCGTCCCCTGGACCGAAAGGACCGTCGACCACTACTGGTACTAGGTCTGCCAGGCGTAGAAGCCACAGTTCTTCGCTGTGGTAAAGCTGCCTCTTTTGCCTTTGCTTTGGCAATCAGCTCCGTGAGGTCAGATCCAAATAGCTGACCGCCCTTGTAAGCTAAAGATAGCAAACCTTGCTTGGAAACCGCATCACCGGTCCACTGTCTAAGCCACAGTGCCCTCCTGACTGAGACCGCCGAGGATTGTGTCCTGGACAGCAGTGACACAGTATCCAGATTTGCATCATGGCCATATTGGAATGCACTTTCTAACAATTCAAACAGTTCGTCCACCTCAGGTACTTGAGGTTCACATTTCCTCCGTAAACGGTCCAACCAGACCAGGGAAGCTTTATAAGCACACATGGAGCCTAGCACTGCTCTGAAACCATGACCCGCGGCCTCGTAAATGGATTTTGCCGCCGACTCCGCTTTTCTGTCCAGGGGGTCTTGTAGACTCGCCTTCCCTTTAATAGGGAGTAATGAAGATTTGCTAAGCTGAGATAAAGGGACATCCACTTCAGGAGTGTCAATCGATTCCGTAGTACACGGATACAGTGACTCAAATAGACGTGTCCCCTGAAAACGTTCGTCTGGACACAGACGCTCCTTCTCCACTGCTTGATTAAACTCACTCAGGGATGGCAAAGTAGAAAGTGACTTATGCGACTCCTGAAACATCCGGGCCGACTTAACCGGGCGAGTAGTTACCTCCTCCTGTAACTGTAACGCCTCCCTCATAGCTTCAATTAAAGCTTCTACACGGCCCGAAAAAGAGGCAGAGTGCCTTTGCCGATCTTCTTTATCCGAATCGGATATTCCCCCTGAACTTAAAGGGGAACCCTCCATATCAGAACTCTCTGAGTCGCTATATGGGAAAGAAGGCACCGGCCTGTGTCGCTTCCTGCCATGAGAAGGTTTGGCTGACACCCAATAACCTATAAGGTTAGACAGGCTATCAATCGAACGAGTGAGAGCCTCCATCTTTACATCACTGGGCCTCCTACTGCTGCGCTTGACGCGGTCGAGGTCTGTGTGTCAGATACGTGAGACCGATCTTGTAGCGGAGTCGGGAGATGGTCTGCACCTGGGTCCTGATCTGACATGTCTTACCCAGAACAATGGCAGGTTAAACCTGGCAGTAACTAGAAACAGTGTGGTTTCCAAAGACAAAAAAACGAACGCTGAAAGGTTAAGCTCTTAAAGAGAGAGCTACCCCAGCTGTCCCACCGTTAAGGGTTAACAGCCTGATAAGGGGTTAATGTTACAAGCTCTCCACAACCTGTATTAATGTAAAGGATGTGCGAGCCCCAGGTGCCTCTTATGAGGTGGCAGGTGCAGACAGAACAGTCCTCAAGGAATGCCACACTAAACGAAAAAAAAAAAAAAAAAAAAAAAAAAAAAAAAAATCGCTAAAATATTGCGTCTTTTTTCGCATCTCATAAAAATCCTGCGACTTAAAAAGCGTTGCTAACTTTAGCGACGTTCAGTGCGGCAGAGCCCTGCGCTGCGGGGGAGAGAAGTCTTTAAGCTTCTGCCCTGATAGGCAGAAGCGACTTACAGTTAAACTTTGCGGTGCTGTCTTCTTTATTCTTGTGCGGGAGGAACGGAGAGTGAGGAGCCCGGAGCGCTGCAATGGCCGCCGCTCTGAGGAGGCAGCCGGAAGAGAAGGCAGGGAAAAAAACGCGCTCAGTGAGCGCTTCCTGCCCGGGAGACGTGAAGCCACGCCCCCCCTTCAAAAAAAAGCGCGGGACTCCTCCATTCTCCGGTCCCGCGATCCCCATCCTGCAGGCGTCCACCTGCGGACAAAATATAACAGTCACCACATTTACTGTAACAGCGGCTGCCGCAGCAGCCGCTGAATCACTCATACACATTATAAAAATGTGGAGTACTCACCCCGTCATGCACCACAGGGACCCCCAGGGATTTGTGGCGCTATGCCCATGCTTCCCCCAGGGCGGGGATCCCAGTGACCCCTGCAGCGCGGTTTGCGTCCCCGCCAGGGAAGCCATCCTCATCCCCCCGGGCCGGCAGGGTTCTGCAGGGACCACCATATAGGGTAATACAGATCCGCCAAGGGAGAGGTGGGGGTCCAGCAGCGCTGAGACTCCTGAGACCTCTAGACCACATTAGGTGATCCAAGTCTCTTGTCCGATAAAAAAATAATAAAATCTGAGGAGCTGCTTCCAGCAGCGACTATCCTCTGAGACCTCAAATTGAAAACTGGAGAGCTGAGTAGGAGGAGCCCGAGCTGGAGGGGCCGGTCAACACTCTTTTTTTAATCTGAGGTGTCTATCCCATCTGGGCTCCGCCTACCCACTAGTTATGCCTAGTGTGTCTCCCTTCCTTCATCTGCAGCTGAAAAGTCCCCGTCCCCTCCCCACAATCACTACTTTATGTAATTAAGGAACTACAAGTCCCAACATGTAATCTAAATTTATGGGCAGGACATTGCTCTTCTGTCCTGATGGATTGCAACAGACCCGAGTCCATAAAGAAAACCTATAGGGGATGAGCTGCCCCCCATCATCCCGTGAATACCCCTCCCCCGTTGGGCATGAACATACTGCATGAGATTCAAGACTGCAAGTTGTGATCCAGTCTCTAGATGCCGATGCATAAGTTTACACATCCACGTCCCTACACAGAGATGTGCTGTGTACTATCACGCCTGGAAGTCCTCTTTATAGGGGTTCCAACATTTGTGGGACAGGTTTATTATTTTTTTCATAAATGCATGGATTTGGGGAGAAACATTTTTTTCCATTAATTTTTATTACAAATTTGCACCTTTTGCCATTTACAGATGTTTCCTCACACATGCAACTGTGATGTGGTCATAATCAGCTGAGGAAGTCAGATGAGAGAATGAAAGGTATTCCGACAATGGAAATATAGTTTTATTTGCAAAGCACAAGATCTTTCTCTTTCATCTGCTTTTCTTCTGCACATCCAGCTTCACAGAGCTGAGTGGGTTCTCCTGTTCTTATCCGCTAAACCTATATTTTTACAGCAGCGTCCTGCTCCTCCTCAATGCTGCAGGCCCCTCGCCCCGCTCCTCCTCAATCCTGCAGGCCCCTCGCCCCGCTCCTCCTCAATGCTGCAGGCCCCTCGCCCCGCTCCTCCTCAATGCTGCAGGCCCTCGCCCCGCTCCTCTCAAATGCTGCAGGCCCCTCGCCCCGCTCCTCCTCAATGCTGCAGGCCCCTCGCCCCGCTCCTCCTCAATGCTGCAGGCCCCTCGCCCCGCTCCTCCTCAATGCTGCAGGCCCCTCGCCCCGCTCCTCCTCAATGCTGCAGGCCCCTCGCCCCGCTCCTCCTCAATGCTGCAGGCCCTCGCCCTGCTCCTCCTCAATGCTGCAGGCCCCTTGCCCTGCTCCTCCTCAATCCTACAGGCCCCTCGCCAATGCTGCAGGCCCCTCGCCCTGCTCCTCCTCAATCCTACAGGCCCCTCGCCCTGCTCCTCCTCAATCCTACAGGCCCCTCGCCCTGCTCCTCAATGCTGCAGGCCCCTCGCCCTGCTCCTCCTCAATCCTACAGGCCCCTCGCCCTGCTCCTCCTCAATGCTGCAGGCCCCTCGCCCCGCTCCTCCTCAATGCTGCAGGACCCTCGCTCTGGCATATGTTGAGATCGGTGTCTATGGATGAGGTGACCATTGATAGTTTTGAATGTAGTGACTGTTCATTCATTACCATTTCCAAACACCACATTTCATTGATGGCTCATGAGGATTTTCGGAGCAGGAACATGCTCTCCCCGGCATGCATGAACGGCTGAGCTGTGCTGCAACAAGGATGCAGTGAGAAGAGTTCTGGGGGATGTCTTATTACACAGGGTCATTAGGTGCATCTGAGATCAATCAGATCTGCGGCATATCTAGCGTAGCTGAGCTACAACCCGGCTATCCGATGTTTTATTATGAAAGTAGCAAATCAGTGCAGAATTCCAGTGGTATTTGCACACGTGATTAGCTCTGTATATACAGAAGCCTGAGACAGTTCTGATTTTGGGAAATAACCCTTTAAGGCCTCCATGCACAGTAGATAAAAGCCTGCCCAACCCTCCGGCACTGGTGGCATCAGCTGACAGTATAGTATGTATGGGGCCTCTCGACTCTCCCCTTTGGGATTGCTGAATTCCGGGGGTCGATTATTTTCTCCTCGAGCACATGAGTTGCAGCCAGGAGTCGCGCAGCAGTTGCCTCAGAACACAGGAGCTCAGCCACACGTCCTATGTGCGGGGGGAGAAGGATGTTCGACAAACAACCATTTTGACCGACTGCCGTCTAATATCTCTGGGGGCCTCTGGAATATCTCTGATATCAGAATGAGCTCACTGACAGATTCTCAGAAAACTCATTAAAGCAGCCAGCAAAAGAAAGTGAACCACACAAAGTAACAATTTTCATAGAACTCCACTGGCGGAGCGCCGTACTACTAAAGACCCCTGTAGGGGACACCTGGCAGCACGTCGTCACATACAGCCGGCCGGGGGTCTGATGCGTATACAAATCAGGCAGGAAGTGGAAGAAGCAGCCCGTGTACACGGACACCCACACCCCTGCACTTCCTGACTGCTTCCACTACTTGAGAAATTGCACAAATCTGTGCACCCCCTGGAACGAAGACAAAAATGTAACTGATCCTATATTACGGAAACTTATATTTAAAAGGGAAGATCCAGAAAGGCTGCAATCTACATTAGTCACAAAACAGACACCTGGGCATCATCACAGAAACGCGCAGGGGATCGATGCAGATTTATTTATTTTTTTTTTACACTGGGGGCACCCCTTTAAGTGCACGGGGACGCAGCTTATTGCTCCGGGAGCATCCCTTTAAGTGCACGGGGACGCAGCTTATTGCATCGGAAGCACCCCTTTAAGTGCACAGGAACGCAGCTTATTGCACCAGGAGCACCCTTTAAGTGCACAGGAATGCGCTTATTGCTCCGGAGCACCCTATAAGTGCACAGGAATGCAGCTTATTGCACCGGGAGAACCCCTTTAAGCGCACAGGAATGCAGCTTATTGCTCCGGGAGCACCCTGTAAGTGCACAGGAACGCAGATTATTGCACCGGGAGGACTCCTTTAAGTGCACAGGAACGCAGCTTATTGCTCCGGGAGCACCCCTTTATGTGCACAGGAATGCAGCTTTTGCTCCGGGAGCACCCTATAAGTGCACAGGAACGCAGCTTATTGCACCGGGAGAACCCCTTTAAGCGCACAGGAATGCAGCTTATGCTCCGGGAGCACCCCTGTAAGTGCACAGGAACGCAGATTATTGCACCGGGAGGACTCCTTTAAGTGCACAGGAACGCAGCTTATTGCTCCGGGAGCACCCCTTTATGTGCACAGGAACACAGCTTATTGCTCCGGGAGCACACCTTTAATTGCACAGGGACGCAGCTTATTGCACCGGGAGCACCCCTTTAAGTGCACAGGAACGCAGCTTATTGCACCGGGAGCACCCCTTTAAGTGCACAGGAACACAGCTTATTGCAACGGGAGCACCCCTTTTAGTGCACAGGGACGCAGCTTAGTGCACAGGAACGCAGCTTATTGCACGGGAGCACCCCTTTTAGTGCACAGGAATAGTTTCACATCTGCTTCAGTGCAGTTTATTGCGTGGGAACACCCGCTTTACACGCACAGGAATTACTTTACATGTGGATTGCATGTTGATGGTCCTGCTGCGACATTTCAGATGGCAGCGCCGCTTATGTAAAAGTCGCAGGAGGGTCCTTTATACCGGAAGTGCCCCCCCTGGCCCGGGCACACGGCTGTGTACGCAGCCCGCCACCTGACGACCATGCAGCCGCCGCATGATTACCTGCACCATGATGGCGAGGCGCAGCGACTCCTTGGCGATGTTATCCCCGCATTTCTTACACGAGGCCCGGCTGCTCTTGGCGTACTCGGCCCGGTACAGCTTCTCGGAGGCCTCGGCCATGTCTGCAGGAGGAAGGGACGAGCCGGTCAGGACGCGGACACACACACAGGGCACGGGAGGACCAGCGGCGTGCAGCCAGGAGCCCGCCACACAACGCAGCATATGACCCCATCCACACGCTCCGGGTGCTCCGCTAAAGCCCAGACATGTGATTTTCTTCTATGCCCTATAGAAGGTGACTGAAGGTTCAAGGCATCTATGGAGCTAAAAAATAACAAGAAAAATGTTTGAATCACTAACTTCCAATTCAAACAAACTACAAATATATAAATTTGGTTTCAAAATGTCCATAAAATTCTAACAAAAAATAAAATAATTTAACCCATTATGTAAAAAAAAAAGTTAAAAATGTCAGAATTCTAAGAGTAAATGGAAAGGTTCTGGAAGTCTTTGTTACCCAGATCTCCCCCTCCTCCTTACCGCTGGACATTCCTCCGGTTTCGATCGCCTTCTTGATCTTCTCCTGGTCCTCCCAGCGCAGCTCTGTGAAGCCATCGATTTCCGCATTGGACAGGACTCGCGCCCGTTTCCAGAAGCAGGAATAGTGGTGCCAGTGTGGGACCTTCCCATCAAACATGGGGGACTGTAGGGGAAAATAGTTACTATCACACAGCCCGCAGCCACCCGGCCAGAGCCGCCCCCATAGCCACCCGGCCAGAGCCGGCCCCACAGCCACCCGGCCAGAGCCGCCCCCCACCAGAGCCGGCCCCACAGCCACCCGGCCAGAGCCGCCCCCACAGCCACCCCGGCCAGAGCCGCCCCCCACCAGAGCCGGCCCCACAGCCACCCGGCCAGATCCGCCCCCGCAGCCACCCGGTCAGAGCCGCCCCCCCCCACCAGAGCCGGCCCCGCAGCCACCCCACCAGAGCCGCCCCCGCTAGAGCCGTCCCCGCAGCCACACCCGCCAGAGCTGCCCCCGCAGCCACACCCGCCAGAGCTGCCCCCGCAGCCAGAGCCGCCCCATCCACCAGAGCCGGCCCCGCAGCCGCCCCGCCAGACCCGCCCCCCCACCAGAGCCGCCCCTGCAGCCACCCCCCCACCAGAGCCGGCCCCGCAGCCACCACCGCCAGAGCTGCCCCCGCAGCCACACCCGCCAGAGCCGCCCCCGCAGCCACCCGGCCAGAGCCGCCCCCGCAGCCACCCGGCCAGAGCCTACCCCCCCCACACGAGAGCCGGCCCCGCAGCCACCCGGCCAGAGCCGCCCCCCCCACCAGATTCGGCCCCGCAGCCACCCGGCCAGAGCCATCCCCGCAGCCACCCCGCTAGAGCCGCCCTTGCAGTCACCCGGCCAGAGCTGCCACCACCGCTAGAGCCGCCCCGCAGTTACCGCGCCAGAGCCGCCCCTGCAGTCACCCCCCGCCAGAGCCATCCCCGCAGTTAGCCTGCCAGAGCAGCCCCCGCAGCCACCCCCGCTAGAGCCGCCCCCGCAGTCACCCGGCCAGAGCCGTTCCCGCAGCCGCCCCCGCAGTCACCCGGCCAGAGATGCCCCCGCAGCCATCCCCGCCAGAGCCGCCCCCGCAGTTACCCCGCCAGAGCCACCCCCGAACCACCCGGCCAGAGCCGCCCCAGCAGTTACCGCCCACCAGAGCCGCCCCCGCAGTTACCCCCCCGCCAGAGCCGCTCCCCGCAGTTACCCCCCGCCAGAGCCGCTCCCGCAGTTACCCGGCCAGAGCTGCCCTCGCAGCAACCCCGCCAGAGCCGCCCCCGCAGTTACCCGGCCAGAGCAGCCCCCGCAGTTACCCGGCCAGAGCCGCCCCCGCAGTTACCCGGCCAGAGCCGCCCCCGCAGCAACCCCGCCAGAGCCGCCCCCGCAGTTACCCGGCCAGAGCAGCCCCCGCAGTTACCCGGCCAGAGCGCCCCCCGCAGTTACCCGGCCAGAGCCGCCCCCGCAGCAACCCCGCCAGACATGTTGCAGAACATCTCATGATGCATTTAACCAAAAGAAGGGCTGATAAATGAGAACAATCGCTGAATTATCACACTTCTTCTATCCCTTATGTCTTATCAGTGGTATAGCATTTTTACGGTGCTGGCGTTAAATAGTACGTAGACAAAAAAAAAAGCAATTTAGAAAATGCTCAGGAGCTGTATACACGAAACGGTAGAAGTATTTTCGGTGCCAGGTTTTGTTTTTTTAGTAGTAAACCCTGCAGTCCCACCAAAGTTGTTTGGTCACATATCAATTATCACTACTGATCCAGTTTTATGGCCCGGTGTTTGCTTCTAAAGCCTGGGTCTCACATAGCGCCTGGAAACCCGCTGTGTACCTTGGTCACCAGCGGATCGCTGGTCTCCCGCCTGTCACACGCAACGATGCGTGCTGGCCAGCGGGAGACTAGCGATCAAAAAAATGTCCTGACATTTCTGACACGACCAGCGATTCACAGCAGGGGCCTGATCGCTGGTACATGTCAGACATAGCGAGATCGCTGCTGAGATCGCTGTTTAGCAGCGATCTCGGTAGCGATCTCGCTATGTGAGACAGGCCCTTAAAGTGCTGTCTAATCTCACCAAAATGTACATATAATAAACATATCTAATGAACGCTGTCCATGGAGACAGTGGTCTGCAGCAGTGGTCATCAGTCCAGGTGCAGGACCCAGAGGGACAGGCCATATACCCCTCCACATAAGGCTGCAGGAGTCCAGAGACCACCACGGGACACAATTCGGCACTATAGAAGTTAAATGCAGCCTATTGTTCTGTGTTATCAGTCATCCCAAACAGCTCATCAAGGGGACGAATAGGAGGAAGTGCAAAAAGAAAAGTCCCCGTCCCCTCCCCCACAATCACTACTTTATGTAATTAAGGAACTACAAGTCCCAACGTGTAATCTAAATTTATGGGCAGGACATTGCTCTTCTGTCCTGATGGATTGCAACAGACTCGAGTCCATATAGAAAACCTATAGGGGATGAGCTGCCCCCCCATCATCCCTGTGAATACCCCTCCCCCGTTGGGCATGAACATACTGCATGGGATTCAAGACTGCAAGTTGTGATCCAGTCTCTAGATGCCGATGCATAAGTTTACACATCCTCGTCCCTACAGTAATCCGACAGAAATGTGCTGTGTACTATCACGCCTGGAAGTCCTCTTTATAGGGGTTCCAACATTTGTGGGACAGGTTTATTATTTTTTTCATAAATGCATGGATTTGGGGAGAAACATTTTTTTCCATTAATTTTTATTACAAATTTGCACCTTTTGCCATTTACAGATGTTTCCTCACACATGCAACTGTGATGTGGTCATAATCAGCTGAGGAAGTCAGATGAGAGAATGAAAGGTATTCCGACAATGGAAATATAGTTTTATTAGCAAAGCGCAAGATCTTTCTCTTTTCATCTGCTTTTCTTCTGCACATACAGCTTCAAAGAGCTGAGTGGGTTCTCCTGTTCTTATCCGCTAAACCTATATTTTACAGCAGCGCCCTGCTCCTCCTCAATGCTGCAGATCCCTCGCCCTGCTCCTCCTCAATGCTGCAGGTCCCTCGCCCTGCTCCTCCTCAATGCTGCAGGCCCCTCGCCCTGCTCCTCCTCAATGCTGCAGGCCCCTCACCCTGCTCCTCCTAAATGCTGCAGATCCCTCGCCCTGCTCCTCCTCAATGCTGCAGGTCCCTCGCCCTGCTCCTCCTCAATGCTGCAGATCCCTCGCCCTGCTCCTCCTCAATGCTGCAGGTCCCTCTCCCTGCTCCTCCTCAATGCTGCAGGCCCCTCGCCCTGCTCCTCCTCAATGCTGCAGGCCCCTCGCCCTGCTCCTCCTCAATGCTGCAGGCCCCTCGCCCTGCTCCTCCTCAATGCTGCAGGCCCCTCGCCCTGCTCCTCCTCAATGCTGCAGGCCCCTCGCCCTGCTCCTCCTCAATGCTGCAGGCCCCTCGCCCTGCTCCTCCTCAATGCTGCAGGCCCCTCGCCCTGCTCCTCCTCAATGCTGCAGGCCCCTCGCCTGCTCCTCCTCAATGCTGCAGGCCCCTCGCCCTGCTCCTCCTCAATGCTGCAGGCCCCTCGCCCTGCTCCTCCTCAATGCTGCAGGCCCCTCGCCCTGCTCCTCCTCAATGCCCTGCTGCAGGCCCTCGCCCTGCTCCTCCTCAATGCTGCAGGCCCCTCGCCCTGCTCCTCCTCAATGCTGCAGGCCCCTCGCCCTGCTCCTCCTCAATGCTGCAGGCCCCTCGCCCTGCTCCTCCTCAATGCTGCAGGCCCCTCGCCCTGCTCCTCCTCAATGCTGCAGGCCCCTCGCCCTGCTCCTCCTCAATGCTGCAGGCCCCTCGCCCTGCTCCTCCTCAATGCTGCAGGCCCCTCGCCCTGCTCCTCCTCAATGGCAGGCCCGCCCCCCCCTCGGCAGGCCCCTCGCCCTGCTCCTCCTCAATGCTGCAGGCCCCTCGCCCTGCTCCTCCTCAATCCTGCAGGCCCCTCGCCCTGCTCCTCCTCAATGCTGCAGGCCCTCGCCCTGCTCCTCCTCAATCTGCAGGCCCCTCGCCCTGCTCCTCCTCAATGCTGCAGGCCCCTCGCCCTGCTCCTCCTCAATGCTGCAGGCCCCTCGCCCTGCTCCTCCTCAATGCTGCAGGCCCTCACCCGCTCCTCCTCAATCTGCAGGCCCCTCGCCCCGCTCCTCCTCAATCCTGCAGGCCCTCGCCCTACTGCTCCTCAATGCTGCAGGCCCCTCGCCCTGCGCCTCCTCAATGCTGCAGGCCCCTCGCCCCGCTCCTCCTCAATGCTGCAGGCCCCTCGCCCTGCTGCCCCTCAATGCTGCAGGCCCCTCGCCCTGCGCCTCCTCAATGCTGCATGCCCCTCGCCCTGCTCCTCCTCAATGCTGCAGGCCCCTCGCCCTGCTCCTCCTCAATGCTGCAGGCTCCTCCTCAATCCTGCAGGCTCCTGTCCTGCTCCTCCTCAATCCTACAGGCCCCTCGCCCTGTTCCTCCTCAATGCTGCAGGCCCCTCGCTCCGCTCCTCCTCAATGCTGCAGGACCCTTGTTCTGGCATATGTTGAGATCGGTGTCTATGGATGAGGTGACCATTGATAGTTTTGAATGTAGTGACTGTTCATTAATTACCATTTCCAAACACCACATTTCATTGACGGCTCATGAGGATTTTCGGAGCAGGAACATGCTCTCCCCGGCATGTATAGAACGGCTGAGCTGTGCTGCAACAAGGATGCAGTGAGAAGAGTTTTGAGGGATGCTTTATTACACAGGGTCATTAGGTGCATTGAAGCCAATGTCCATTAGACTTCGGCATAGCGTAGCTGAACTACAACTCGGCTGTCAGATGTTTTATTACACAGGGTCACTAGGTGCATCTAAAGCTGAGATCAATCAGATCTGCGGCATATCTAGCGTAGCTGAGCTACAACCCGGCTATCAGATGTTTTATTATGAAAGTAGCAAATCAGTGCAGAATTCCAGTGGTATTTGAACAGGTGATTAGCTCTGTATATACAGAAGCCTGAGACAGTTCTGATTTGGGAAATAACCCTTTAAGGCCTCCATGCACAGTAGATAAAAGCCTGCCCAACCCTCCGGCACTGGTGGCATCAGCTGACAGTATAGTATGTATGGGGCCTCTCGACTCTCCCCTTTGGGATTGCTGAATTCCGGGGGTCGATTATTTTCTCCTCGAGGACATGAGTTGCAGCCAGGAGTCGCGCAGCAGTTGCCTCAGAACACAGGAGCTCAGCCACACGTCCTATGTGCGGCGGGAGAAGGATGTTCGACAAACAACCATTTTGGCCGACTGCCGTCTAATATCTCTGGGGGCCTCTGGAATTATCAGAATGAGCTCACTGACAGATTCTCAGAAAACTCATTAAAGCGGCCAGCAATAGAAAGTGAAACACACAAAGTAACAATTTTCATAGAACTCCACTGGCGGAGCGCCGCACTACTAAAGACCCCTGTAGGGGACACCTGGCAGCACGTCGTCACATACAGCCGGCCGGGGGTCTGATGCGGCACCGCGAGAAATCTGTAGAAGTCGTATACAAATCAGGCAGGAAGTGGAAGAAGCAGCCCGTGTACACGGACACCCACACCCCTGCACTTCCTGACTGCTTCCACTACCTGAGAAATTGCACAAATCTGTGCACCCCCTGGAACGAAGACAAAAATGTAACTGATCCTATAATACGGAAACTTATATTTAAAAGGGAAGATCCAGAAAGGCTGCAATCTACATTAGTCACAAAACAGACACCTGGGCATCATCACAGAAACCGCGCAGGAGATCGATGCAGATTTTTTTTTTTTTTTTACACTGGGGGCACCCCTTTAAGTGCACAGGGACGCAGCTTATTGCATCGGAAGCACCCCTTTAAGTGCACAGGAACGCAGCTTATTGCACCAGGAGCACCCCTTTAAGTGCACAGGAACGCAGCTTATTGCACCGGGAGCACCCCTTTCAGTGCACAGGAACGCAGCTTATTGCACCGGGAGCACCCCTTTAAGTGCACAGGAATGCAGCTTATTCCACCGGGAGCACCCCTTTAAGTGCACAGGAACGCAGCTTATTGCACCAGGAGCACCCCTTTAAGTGCACAGGAACGCAGCTTATTGCACCGGGAGAACCCCTTTAAGTGCACAGGAATGCAGCTTATTCCACCGGAGAGCACCCCTTTAAGTGCACAGGAACGCAGCTTATTGCACCAGGAGCATCCCTTTAAGTGCACAGGAATGCAGCTTATTGCTCCGGGAGCACCCCCTATAAGTGCACAGGAACGCAGCTTATTGCACCGGGAGCACCCATTTCAGTGCACAGGAACGCAGATTATTGCACCGGGAGGACTCCTTTAAGTGCACAGGAACGCAGCTTATTGCACGGGAGCACCCCTTTAAGCGCACAAGAACGCAGTTTATTGCTCCGGGAGCACACCTTTAATTGCACAGGGACGCAGCTTATTGCTCCGGGAGCACCCCTTTAAGTGCACAGGAACGCAGCTTATTGCTCCGGGAGCACCCCTTTAAGTGCACAGGAACACAACTTATTGCACCGGGAGCACCCCTTTAAGTGCACAGGAACGCAGCTTATTGCACCGGGAGCACCCCTTTTAAGTGCACAGGAACGCAGCTTATTGCACGGGAGCACCTATTTAAGTGCACAGGAACGCAGCTTATTGCACGGGAGCACCCCTTTAAGTGCACAGGGACGCAGCTTATTGCTCCGGGAGCACCCCTTTAAGTGCACAGGAACGCAGCTTATTGCACGGGAGCACCCTTTCAGTGCACAGGAACACAACTTATTGCACCGGGAGCACCCCTTTAAGTGCACAGGAACGCAGCTTATTGCACCGGGAGCACCCTTTAAGTGCACAGGAACGCAGCTTATTGCCCGGGAGCACCTATTTAAGTGCACAGGAACGCAGCTTATTGCACGGGAGCACCCCTTTAAGTGCACAGGGACGCAGCTTATTGCTCCGGGAGCACCCCTTTAAGTGCACAGGAACGCAGCTTATTGCTCGGGAGCACCCCTTTCAGTGCACAGGAACGCAGCTTATTGCACGGGAGCACCATTTAAGTGCACAGGGACGCAGCTTATTGCTCCGGGAGCACCCCTTTAAGTGCACAGGAACGCAGCTTATTGCACGGGAGCACCCCTTTAAGTGCACAGGGACGCAGCTTATTGCTCCGGGAGCACCCCTTTAAGTGCACAGGACGCAGCTGATTGCTCCGGGAGCACCCCTTTTAGTGCACAGGAACGCAGCTTATTGCACGGGAGCACCCCTTTATGTGCACAGGAACGCAGCTTATTGCTCCGGGAGCACCCCTTTAAGTGCACAGGGACGCAGCTTATTGCTCCGGGAGCACCCCTTTTAGTGCACAGGAACGCAGCTGATTGCTCCGGGAGCACCCCTTTATGTGCACAGGAACGCAGCTTATTGCTCCGGGAGCACCCCTTTATGTGCACAGGAACGCAGCTTATTGCACCGGGAGCACCCCTTTTAGTGCACAGGAACGCAGCTGATTGCCCCGGGAGCACCCCTTTAAGTGCACAGGAACGCAGCTGATTGCTCCGGGAGCACCCCTTTTAAGTGCACAGGAACGCAGCTTATTGCTACGGGAGCACCCCTTTATGTGCACAGGAACGCAGCTTATTGCTCCGGGAGCACCCCTTTAAGTGCACAGGACGCAGCTTATTGCTCCGGGAGCACCCCTTTTAGTGCACAGGAACGCAGCTGATTGCTCCGGGGCACCCCTTTAGTCACAGGAACGCAGCTTATTGCTCCGGGAGCACCCCTTTAGTGCACAGGAACGCAGCTTATTGCACGGGAGCACCCCTTTTAGTGCACAGGAACGCAGCTGATTGCTCCGGGAGCACCCCTTTAAGTGCACAGGAACGCAGCTTATTGCACCGGGAGCACCCCTTTTAGTGCACAGGACCGCAGCTGATTGCTCCGGGAGCCCCCCTTTATGTGCACAGGAACGCAGCTATTGCACCGGGAGCACCCCTTTAAGTGCACAGGAACGCAGCTGATTGCTCCGGGAGCACCCCTATAAGTGCACAGGAAGGTTTCACATCTGCTTCAGTGCAGTTTATTGCGTGGGGACACCCGCTTTACACGCACAGGAATTACTTTACACGTGGAACACCCCTTTAAGCGCATGAGCAGACAGCTGGTTGCGTGTTGACGGTCCTGCTGCGATATTTCAGATGGCAGCGCCGTTTATGTAAAAGTCGCAGGGTCCTTTATACCGGAAGTGCCCCCCTGGCCCGGGCACACGGCTGTGTACGCAGCCCGCCGCCTCACGACCATGCAGCCGCCGCATGATTACCTGCACCATGATGGCGAGGCGCAGCGACTCCTTGGCGATGTTATCCCCGCATTTCTTACACGAGGCCCGGCTGCTCTTGGCGTACTCGGCCCGGTACAGCTTCTCGGAGGCCTCGGCCATGTCTGCAGGAGGAAGGGACGAGCCGGTCAGAACGCGGACACACACAGGGCACGGGAGGACCAGCGGCGTGCAGCCAGGAGCCCGCCACGCAACGGAGCAGGCAGCAACAGCGAGCACCGAGCGCTCCCTGCGCCTCACACTGCAGTCTGCGGATCGGCCAGCGACTACTCCCTCCTGCTGAGCAGAAGAGGCTAGAACGAGGAGATAACAGGGCTGGGGCAGGACGTCACGTGGTCGGGAACACTCGGGGCTGTTTGTTATTTCCCCTCAAGCCACGTGACTGCTCATACCCCCTCAACACCCCCCACGAGTGTCACAGGCAGGGGCCCCACTGTCACCCCGCAGGGTGGTCCCCAGGACAGGAGCTCCAGAGCTGTGCTTCTAGGACACGTTCATTAACCCCTCCATGACCGGGCCATTTCTCTTTTTTGGGGCTTTCATTTTTTTTTCTTTTTTTTCACCCTTTCTTCCAAAACCCATAATTTTTTATTGATCGATCTAAAGGCTTGTTTTAATGTTTTCATTTTTTTTTTTTTGCAGACATTTATTGTATATATAGAAAAATAAACTATGGCACTTCCATTTGGAATATATATATACACAATTCCTTATTTCATAATAAAAAAAGGAAATAGAAGCATTCCATAACATTAATATACTTTATTGATCAAAACATTAAAAATATTAGTAAAGTTAAAATAAGCAAAAAAATACCTCCAAAATAAGGGCTAAAGGGTATCCACATATATGTATATTTATATATATCCACAATTTTCAATACTAATAAGAAACGTCTTATAAGTAAAGAATATGGAGAAAAAAAATGATCTTTACATAAAATATATAGTATGACAAAATACCATATATTAATAATATTTTTTAAGCCCCAGTGGGTAAATATATAATAATTTCAAAATAAACAGACCATAACAAATTATCATAATAAAAAGGTGAATCTAAAGAGACTTTGGTAAGTACTCAATGAAATACAATTAAAGGTGAAAAAAACAACAAAGACTCAGCTGATACAAAGAAAGTCCCAGGTGCAACAAGAATATAAGCAAAATAACTGCTGATAATAAATTAACTGGGAACACACCGTGCAAATGGGTCATTCCACATCAAGTGGACCAGTTTTAAAAATCGTCCCCACTCGACCTCCGATTTTGTTGAAAATTTATAAGGATGTACATGTATGTTTGAAAAGAGGTTTGTAAATTTTTAGGGCCAGATTCAAATACATTGGGCACTGTTGACCTTTCACTGGAGGTTCCACCAAGCCTGCGGCTTCAGCTAAGAGGATTTTGCAAACTTTGGCACATAGCCATTAGAGTTCTATACTGGCTATGATGCTGAAATTTGGCATACTAGCTCAACTTTTGCTGCTAAACACGATAAAATTATTACCGGCTATGACAAAACAATATTTCGGCCGCAATTTTGTGTCAAAGTAGCTTGTAAAACGCGTTGCATAAAATTTATGCCAAACTTTGCCCATATATAACTCAAGACCAAAAACCAATATTAACTGGTGCTTTGCCCTGTACACCAAACATCTACATGACTTTGCATTGCTGCAATATCGCGGTCAAACCATATGTATTTGCTGGAAATATTCACACCTACATATGATGAAAAACTTAAAAAAAATGAATTTTACCTATTTTTAGGTCAAATTTCTCAAAAAGGGTACCCCTAAAATATATTAATTCTGATATCATTAGAAAGAGCACATTTTTCTCTACAAGGATCATTGTTGTTTTTTTTGGAGTCTCTCAGTTTAAGAAAAGAAAAATGCCACTGAACATGGTATTATTTATGCGCGTAATGCATTGATTTTGTGTTTGATTTTCAGATTCTTATCACATGTTACAGAGTTGTATTGTTGCTAGCAATGTCTATTATAATCAAAAACCTATAAACCTTTTTGTTTATGAAAAGTTATTGACTATTGTTACATTTTAATGCATATATTATTTATTTTTTTGCGATAGAGAATGAAATTGATGAAGAATCGGCCCAGTGCTGTATCGGCCTTGCGAACAATTCGAAGTGCCACCTTAAGACATTCACCCATAGCAAGGATGAGTTGAAATTGTTTACAAGCTTTGGATTGGATGAATAGAAATTGCTGCGTCGACGAGTGGGACTAAATTTTGACGAACAATCACAAATCTGTTTACACCATGAAGCTTCATTCTTGACCAAATATGAGCATTTGCAAAAATCGTGTTGCAATCCTTTTGGGAAGAAAGGTCATAACACCAAAAAGAATTTGCGAGCTATCAATTTGTTAGCAGCTGACCAGTTGAACGAATTTACAAAGAATGATGTGAAGCCTGGCCAGAAGATGTGTGCATCATGTCGAAAATAATTTGCTAACAGGAAAAAATCAGCTGATCCAGTTTCCTCTGAATCAGATCCAGATGGAATGGAATGTTCTCCTGAAAGTCTAAATTCAAGCTTAACATCCATTGGCATCTCTCCTCTGAAATATCCACGGGTAAGCCAGCGGGATTCACTTGGATATGCAAGGAGAAAGATAAGCCAGGTACAAAATGCATTTTCTAGCAAGATTGCTTCAATTGGAGGGCTTGAGCCGAAAGACATTGAGCAAACAAAAACAGCACAGTGCAAAATGTGTCTGGATTACAATCACCTTTTGGCAGATTTGAAGCAAAAGCTGCAGGTGTCTAGTCGGGCAGAAAAGGTCCAAATCTTGACATTGGCAACTAAAAGTTGGTCCATTAAGGCTATATCAGACAAATTCGGTGTCTCTGAACAAATGGTCAAACAAGCTCGAAAGCTTAAATGTGAACATTGGATCTTAGCCTTACCTAGAATCAAGTGTGGCAAGAAAGTTTCTGAGGAAGTGAAGAAAAGGTGCAGGCATTTTTTGAGGATGATGAATTCAGTTGAATGTGCCCTGGTAAAAAAGACTATGTATCAGTGCGAATAGCAGGAGAAAAAAAGCAGATGCAAAAGCGACTATTACTGAGCAATATGAGGGAAATGTTTGTTGCCTATCGGGATCGGAATGGCCCTAAAATTGGATTTTCCAAGTTTTGTGAGCTTCGGCCAAAGTGGTGCGTAACCGTTGGATCTGCTGGAACACATTCCGTTTGTGTGTGTACCATTTACCAAAATGTCAAACTAATGCTTGCAGCATGCCCAATCAATGATGACTACAAAGAGCTCATATGCAAAATGGTCTGTGGAATTGAATCCAAGGACTGTATGCTTGGCCGTTGTGATAAATGCCCGGGTCCTGAAGTTTTAAAAGAATTTCTAGTCAATGTGTTTGTCAACAGTGACCCTGAAGATATTATTGAGTTCAAACAATGGATTCACACTGATCGAGACACTTGATACCAAACAACTGACTATAGAAGATTTCATTGAAGAATTGGTTTTGAAAATGTCTAAACTTTGTAGCCATCACTACATCGCCAAGCATCAAAGTAGCTATTTGAAATCGTGGAAGGAAAATCTGAGACCTGGAGAGCTTGTGATCCTTATGGACTTTGCTGAAAATTACTCATTTATTGTTCAAGATGCCATTCAAGGTTTCCACTGGGAAAATAGTCAAGCTACAGTACACCCATTTGTAATTTACTTCAAGGAGATAAATGGTGAAGCTGCGCAGAACATCAGCTTGTGCATAATCAGTGATTGCTCAGGACATGACACAGTTGCAGTCCACACTTTCTTAACAGTAATTGTGGAGTATCTCAAGACTCTCATCTATGGGATTCATCATATCCACTACTTCAGCGATGGATCTGCAGCCCAGTACAAAAATTTCAAAAATTTTCTCAACTTGTGCCACCACAATGCTGATTTCAATATCAGCGCTGAATGGAATTTTTTTGGTACCAGTCATGGAAAGTCGCCCTGTGATGGGATTGGAGGGACAGCAAAGAGGTTGGCAGCTCGTGCCAGTCTTCAACGCCCAACTAAAAACCAAATACTGACCCCGGTGGATTTATTCAACTTTTGCAACGAGCAACTGCATGGAATCAAATTTTTTTGTTCCAAAAGAAAAAATTTACGAAATAGGGTAGTTCAAGAGGAAAGGTTCAAAGATGGACATACAATTGCTGGAACAAGAGAAAATCACCAGTTTGTGCCAATTGATGACAAAAAGATTTGCATTTCAAGGGTGTCAAATGACCCATCATCTTTCATTGCCCATGTAGATAGATCTGTCAGATCAGAAATGCCTTTTGTGCCAATTGCAAACCTCCAGCCAGGGCAATACATTGCCTGCATTTACGATAGGAACTGGTGGATTGGAAATATTTCTGAAATTTCAGTAGACGACCATGATGCATTAATAAATTTTATGCATCCTCATGGACCAGCTAGCTTCTTTCACTGGCCTGTGAGAA
The DNA here is from genome assembly GCA_033576555.1 of Oophaga sylvatica. Lineage (NCBI taxonomy): Eukaryota > Metazoa > Chordata > Amphibia > Anura > Dendrobatidae > Oophaga > Oophaga sylvatica. Next base: position 536,365,838 of record JARQOD010000005.1, on the reverse strand, counting down.
ATGATACATGCTGGATTCCCAAGCAGTCAATCATTGCAATAATTCCAGCACCAGCTGCAACAGCAATGGGCCGACAATACAGCTTCTCTGAACCGATTATGTTGCAAATTCAGCAACAATTCCAGACCACTTAGACTGAACATTATGGCTTGGGAACCAACAAAAGATACCCAATATTAGGCTTGGGATCCTAGGCAAAGACACCCACCCTCAGGCTTCGGAACCTGCGATAAAGAGACTGCCCGCGGCTGGCCTTGCACGGCTATCGGCCATGGCTCCTAGGAGATGGGGCTGCCAATTCTCGAAAGACAGCATTATTACAATTCTTAATAGGATTATAATACCAATTCTTAGGGAATTGGTTGTGGTATAACCACCATGGATCAACGCAAGGGTTTGAATAGTGCAGTTACCATTCATTGCTTATTAATAAATAACACCATGTTCAGTGGCATTTTTCTTTTCTTAAACTGAGAGACTCCAAAAAAAAAAAACAATGATCCTTGTAGAGAAAAATGTGCTCTTTCTAATAATATCAGAATTAATATATTTTAGGGGTACCCTTTTTGAGAAATTTGACCTAAAAATAGGTAAAATTCGTTTTTTTTAAGTTTTTCATCATATGTGGGTGTGAATATTTCCTCAAATACATATGGTTTGACCGTGATATTGCAGCAATGCAAAGTCATGTAGATGTTTGGTGTACAGGGCAAAGCACCAGTTAATATTGGTTTTTGGTCTTGAGTAGTGTTGAGCGATACGATACTGCAAATATCGGGTATCGGCCGATATTAGCTGTATCGGGCTTTCGATTCCGAGTACCGATATTTTCGTCATATCGGATACCGGAATCGGATTTGTCACTGTCACTGTGAGTGTCCGTCGGTCGGGTCTGTCAGGAGTCAGCGGCACTTACCTGGCAGAAGATCTCCGGCGGTCACGTCCTGGACTGCTTGATGGCCGCCATTATCTTCTCCCTGGCGGTCACATGCAGTTTTTCGCGATAACTGCAGTGACTGCTGGGTAATCCCGGCCGTAAAGCAGTCAGTCCGATGACGTCACCGCCGGGGAAGCAGGTAATCAGCTGTGCTGCGCCGGGATGACAGCTCTGCCTGCTGCCTGCCTCTGATGTCATTCTGATGTAGCAGAGCTGGATCGTCGTGGGACACTCGTTACTATGGACTGCGTCGGACAGGTGGTATACTGCTGTTTTTTTTTTTTTCATTTTTTTACAGGAGATTGATGGCGTCGCAGGATGAGACTGTAATAAAAGTAATGAAAACTGTGTTGTTTTTTTTATTAAATTAAAAAACTTTTTTATGAACATTCACCCGTCCGGGTACATCAACAATTTAACTATTTACATACAGGGACCCTGTCCGGGTTATTTATAATTCTTTGGCAGGGGTGTTCCAGGTACCACCTGGTACTCTTCTGATGCTTGCCAAACATCCGAGACACCAAGGACCACCAGGACCTGATGACGTCGTGTGGCCTGTACAGTCAAGTCGTGACCCGCTATCTGGGTCTGTGTGGCCACCTCTTTCATCTCCCTCCGGGTCTGGAGCCCTATGTCACGGACTGAACGAACCCCAGGGGGCCTAACAGGCGCCGGGTACGGGCCAGCTATAGTTATCATGTCCATAGCTGGGGCTGCTGAGGAGACCACTGAGGGAGGCTGGGGAGATTTACGGCGTGGGGTGGGCACTTGTGCAGAGGCCTGGATGTGGGAGGCTGAAGGCTCCGAGGGTCTCACAGGTTCCTGACACTCTGGGGACCAGGGGTCGCACCTGGTGACATTTAGGGCATACCATCCATTGTAACCCCAGTGTCGGGTGTAAGTTACCAAGTCTCCTGGCAACAGGTCCCTCCCCGGGTGTCCTTCTGGGAGGTGAGTCTCCACGTCCCGCCGGGTCACAAACACTTCTAAATAAAGTCCAGGCTCCTGGATGAAGCCCCAACCAGCTTTCAATTTAAAGCTCCGTACTGCACCCTTACGCCGCGGCTCCCTCAGGGTTCCTTTATCTTTTCTCATCCGGTCCTTATCTGCCCGGTCCTTCTCGATGTGATGTTGGCGAAGCTTCTGGGATTTGCGCTGCTCCCTTTGTCGCTCGGCTTCTCTCTCCCAACGTCTCCACTCTTCCTCCTGACGCCGGTTGTAATTCTCCACCAGCAGCTCCATGTCTCCACCATCAAACTGCAGCTTACGATGTCCGGTTTGCGGCAGCTCTCCTGGCGCCCGACAGTCCTGGCGGCGCTCACCTGCGGAGGAAGCAGCCGGCTCTGGAACAGATGACAGTCAGGGCTCCGGTACAGACAGGTAGACCTCTGGTGCCTGCGCGGCCTCCTCCATGAGGACGGGTGTCGCTTCTTCTGTCTCAGCGACGGGGGCAGACAGCGGGATCTGGGGTGCTGCCGGTGCAGCGTTTTTTGCAGGAACGGGTGCCTCCACTGCGACAACGTCAACCGGATCACATTGCAAGGGCTGGGATGCCCGCACGGACTCCTCTACTAGAACGGGTGCCTCACCTTCCGGTACAGACACTTCAGGTAAGAGGGATTGGCGCCGCTCCAAGTTTAGTTTTAGGGCACGCCAGCTGGCTTCCATCCTGGCGACCTCCTCCCGGTGCCGGGCCAGGCCTCTTAGGGTATCCGCCGCTTCTTGCAGCGTAGGAGGGTTTCCAGGCCGGGTGCCCAACGGTGTTCCGTGGCGATCGGGTCGCTTCCGTGGGGGGAGAGCTCTGACTGCTCCATCCCTTCACACTTCTGCTCGTGTCCATTAGCCATCTCTGCCAAGTCACATGTGTCATATCTGGAGAGGGCCCCTCTTTTGTAGGGAGGCGGGACCTTCGTGTTAGTTTCCGCACACTGAGGAGGATGAGGAGGCGGAACTCAAGAGCTGTGGGGCACGATGTTACATTGCAGTACCATTTACAGTGGGCGGCCATCGTTTTCACGCCACTGAGTGAGTGACACCCACGAAGAGCACGCCCTTCTTCTTCACCAGTGCCTCGTCGTGACGCAGATATGGCTGAAAAATGGCAAATACATTCTCTGATGATTTTAGCAATTCTCAAGCACAAAACCAGTTCAATTCAGGCACACAGGACTCGCTTATAGCGAGCTACAGAATCCTGTTCGTGACGCCCAAGTTGAGTCGCACAGAGCCAGAGGTTTTGGGGGTACTCGGCACCGAGCCCGTCGACTTCTATGGGTATGTCACGGCTTTACCCGGCAATTGAATCAGAGTCTATTTTACTATGTAGAAGTGTATAAACTATAAATATATGTATATATATGTCACAATGACATGTATATATATATATATATGTATTCTATGTGTGTATATTTTGTGTTTACAAGGAAAGAAAGTGTTTTTTTAGTTGCGATATTTTGTTCCCATAGACTTACATGGGACTTCCGGTATCGGAATCGGATATCGACGATATTTAGTGATATCGGTGATACCATTCCGATCCGATATTTTTAGATATCGAGCAGTATCGCTCAACACTAGTCTTGAGTTATATATGGGCAAAGTTTGGCATAAATTTTATGCGACGCGTTTTACAAGCTACTTTGACACAAAATTGCGGCCTAAATATTGTTTTGTCATAGCCGGTAATAATTTTATCGTGTTTAGCAGCAAAAGTTGAGCTAGTATGCCAAATTTCAGCATCATAGCCAGTATAGAACTCTAATGGCTATGTGCCAAAGTTTGCAAAATCCTCTTAGCTGAAGCCGCAGGCTTGGTGGAACCTCCAGTGAAAGGTCAACAGTGCCCAATGTATTTGAGATCTGGCCCTAAAAATTTACAGAACCTCTTTTCAAACATACATGTACATCCTTACAAATTTTCAGCAAAATCGGAGAAGGTCGAGTGGGGACCACTGGTCCACTTGACATGGAATGACCCAAAAGTAAGTAACGCTATCAGTGCTAATCAAAAGTGCATTATGCAGGAATACTAATAAGGAAATCCAATATAAATAAATTAGACACATTAGTATATAAAGTGCTTAGTGCAGGAAACCAAATTAGCTAGCATATAGAACATAGCCAAAATAAGCTATGTTATCACCTTAATAGAAACACCTAGACGTTTACAGAAGGACAGAGAGAAAGGTGAAGATAATCGCTATTCAGTAGTAAAATATCCGATAATGGTAAATGCCAAATTGCAAGTTATAAAAGCGATTCACCTGATGTGGATAAGGATGGCCCGTCCAGTAACCCCGACGCGCGTTTCACCGCTCGGCTTCTTCCAGGGGGTGTGAACAAGTAGAGGGCAGGAAGTGATTTATACCCAGTGCGACCAATAAAAGAGTAAAAGGGAGTGGCTAGAAAGTCATGTGCCGAATCAATGACGCGTATTCTGTACCCACGCCCACCGGCACAGCGTAACTCCCGAGATGATAGAAAAGTAAAGGGGGAGTGGCTAGAAAGGTCATGTGCCGGACAAATGACGCGTACCCTGTATCCACGCCCACCGGTACAGCGTAACTCCCGGGACAATGCTCAGTGACACGCACAGATGGTAAGCAAGCCATCACTATGCCAACCATCCATGTACGATCAGCCACCTGTGTGAGCATCTCCCAGGGTTTACCGAGGTCAGGGCATATCCAGGCACGCGTACACCGGAGCAGACCAACTAAAAATAAAGGCAAACAGAAAGCCCATATTATGTATAATAAAAAAAGGAATAAATTACTAAAAACATAAGAGTGTATAAGTGAATAGCAAGTGCGTATAAGAAAGTGATGATAATAATCAAAATTAATGTGAGAGGTAATAAAAGTGCATAAAGGGGAATTAATATAATATTACTTTATTAGTGAAAATATATATTAAAATAAATATAACAAGTGACATAAATTAGCATTACAAAATAATACATTAAAGACAATACTAAATAAACAAAAAAATCAAACCACTGAAATAAAAAAATCTGCAATAATAGTAAAAAATAATAAATAAAAGTGCAAGAAATGAAGAAATATGTAAAAATAGACTGAAAAATATATATATAAATATATATCAATAATATGAGCATAATATACATATCAATACGAAACGAAAATCACTAATGACATAGATCTCATAAGCATCAATATAAAGTCCGTAATTAGTATAAAAGGAAGAATATATTCAAATTTCCTTCTTCATAACTTGTTTCTGCTTGCTTGAAATGATAGAGCTCTTGCCAGAAGAAAAATTATCCCCAAACAATTGGTCGCATAAGGAGATACACTAAAAAATAAAAAATACTTATATCAATAGCAAATAAAAACAATATACGGTAAAACCAAAGTACAGATAAATTAGACAAAGCACTGATAGCGTTACTTACTTTTGCACGGTGTGTTCCCAGTTAATTTATTATCAGCAGTTATTTTGCTTATATTCTTGTTGCACCTGGGACTTTCTTTGTATCAGCTGAGTCTTTGTTGTTTTTTTCACCTTTAATTGTATTTCATTGAGTACTTACCAAAGTCTCTTTAGATTCACCTTTTTATTATGAGAATTTGTTATGGTCTGTTTATTTTGAAATTATTATATATTTACCCACTGGGGCTTAAAAAATATTATTAATATATGGTATTTTGTCATACTATATATTTTATGTAAAGATCATTTTTTTCTCCATATTCTTTACTTATAAGACGTTTCTTATTATTATTGAAAATTGTGGATATATATAAATATACATATATGTGGATACCCTTTAGTCCTTATTTTGGAGGTATTTTTTTGCTTATTTTAATTTTACTAATATTTTTAATGTTTTGATCAATAAAGTATATTAATTTTATGGAATGCTTCTATTATTTCCTTTTTTATTATGAAATAAGGAATTGTGTATATATATTCCAAACGGAAGTGCCATAGTTTATTTTTCTATATTGGACGGCATATTTATGATTTATTGTATAATGTACTAAAAAACGGGAAAAAATCAAAATCATTAAAAAAAAAATAATGTAATTCCTCCATTGTTTTTGGGTTTTTGTTTTCATGGTGTTGATTGTAGGGTAAAAGTGACCTGATGACGCGATTCTGCAGGACGGTCCGATGACGGCGACGCCAATGTATATAGAAAACTGATTAAAAAAAAAGTTTTTGCCATTTTGTAGAACCTGTAAAAACTTTTTTTTACATTTTTTTCCCATGGGTTAACCCTTGTGAGGCCTCGTCTTTTGTGTCCCGAGCTGTACTTTTTGTTGGTACCATCTTTGGTATACAGATGATGTTTTGATCTTTTTTTTGTTTGCGGCAATTCTGGTGTTTCAATATATTTTTTTTCCAATGTTTTTAACATACGGCTTAAATAATTTTCCCTTTTGATAAACCAGACTTTTTTTTTGGACATGACCGCGCCAAATATATTATTTTTTATACATATATAATTTTTTAATTTGTTTTCTAATTGGGAAAAGGAGTTGATTTAAACATAAACACGAGGATAAAATTGTTAATAAAATTTATTTTACCTTGTGAAAAAAGGAAGAAAAACCCACAATAAACAGCAAAATAACTTGACGCTGACAACAGCCGTTTTCAGTGTAAATTTACTGAATATTCGCTAATCACAATCAGACTTTGTTTTTGAATTTTAGTTCAACAGAGAAAAAAATGCTGAAAATGTCCTGGACATAAATGATGGCGCCTGTAGAGGCTTCTATGACCCTGATCTAAATCCTACTGATCATCTGTGGCCGGAGCTGAGACCTGCAGCCTGGAGAAGACGTCGCCACACCTGAGACACGAGGCGCCATCGTAGGGATGAGTAAATCCGAACTTCAAAGTTCGGGGTTCGTACCGGACGCCAGACACAGACTTTTTTTTTCCAGAAGTCTGTTTACTATTCGGCTTCAGTGCTGAATGAAGTTTGTTGAAAGGTTGCAACGCAGCCAATCAATGAGCTTTTAGGCTGTGGGCACTTCCAGAGCTATCACAACCATGGCAAATATTGGCAAGGCTGTGATTGGCTTTCGCAACACTTGACCTGGCCTGTATAAGAGTCGGATAATGGGTTTTGCCGTCATATTAGCCTAAGCACTTGTGCAGAGTTCCCTAGCAGCCTTGTGCCGAGTGCCCTAGCAGCCTGGGGCCGAGTGCCCTAGCAGCGTGGTACAGCGTGCCCTAGCAGCCTGGTGCCGAGTGCCCTAGCAGCCTGGGGCCGAGTGCCCTAGCAGCCTGGGGCCGAGTGCCCTAGCAGCGTGGTACAGCGTGCCCTAGCAGCCTGGTGCCGAGTGCCCTAGCAGCCTTGTGCGAGTGCCTTGGCAGCGTGCTCTAACATCCTGATGCTGAGTGCCCTAGAAGCGTGGTGCCAAGTTCCCTAGCAGCCAGGTGCCAAGTTCCCTCGCAGCGTGGTACAGCGTGCCCTAGCAGCCTGGTGCCGAGTGCCCTAGCAGCCTTGTGCTGAGTGCCTTGGCAGCGTGCTCTAACATCCTGATGCCAAGTGCCCTAGAAGCGTGGTGCCAAGTTCCCTAGCAGCCAGGTGCCGAGTTCCCTAGCAGCGTGGTGCCGAGTTCCTGTCACGGGTGTGTCGCTGCGAAGATCGTCGCGATTGCACACCCTGACTTCTCACAGCTGAGGTTCTGGTGCTGGGTGTTTTTCGGCACTGAGGGAGTTAATTCTTCTCTCTGTGCTGGACTAGACCAGCCTCGCTCAGCTGCAATTAATGTTGTGGTAATTGGTTGCCTTCATATACCTGCCTGTCTGCTGGGGAAGTGTCGGTGAAAGCATTCATACAGACCAGCAGAGCGGATCGTTTTGAGAAGTCTAAAGCTAAAAGTACCTGTTGTGGTTTTCTCCTCTCCTCGCTTTATTATTTATCTCCTTACCCGTTGGTGTTCCCTCTGTAGTGATAGTTTTGTATGCAAGGTGGTCTTTTATTTTACCCCCTTGTACTGTCTCGTTCGTCTTATACTGTGTGTGAAGGCAGTTACCTTCCTGTTCCCTGTGGTGGTAATCAGGGTCCTTCTAAGGACTAGATTACAGTGGTTAGGGATTCACAGGAGATAGGGTTACGCTGGCGGCCTGGACCTCTGTACCATCAACAGTACCTCCAGGTAGAGGGATTAGTCAGGACCCCAGCTTAGGGTCAGCATAGACCCGGTCCTCCTGTATACAGAGACAGCGTGACATTTTCACCGACCACACTAAAGATTCCCCCAGCCACCATGGATCCAGTAGCCAGTCTAGCTCAGCAGTTGCAGAGTTTGTCCATGGAGCTGAGGGACGTTAAGTCCAAGGTATTGTACCCCCCGGAGCAGACCAGACCTGAACCTAAAGTAGCTCCTCCGGACAGGTTCACTGGAGGGCGGGACAAATTTTTTGCTTTCCGGGAGGCATGTAAATTGTACTTTCGGCTGCTGACCTCAGTCATCTGGGAGTGAAGATCAAAGGGTGGGAATTGTCATCTCACTCCTACAAGGGGACCCCCAATCCTGGGCGTTCTCTCTTCCCCCGGGCTCCCCGGCTCTCCAGTCAGTGGATAGATTTTTCGCAGCTCTGGGTCTTGTATATGATGACCCGGATCGGGTCTCCCTTGCTGAAACTAAGTTACGTAAGATACAGCAGGGAGATCGTCCGGCAGAGGAATTTTCTTCGGAGTTCCGTAGGTGGGCCACGGACACCCAGTGGAATGACCCGGCTCTTAGGAGCCAGTTTTGTCAAGGTTTATCTGACAAATTAAAAGATGTGTTGGCGCAGTATGACCCTCCCACGACACTGGAAGCCGCTATGGCCCTTGCTATTCGTATTGACAGACGTCTTCAGGAGAGGTGCGGGGTAACTTCGCCCCCTGTGATGACTCCACCTTCCTCAAGGGTCCCTTATACGGAGGTTCCCCTGGTCAGTCCAGAGGAGCCTATGCAATTAGGAGGGACATCATTCCGGGGGAGGGGATCGGTGGGGCGCCACAAAACAAGAAGTTGTTTCTTCTGTGGAAAAAAGGGACATTTTATTAGGGGGTGTCCATCCCGTCCTTTGCAGAGTGAGAAGTCGCCGGAAAACTATTGATCCCAGATTGTGTGGTGGACGGCAATCTGGGAGTAAGTATTTCGTCCCTAAGTTCGTCTCAGTTTCTCGTACCCGGGGGAGGTGGTGGTGGGTGCGAAAACTGAGAGGATATCTGTTCTTCTGGATAGTGGGGCCGGGGCTAATCTGGTGGATGCTCGCTTTGCCCGGGTTCAAGGTATGCGATTGAGTGGGTTGGCTAAACCCGTCCCATATTCTCGATCGACGCCAGACCTCTCGGTCAGGGAAGTTTTGTGCAAGCAGTGCATAACATAGATCTTCAAGTGGGGGCGCTACATAAAGAACTGTTGTCTTGTTATGTGTTGGAGGGTCTTCCCACACCTATAGTGCTGGGCCTGCCTTGGCTAACTAAGCATAACCCGGTTATTAATTGGCAAACCCAGAGAGATAACCCAATGGAGCGATTTCTGTAATAAAAACTGCATGAATACGGTCATTGGTGCGGTCGCTCCTAGGGCCTTACCTCCATTTCTGGTGGACTTTGAGGATGTATTCTCGGAAAAAGGGTGTCAAGAACTACCTCCTCATCGCGAGTATGACTGTTCTGTTACCTTGCTCCCTGGGGTCAAGTTACCGAAATCTAGGTTGTATAACCTTTCTGGTCCTGAGAGACAGGCCATGAAGGATTATATTTCAGAGAGTCTGGCTAAGGGGCATATTAGACCTTCATCTTCCCCGGTGGCCGCGGGGTTCTTCTTTGTGAAGAAAAAAGATGGAGGCCTACGCCCTTGCCTGGATTTCCGTGAGCTTAATCGGATTACGGTCCGAGATCCGTATCCGCTCCCACTTATTCCCGATCTCTTCAATCAGATCGTGGGTGCCAAATGGTTCTCTAAGTTGGATCTCAGGGGGGCGTACAATCTGATTAGGATGAAGGAGGGGGATGAGTGGAAGACGGCGTTTAACACTCCGGAGGGGCATTATGAGAACCTTGTCATGCCATTTGGTCTGAGTATTGCCCCGGCGGTGTTTCAACACTTTGTAAATGACATCTTTCGCCACCTAATGGGACAGTTTGTGGTCATGTATCTGGATGATATCTTAATTTACTCGCCAGATCTTGTGTCTCATCAGGAGCATGTTAGGCAGGTGTTACAGATCTTGCGGGATAATAAACTTTACGCCAAATGGGAGAAGTGTGTGTTCGCCGTACAGGAACTTCAGTTTTTAGGGTTCCTGGTGTCAGCATCCGGTTTTCGTATGGACCCTGGGAAAGTGCGGGCAGTTCTTGAGTGGGATCTGCCAGAGGATCTTAAGGCATTACAACGTTTCCTGGGGTTTGCTAACTACTACCGGAAGTTCATTCGTAATTTTTCGTCCATAGTTAAACCTCTCACAGACATGACTAAAAAAGGGACGGATTTTTCAAAGTGGTCTGACAAGGCTTGTCGAGCGTTTTCCTCTTTGAAAAAATGTTTTGCTTCAGCACCCATACTCATCCAACCTGATGCATCACAGCCGTTCATTGTTGAGGTGGACGCTTCCGAGGTAGGGGTGGGAGCAGTATTGTCACAAGGTTCGTCCCTGGTAAATGGCATCCGTGCGCCTTCTCTAAAAAATTGTCGTCCGCTGAGAGGAATTATGATGTCGGCAATAGGGAACTCTTGGCCATTAAGTTGGCTTTTGAGGAGTGGCGTCATTTTTTGGAGGGGGCAGTCCACCCGGTCACCGTCATTACCGATCACAAAAACCTGCTATATTTAGAGTCCGCTAAACGTCTGAATCCCAGACAAGCTAGGTGGTCGTTGTTTTTTACCAGGTTTAATTTTGTCGTCACATATCGTCCTGGCTCAAAAAATGTTAAGGCGGATGCCTTATCTCGCTGTTTCCCAGGGGCTGGGAATACGGAGGACCCGGTTCCGGTCCTTCAGGAGGGGGTGGTGGTGTCGGCAGTATGCTCTGAGCTTGAGGAGGAGGTATTGGAGGCTCAGGGGGACGCCCCTGTAGGACCTCCAGGGAGACTGTTTGTTCCAAATCAGTTGCGACAAAAGGTGATCGAGGCACACCATAATTCTGCTTTGGCAGGACACCCAGGGAGTAAAGCAACTGAGGATCTCCTCTCGCGCCGGTTTTGGTGGCCTAACTTACATAAGGAGGTGGTAACTTTTGTCGCGTCCTGCGAGGTTTGTGCGCGCTCTAAGACCCCACATACCCGTCCGTCGGGGACCCTCTTACCTTTGAAGATCCCGGAGCGTCCGTGGACTCATCTGTCTAGGGACTTCATTACGGACCTCCCGCCATCTTCGGGTAAAACAGTCATACTCGTTGTAGTGGACAGGTTCAGCAAGATGGCACATTTTATCGCTCTTCCTGCTCTTCCTAATGCTAAAACTCTTGCGCAGGTGTTTATTGGGGAGATTGTAAGACTTCACGGGGTACCCTCCGATGTGGTGTCGGATCGGGGGTCTCAGTTTGTGTCCAAATTCTGGAAGGCATTTTGTACACGGCGGGGGATGCAGTTGTCATTTTCATCGACTTTTCACCCGCAGACCAATGGTCAGACAGAGCGTCTGAACCAGAGCTTGGAGACATATCTCCGGTGTTTTGTGTCAGAGAACCAGGAGGACTGGGCTTCTGTCTTGCCTCTGGCGGAATTTGCTCTAAATAATAGGCGGAGCGAGTCCACTGGTAAGTCCCCGTTTTTTGGGGCATATGGTTTTCACCCCCAGTTTTGTACTTTCAATGGGGGGGCTCTTCTGGGGTTCCTGAGGAGGAACGATTTTCGTCGTCACTTGCTTCAGTGTGGAGAGGAGTGCTGAATAATCTGAGTACTATGGGAAACCGATACAAACGTATGGCTGATAGGAGGAGAGTGTCTGGTCCGGACCTAAGTGTGAACGATCTGGTATGGTTGTCTACCAAAAATATAAAACTTAAGGTTCCCTCCTGGAAACTGGGTCCCAGGTTCATCGGGCCATACAAGATCAGTGCTATAATTAATCCGGTTGCATTCCGTCTTGACCTCCCTCCTACATTTAAAATTCATAATGTGTTCCACAGATCGTTGCTTAAGAGGTATGTGGCGCCGGTGATACCTTCACCTTTACCTCCTCCTCCTGTGGTGGTCAATGGTAACTTGGAGTTCCAGGTGTCGAGAGTCATCGATTCACGTCTGAATCGCCGGTCCCTTCAGTACCTTGTTCATTGGAGGGGGTATGGTCCTGAGGAGAGGACGTTGGTTTCTGCGTCGGATATTAACGCAGACCGATTGGTTCGGGCCTTCCACACTACTCACCCAGATAAACCCGGCCCTGAGGGTCCGGAGGCCCCTCGTAGAAGGGGGGGTACTGTCACGGGTGTGTCGCTGCGAAGATCGTCGCGATTGCACACCCTGACTTCTCACAGCTGAGGTTCTGGTGCTGGGTGTTTTTCGGCACTGAGGGAGTTAATTCTTCTTCTCTCTGTGCTGGACTAGACCAGCCTCACTCAGCTGCAATTAATGTTGTGGTAATTGGTTGCCTTCATATACCTGCCTGTCTGCTGGGGAAGTGTCGGTGAAAGCATTCATGCAGACCAGCAGAGCGGATCGTTTTGAGAAGTCTAAAGCTAAGAGTACCTGTTGTGGTTTTCTCCTCTCCTCGCTTTATTATTTATCTCCTTACCCGTTGGTGTTCCCTCTGTAGTGATAGTTTTGTATGCAAGGTGGTCTTTTATGTTACCCCCTTGTACTGTCTCGTTCGTCTTATACTGTGTGTGAAGGCAGTTACCTTCCTGTTCCCTGTGGTGGTAATCAGGGTCCTTCTCAGGACTAGATTACAGTGATTAGGGATTCACAGGAGATAGGGTTACGCTGGCGGCCTGGACCTCTGTACCATCAACAGTACCTCCAGGTAGAGGGATTAGTCAGGACCCCAGCTTAGGGTCAGCATAGACCCCGGTCCTCCTGTATACAGAGACAGCGTGACAGTTCCCTAGCAGCGTGGTGCCGAGTTCCCTAGCAGCGTGGTGCCGAGTTCCCTAGCAGCGTGGTGCCGAGTTCCCTAGCAGCCTGGTGCCGAGTTCCCTAGCAGCCTGGTGCCGAGTGCTCTAACATCCTGATGCCAAGTGCCCTAGCAGCCTGGTGCCGAGTGCCCTAGCAGCCTTTTTCCAAACCGATCCACTTCATAATCTATTTTAAATTGTCATAATTTTTTTTTTTCAGAGGCCAAGTCAAGTGTTTGATTTTAGCCATCTCGTTCTTGGCACTGGCAGCGGTCCCCCATTACGTGCTGGTGTCCCCGAAGGCGAATGGGTCCCCCACCTGCTCAGGGCCCCGACACCTGCCTGGGTGCGCCAGGTGCTGACGATAGCCCTGAGCGTGACCAACATCTTGACTTCACGTGGGGTCTAGGACCTCATCGTCCTCCATCGCATCATCACACCTCTCCAATCTGTCCTTAACTCTGTTACCTGACTAATCCACCTCTCTCCTCACCACTCCTCCTCTCCTCCTCTCTGCAAATCCCTTCAGTGTCTCACAATTCCTCAACATATCCATTTCAAGCTACTAACACTGACTTACAAAGGTCCCCCCATCTATCTCTGAACTAATCTCACGATATCTCCCACCACGTAACCTCTGGTCCTCCCGAGACCTCCTCTCCTCCACAACCGTAGGTTCCTCATCCAGTCACCTGCAAGGCCTCTCCCAAGTATCCCCCAGCCTGTAGAATTCTGTGGCCCAACACATCCGATCATCCCTTACATTTGGAACTTTCAAGCGTAACTTGAAAACCTATGTCTTCTGAACAGCTTACAGCCTGCAATGACCCCGCTGCCTCCTCACCAACACCAGAGCCACCGCCTCGCCACCAGCGGAGCTGCCGCAGCCCCTGAGCCTACTGTCCCCTCTCCCATCATCCTGTAGAATGCAAGGCCACAAGGGCAGAGTATTACACAGCCTGTAGACAGAGCGAGTGGTCAGCAGATTATTACACTGCCTTTATGCAGAGTGCCCCCATAGAGCCTGTCTTCAGAATATCCCCCCCGAAAAAAAATCACAAAAACAGTGTTGGCTACCTCTTCCCCTTCCATCGCAATGTCCATCTCCTCCACTTGGACCTCCACCTCCTGGTTCAAGATTAAAATTCATTTCTTTTTATTCTATGTTACTTTATGTCGTTTCCCTATCCACATTTGTTTGCAGGTTAATTGTCTGGCTCTTACCCCATTTATCTTCCTTTTGCAGACCCCTAGCCCTTACTATGACCATTTTATAGCCATTTTACAGCATTGAGGTTCAGGTTCCCATTGACTTCTATTGGGTTTCGGGGTCAAGTTCTGATGCCCGAACTGAATTTTGGAGTATGATCGAACCTGAACATCCACGGGTCCGCACAACCCTAGCTGTCTGCCCATGAGGAGCGACCAAAATACCTGTGGACGGTGGCAGAAGTCTCACTGAGAGGCACGGAAATCGCCTGTGTGCAGTGATTGTCTCTAAAGGTCGGACGACAAAGGATTAACTGAAGGAGCCATCATTTTTGACCAGGTCATTAGTTTTTTTTTTTTTTTTTTCTGTTTAACCAAACTTAAAAAGCAAAAAGTAAAGTCTGATTCTCATTATTGATATTCTGTTCCCAAGAGGACATGATCACTTGTACCATTTTTTTTTTCCAACGAAATGAAACCTTCGGCCGAGACTGCGCAGTAGGATCTATCACATTCCGATAGATGCTACCGCGCAGGCGCCGCCGCCGGTGCCATTTTTTGCAGATCTGATCTGCTTTTTTGGCAGAGTCCATTACACATTGTCTAAGGTCTTCTGTTCTGCTCCGTTCAGTGTTTACACCCTAAACCTGCCATAACTAATGACAGCGGATCAGTGGGGGTGCTGGGTGTTGGACCACCCACCAATCTAATATTGATGACCTATTGAAGGGATGAGTAAGGCCGGGGTCACACTTGCGTGTGAGTCTCTCGCATCAATTCCCGGCACTCGGGACCGAAGTGTGCGGCTGCATGTATTTCTATGCAGCTGAACGCTCCTGTTCGAGTGCCGGTGGTAGTGCCGGGTATTGATGCGAGAGACTTGCGCGAGTTTCTCGCATTGCACACGCAAGTTTGCCCCCGGCCTAAGACTGGGGCTACATAGCGACATGTCAGGTGACAGCAATTTCCTCTCCAAAAATATCTGTGCAACTCGTTTGCGACTTTTCAGCTCCAATTGCTGCTGTTAACCATTTAGATGCTGCTGTCAAATAATGTGGTTTCCTGGGCTTGTGCACACCAGCTCCTGTTGGGCCTCAACAACACTTGGTATTGAAGTAAATAGTGTACGCGATTGGAATGACCGCAGATTGCCGTCTTTTGAAAAGACTAAAAAATAATGCAAAAAATATTTAAAAAAATGAAATTTAAAATCAACGCCTTCCCCTGATTATAAATAAATAATAATAAAAAAATTGTTGTCACCGTTTATCAAATATAATTACAAAAATAATTAGAAAAAAAAATTAAACACCACCTTACAAGCATGACAGTTAGAAAGAGAAAAAAATTAGTACAAACATGCCCAGAAACACGCGGTCTTTCACATAAACAAAAAACTATGCAAGTAAAAAAAGATGATCAACAATAGTCGTCAATGTAAGTTAGATGTGCACTCAAATTGCCTTACCTCTAAACCAGGTCGACGGGCGTCGGGGTGGATCTCTGATTAATGGTGGATCTGTTAACCAGTTAAATGCCGCTGTCAGTCGCTCTTTGTGGCACTTAACATGTGCAGAAAGGAAGCGTCATTGATACTGCCCATCGGCACTCCCGTCATGTGATCGCAGGGCGCCGATGGATTGTCATAACAGTGGGGGGGTCTGCCGAAGACCCGCGTGACTGTCATCACGATCCTCCTGGGAACGCTAGCCTGTGGCCGGAGTTCATGATTTTTGCTATACATTTATAGCACACGTGATCGGACGAGGAAAGAAATGTTTCACACAGTAAAAAGTGAAAAAAAAAGTTTTAAAAATATTAAAAAATCAACAAAAGTACAAATCATCGTTTTTTTGCACCATTCAAAATAAAACGATTAAAAAAAAAATACACATATTTGGTGTCGCTGCGTTCAGAATCACTCGATCTATCAAAATATAAAATCATGCAATCGGTAAACGGCGTAATGAGAAAAAAAGTCAAAACGCCAGAATTATGTTATTTGGTCACTGCAAGATTGCAATAAAAGGAAATGAAAGCATCGTATCTACCCCAAAGTAGTATCAATAAAAACATCACCTCAGGGCCCAGATCCCGAAATATGAGAGCGTTAAGGGTCTCGGAATATGGTAACAAAAGCAGATTTTATTTTTTTTTTTTTTTACAAATTTCTAAATTTTTTTCACCACTTAAATAAAAATAATCTATACATGTCTGGTATCTGCGCACTCGTACTCATCGGGGAATCATATTGCCATAAGAAGCAGAAAAAATCATTGTGGAATTGCACTTTTTTTTTCAATTTCACTGCATTTGGGATTTTTTTTACCCATTTTCCAGTGCGCTATGTGGCAGAATGAATGGTGGCATTTAAAAGTAGAAGTCGTCCTTTAAACAAACAAACAAACAAACAAGCCCTCATTCGGCCATATTGATGGGAAAAAAAAAAGTTATGCATTCAAAAGCGAAAACGGAAAATCGCCTGGGGCTGAAGGGGGTTAAAGTTTTCTCATACAAAAGGAACAAAAGTGCAAAAATAAAATACATTACCATCATCACTCATTAGATCTTGAGCTGTAATTCACCCTTCCACCCCTAAGTGGCAGTGTAATACAGCGCAGTGAATGCTGCAGTGTCAGGAGATTAATGAGTTCTGTGGCCAGAATTTAGATTTTTATTGCAGAAATGGATAGAAAAATTTGCCTGAATTATTTATAGGAATCTTTCGTCTTCGCTTAGTCTGTATAGGCAACCATGACGATTCCAGCAAAATACATATAGATTCCACTGCCTTATATACAACAGATCATAACCCTTTAGGAAAGCAGGATGGCCGCTGTGAAAGCTGTGGGGGCCAGAAAAAGTCGAGGGATAAATGTGCCCCCTTCTCACGACAGGTGTAAGTCACTAGTCAGACTCAGCCCCTTTAATTTCCCCTGTGGCCACTGGGTCTCCCCACAAATTACTAGTCGCACATCCAGTGATCAGATTATCATCGACGACTCTCTGAGTCTGAACACATAGGAATAGCCCAAACTGAAATACTGCTTTAAAGGCTATGCACCCACACCTTTGCACCACATTTTTTCTATTGTTTATTCCTTACTAAATGCAGAGTTAAGCATCTTTCTATATAGTCATCAGTAAAAGTTGTTTTTTTAAAAAAATGTTGCTGCTGCAGAATGTCTGTAAGCCCTTTATGTAGTTCAGTGCTTTTGCAAAAATGTGAAAAATCCATCAGAACACCTAGTCCTGATTGCCTGCCCGCTCCCTTTTCTTAGTGTTAGTGATAGCAGGGGGAAGAGGTTTTACATAGATCTGGAATGTACAGTAGAGGAAGAAAGTAACTTTGAGGACTCTGGATATAAACAAAAAAGAAAGCACATGGAGATAAAAGTACAGTATTGGGGCTGTACTGATACATGAAAGACAGTAGAAACACATAGCACTCACATCCAGCCTATATTAGTGACAGAGACACACAGAGCTCAAATCCAGCCTATATTACTGGGAGAGACACACAGAGCTCAATCCAGCCTATATTACTGGGAGAGACACACAGACCTCACATCCAACCTATATTATGGGAGAGACACAAGACCTCACATCCAACCTATATTACTGGGAGAGACACACAGACTCACTATCCAGCCTATATTACTGGGAGAGACACACAGAGCTCACATCCAGCCTATATTACTGGGAGAGACACACAGAGCTCACATCCACCTATATTAGTGAGAGACACACAGAGCCTCAATCCAACCTATATTACTGGGAGAGACACACAGACTCACATCCAGCCTATATTACTGGGAGAGACACACAGACCTCACATCCAGCCTATATTACTGGGAGAGACACACCGACCTCACATCAGCCTATATTACTGGGAGAGACACACAGACTCACATCCGCCTATATTACTGGGAGAGACACACAGACCTCACATCCACCTATATTACTGGGAGAAACACACAGACCTCACATCCAGCCTATATTACTGGAGAGACACACAGAGCTCAATCCAGCCTATATTACTGGGAGAGACACACAGACTCACATCCAGCCTATATTACTGGGAGAGACACACAGAGCTCACATCACCTATATTACTGGGAGAGACACACAGACCTCACATCCAGCCTATATTACTGGGAGAGACACACAGAGCTCACATCCAGCCTATATTACTGGGAGAGACACACAGAGCTCACATCCAGCCTATATTACTAGGAGAGACACACAAACCTCACATCCAGCCTATATTAGCTAGGAGAAACACATAGACCTCACATCCAGCCTATATTACTGGGAGAGACACACAGACCTCACATCAGCCTATATTACTGGAGAGACACACAGAACCTCACATCCAGCCTATATTACTGTGAGAGAAACACAAGACCTCACATCCAGCCTATATTACTGGGAGAGACACACAGACCTCACATCCAGCCTGTATTACTGGGAGAGAACACAGACCTCACATCCACCTATATTACTGGGAGAGACACACAGACCTCACATCCAGCCTGTATTACTGGGAGAAACACAGACCTCACATCCAGCCTTATTACTGGGAGAACACACAGACCTCACATCCAGCCTATATTACTGGGAAACACACAGACCTCACATCCAGCCTATATTTCTGGGAGAGACACACAGACCTCACATCCAGCCTATATTACTGGAAGAGACACACAGACCCTCACATCCAGCCTATATTACTGGGAGAGACACACAGACCTCACATCCAGCCTATATTTACTGGGAGAGACACACAGACCTCACATCCAACCTATATTACTGGAGAGAACACAAGCCTCACATCCAGCCTATATTACTGGGAGAGACACACAGACCTCACATCCAGCCTAGTATTACTGGGAGAAACACAGACCTCACATCACAGCTATATTACTGGGAGAGACACACAGAGCTCAAATCCAGCCTATATTACTGGGAGAGACACACAGACCTCACATCCAGTCTATATTATGCAGAGACACACAACCCTCACATCCAGCTTATATTACTGGGAGAGACACACAGACCTCACATCCAGCCTATATTACTGGGAGACACACAGACCTCACATCCAGTCTATATTATGGAGACACACAGAGCTCATATCCAGCCTATATTACTGGAGAGACACACAGACGTCACATCCAGCCTATATTACTGGGAGACACACAGACCTCACATCCAGCCTGTATTACTGGGAGAACACAGACCTCACATCCAGCCTATATTACTGGAGAGACACACAGAGCTCATATCCAGCCTATATTACTGGGAGAGACACAAAGCTCACATCCAGCCTATATTACTGGGAGAGACACAGAGCTCACATCCAGTCTATATTACTGGGAGAGACACAAAGCTCACATCCAGCCTATATTACTGGGAGAGACACACAGACCTCACATCAAACCTATATTACTGGGAGAGACACACAGACCTCACATCCAGCCTATATTACTGGGAGAGACACACACACCTCACATCCAGCCTATATTACTGGGAGAGACACACAGAGCTCACATCCAGCCTATATTAGTGACAGAGACACACAGAGCTCACATCCAACCTATATTACTAGGAGAGACACACAGACCTCACATCCAGCCTATATTACTGGGAGAGACACACAGACCTCACATCCACCTATATTACTGGGAGAGACACACAGAGCTCACATCCAGCCTATATTACTGGGAGAGACACACAGACCTCACATGCAGCCTATATTACTGGGAGAGACACACAGACCTCACATCCAGCCTATATTACTGGGAGAGACACACACACCTCACATCCAGCCTATATTACTGGGAGAGACACACAGACCTCACATCCAACCTATATTACTGGGAGAGACACACAGAGCTCACATCCAGCCTATATTACTGGAGAGACACACAGACCTCACATCCAGCCTATATTACTGGGAGAGACACACAGAGCTCACATCCAGCCTATATTACTGGGAGAGACACACAGAGCTCACATCCAACCTATATTACTGGGAGAGACACACAGACCTCACATCCAGCCTATATTACTGGGAGAGACACACAGACCTCACATCCAACCTATATTACTGGGAGAGACACACAGACGTCACATCGAGCCTATATTACTGGGAGAGACACACAGACCTCACATCCTGCCTATATTACTGGGAGAGACACACAGACCTCACATCCAGCCTATATTACTGGGAGAGACACACAGAGCTCACATCCAGCCTATATTACTGGGAGAGACACACAGAGCTCACATCCAGCCTATATTACTAGGAGAGACACACAGACCTCACATCCAGCCTATATTGCTAGGAGAAACACACAGACCTCACATCCAGCCTATATTACTGGGAGAGACACACAGACCTCATATCGAGCCTATATTTCTGGAGAGACACACAGACCTCACATCCAACCTATATTACTGGAGAGACACACAGACCTCACATCCAGCCTATATTACTGGAGAGACACACAGACCTCACATCCAGCCTGATTACTGGGAGAAACACAGACCTCACATCCAACCTATATTACTGGAGAGACACACAGAGCTCACATCCAGCCTATATTACTGGGAGAGACACACACGACCTCACATCCAACCTATATTACTGGGAGAGACACACAGACCTCACATCCAGCCTATATTTCTGGGAGAGACACACAGAGCTCACATCCAGCCTATATTACTGAGAGAGACACACAGACCTCACATCCAGCCTATATTACTGGAGAGACACACAGACCTCACATCCAGCCTATATTACTGGGAGAAACACACAGACCTCACATCCAGCTTATATTACTGGGAGAGACACACAGACCTCACATCCAGCCTATATTACTGGGAGAGACACACAGACCTCACATCCAGCCTATATTACTGGGAGAGACACACAGACCTCACATCCAGCCTATATTACTGGGAGAAACACACAGACCTCACATCCAGCTTATATTACTGGGAGAGACACACAGAGCTCACATCCAGCCTATATTACTGGGAGAGACACACAGACCTCACATCCAACCTATATTACTGGGAGAGACACACAGACCTCACATCCAACCTATATTACTGGGAGAGACACACAGAGCTCACATCCAGCCTATATTACTGGGAGAGACACACAGACCTCACATCCAGCCTATATTACTGGGAGAACACACAGACCTCACATCCAGCCTATATTACTGGGAGACACACAGAGCTCATATCCAGCCTATATTACTGGGAGAGACACACAGACGTCACATCCAGCCTATATTACTGGGAGAGACACACAGAGCTCACATCCAGTCTATATTACTGGGAGAGACACAGAGCTCACATCCAGCCTATATTACTGGGAGAGACACAGAGCTCACATCCAGCCTATATTACTGGGAGAGACACACACCTCACATCCAGCCTATATTACTGGAGAGACACACAGACCTCACATCCAGCCTATATTACTGGGAGAGACACACAGACCTCACATCCAGCCTATATTACTGGGAGAAACACACAGACCTCACATCCAGCTATATTACTGGGAGAGACACACAGAGCTCACATCCAGCCTATATTACTGGGAGAGACACACAGACCTCACATCCAACCTATATTACTGGGAGAGACACACAGACCTCACATCCAACCTATATTACTGGGAGAGACACACAGAGCTCACATCCAGCCTATATTACTGGGAGAGACACACAGACCTCACATCCAGCCTATATTACTGGGAGAAACACACAGACCTCACATCCAGCCTATATTACTGGGAGAGACACAGAGCTCACATCCAGCCTATATTACTGGGAGAGACACAGAGCTCACATCCAGCCTATATTACTGGGAGAGACACACACACTCACATCCAGCCTATATTACTGGGAGAGACACACAGACCTCACATCAAACCTATATTACTGGGAGAGACACACAGACCTCATATCAAACCTATATTACTGGGAGAGACACACAGACCTCACATCCAGCCTATATTACTGGGAGAGACACACAGACCTCATATCAAACCTATATTACTGGGAGAGACACACAGACCTCACATCCAGCCTATATTACTGGGAGAGACACACAGACCTCACATCCAGTCCTATATTACTGGGAGAGACACAAGACCTCACATCCAACCTATTTACTGGGAGAGAACACATGACCTCACATCCAGCCTATATTACTGGAGAGAACACAGACCTCACATCCAGCCTATATTACTGGGAGATACACACTGACCTCACATCCAGCCTATATTACTGGGAGAGACACACAGACTTCACATCAACCTATATTACTGGGAGAGACACACAGACCTCACATCCAACCTATATTACTGGGAGGACACACAGACCTCACATCCACCTATCTATTCGGCAGAGACACACAGACCTCACATCCAGCCTATATTACTGGGAGAGACACACAGACCTCACATCCAGCCTATATTACTGGGAGAGACACACAGACCTCACATCCAGCCTATATTACTGGGAGAGACACACAGACCTCACATCCAGCCTATATTACTGGAGAGACACACAGACCTCACATCCAGCCTATATTACTAGGAGAGACACACAGACCTCACATCCAGCCTATATTACTAGGAGAGACACACAGACCTCACATCAGCCTATATTACTGGAGAGACACAAGACCTCACATCCAGCCTATATTACTGGGAGAGACACAGACCTCACATCCAGTCCTATATTACTGGGAGAGACACAGACCTCACATCCAGCCTATATTACTAGGAGAGACACAGACCTCACATCCAGCCTATATTACTGGGAGAGACACACAGACCTCACATCCAGCCTATATTACTAGGGAAAACACACAGACCTCACATCTAGCCTATATTACTGGGAGAGACACAGACCTCACATCCAGCCTATATTACTGGAGAGACACAGACCTCACATCAGCCTATATTACTGGGAGAGACAAAAGACCTCACATCCAGCCTATATTACTGGGAGAGACACACAGACCTCACATCCAGCCTATATTACTGGGAGAGACACACAGACCTCACATCCAGCCTAATACTGAGAGACACACAGACTCACATCCAGCCTATATTACTAGGAGAGACACACAGACCTCACATCCAGCCTATATTACTAGGAGAGACACACAGACCTCACATCTAGCCTATATTACTGGGAGAGACACAGACCTCACATCCAGCCTATCTTATTGGGAGAGACAATTCCATAAGTGAAAAATCTTAAACTTGAATCAGAATGCAAACAGTATTTTAGAGGGTCTGAAAGTGAAGATTGCAGACTGAAGCTTGGGGTAATTTTATTCGCTAAAGATTAACATTTTTTTTATGTTAAACCTATCCACATTCTTTAAGTCAGTGCACACTTGGAGGATCCTTCAATGATACATCAATAGGAGATAAATATTGGATGATGAGAACCATAAAGAAGAAATCCATCCTCTTGTTTTTCATAGAACATGAGAAGAATAAAATGAAGAGAAGCTGGAGGCAATATTATTCCCTCCATGGATCAGTGCTTACGATCCGAAATGAGATGGAAACCGAGAGCTGTTATGTGCACTTGTAAAATGCCATGTACAAGAATGAGATTTAATGAGCACGTGATAATTCTGTACTATTAGAGACCAACTCCAGGGACAAATCCATATAGGATGCCCCCATTTTAGGGCTCCTTGTATCCATTAGATACAATTGCTAATAGCACTTTATTTTTGCAGCAGCTGTAAAATGAGATCCTTAATCAGATGGTATTTGTGTTATACTGACTTCTAGTGGCCAATGTGAATACTGCAATAAGTTAAAATAAATTCTCAAATTCTAAGAAACGCTAAGTTACAACATCTAATGAAGAAAATATGGATTTTTTTTTTTTTTGTTGGCTTTTAATATTTGTATTAGCTAACTTTGTGTTTTATTAAAACCCATAATGGGAATGTCTGCTGAGGAAGAGTTGTCAACTATTCAAAGGATAGGTAACAAATTATAAATTGGTGGGAATGGGAATCTTTTATACCTCTTAGAATGGATTGACAGTGTGACTGCCCGACCTCTTCTACATTTATTTTCTATAAGTCTGACCCTTTTTTCAGCATCCCATAGACAATGAGTGGAGTGGTGGTCAAATGTGCGCACTATCATTGCAACAGGGATATAATCGCCCCGTACTGCCGATCGTGAGGGTCTCAGCGGTCAGGGTCCCCCCATCTATACATTATCACCTGTCCTATGGATAAGGGATGACTACTTTTCTCTAGACAACTCCTTTAAGGGGGGATGAATTTAGTAAACTAGATCTGTATTGTTCAAAATTTGTGTCCATTTAAACTTGAATGTCATCAATAAAAGCCGTCATACCTGGTGTCATTAAATATACATGTAAGTCTTATTCCCGTGATTTTGTAAGAAAAGTACAGACCAGCGCCTGCGGGAAAAAAGCGTGTCTCTGTTCTGAAGGCTGTTTGTGCTTCTGTCACTCCTAATTCTGACAGCTTAGCCGAGACCCTCAAACATCTCGTCTCCAGCTGCCTCCTCATTATTTAATATAGGCTGCAAGGATTGCCAAACTCTTAGTGACTCACAGTCCATCTGCTTCTAAAGTGTTTTCGAGCCAGGAAGATTCATATAAGAGGCCGGCACATATTTTTCTATGATTACTTTCTATATTTGCTTTGAAATCATGTAGCAAATAAGAAATATCGAATAAGTATAATACTGATCCTATGTACAAGAATATAACTACTATAATACTGCCCCTATGTACAAGAATATAACTACTATAATACTGCTCCTATGTACAAGAATATAACTACTATAATACTGCTCCTATGTACAAGAATATAACTACTATAATACTGCTCCTATGTACAAGAATATAACTACTATAATACTGCTCCTATGTACAAGAATATAACTACTATAATACTGCCCCTATGTACAAGAATATAACTACTATAATACTGATCCTATGTACAAGAATATAACTACTATAATACTGCTCCTATCTACAAGAATATAACTACTATAATACTGCCCCTATGTACAAGAATATAACTACTATAATACTGATCCTATGTACAAGAATATAACTACTATAATACTGCTCCTATCTACAAGAATATAACTATTATAATACTGCCCCTATGTACAAGAATATAACTACTATAATACTGCCCTATGTACAAGAATATAACTACTATAATACTGCCCCTATGTACAAGAATATAACTACTATAATACTGATCCTATGTACAAGAATATAACTACTATAATACTGCCCTATGTACAAGAATATAACTACTATAATACTGCTCCTATATACAAGAATATAACTACTATAATACTGCCCTATGTACAAGAATATAACTACTATAATACTGATCCTATGTACAAGAATATAACTACTATAATACTGCCCCTATGTACAAGAATATAACTACTATAATACTGCCCTATGTACAAGAATATAACTACTATAATACTGCCCCATGTACAAAATATAACTACTATAATACTGCTTCTATATACAAGAATATAACTACTATAATACTGCCCCTATGTACAAGAATATAACTACTATAATACTGCTCCTATGTTCAAGAATATAACTACTATAATACTGCCCCTATGTACAAGAATATAACTACTATAATACTGCCCCTATGTACAAGAATATAACTACTATAATACTGCTCCTATATACAAGAATATAACTACTATAATACTGCCCCTATGTACAAGAATATAACTACTATAATACTGTCCCTATGTACAAGAATATAACTACTATAAAACTGCTCCCTATGTACAAGAATATAACTACTATAATACTGCCCTATTACAAGAATATAACTACTATAATACTGCCCCTATGTACAAGAATATAACTACTATAATACTGCCCCTATGTACAAGAATATAACTACTATAATACTGTCCCCTATGTACAAGAATATAACTACTATAATACTGCCCCCTATGTACAAGAATATAACTACTATAATACTGCCCCTATGTACAAGAATATAACTACTATAATACTGTCCCTATATACAAGAATATAACTACTATAATACTGTCCCTATGTACAAGAATATAACTACTATAATACTGCCCCTATATACAAGAATATAACTACTATAATACTGCCCCTATGTACAAGAATATAACTACTATAATACTGCCCCTATGTACAAGAATATAACTACTATAATACTGCCCCTATATACAAGAATATAACTACTATAATACTGCCCCTATGTACAAGAATATAACTACTATAATACTGCCCTTATATACAAGAATATAACTACTATAATACTGCCCCCTATGTACAAGAATATAAGTACTATAATACTGCCCTTATATACAAGAATATAACTACTATAATACTGCTCCTATATACAAGAATATAACTACTATAATACTGCCCCTATGTACAAGAATATAACTACTATAATACTGATCCTATGTACAAGAATATAACTACTATAATACTGCTCCCTATGTACAAGAATATAACTACTATAATACTGCCTCTATATACAAGAATATAACTACTATAATACTGCCCCTATGTACAAGAATATAACTACTATAATACTGCCCTATGTACAAGAATATAACTACTATAATACTGTCCCCTATGTACAAGAATATAACTACTATAATACTGCCCCCTATGTACAAGAATATAACTACTATAATACTGCCCCTATGTACAAGAATATAACTACTATAATACTGCCCCTATATACAAGAATATAACTACTATAATACTGTCCCTATGTACAAGAATATAACTACTATAATACTGCCCCTATTACAAGAATATAACTACTATAATACTGCCCCTATGTACAAGAATATAACTACTATAATACTGCCCTTATATACAAAGAATATAACTACTATAATACTGCCCCCTATGTACAAGAATATAAGTACTATAATACTGCCCTATATACAAGAATATAACTACTATAATACTGTTCCTATGTACAAGAATATAACTACTATAATACTGCTCCCTATATACAAGAATATAACTACTATAATACTGCTCCTATGTACAAGAATATAACTACTATAATACTGCTCCTATGTACAAGAATATAACTACTATAATACTGCTCCCTATGTACAAGAATATAACTACTATAATACTGCTCCCTATATACAAGAATATAACTACTATAATACTGCTCCTATATACAAGAATATACTATAATACTGCCCCTATGTACAAGAATATAACTACTATAATACTGCCCCTATGTACAAGAATATAACTACTATAATACTGCCCTATGTACAAGAATATAACTACTATAATACTGCTCCTATGTACAAGAATATAACTACTATAATACTGCTGCTATGTAAAAGAATATAACTACTATAATACTGCCCCCTATGTACAAGAATATAACTACTATAATACTGCACCCATGTAAAAGAATATAGCTACTATAATACTGCCCCCTATGTACAAGAATATAACTGCTATAATGCTTCCCCCATGTACAAGAATATAGCTACTATAATACTGCTCCTATGTAAAAGAATATAACTACTATAATACTGCTCCTATGTACAAGAATATAACTACTATAATACTTCTGCTATGTAAAATAATATAACTACTATAATAATGCCCCCTATGTGCAAGAATATAACTACTATAATACTGCCCCCTATGTACAAGAATATAACTACTATAATACTGCTCCTATGTAAAAGAATATACTATAATAATGCCCCCTATGTGCAAGAATATAACTACTATAATACTGCCCCCTATGTACAAGAATATAACTACTATAATACTGCACCCATGTAAAAGAATATAACTACTATAATACTGCCCCTATGTAGAAGAATATAACTGCTATAATGCTTCCCCATGTACAAGAATATAGCTACTATAATACTGCTCCTATGTAAAAGAATATAACTACTATAATACTGCTCCTATGTACAAGAATATAACTACTATAATACTTCTGCTATGTAAAAGAATATAACTACTATAATAATGGCCCCTATGTGCAAGAATATAACTACTATAATACTGCCCCTATGTACAAGAATATAACTACTATAATACTGCTCCTATGTAAAAGAATATAACTACTATAATAATGCCCCCTATGTGCAAGAATATAACTACTATAATACTGCCCCCTATGTACAAGAATATAACTACTATAATACTGCTCCTATGTAAAAGAATATAACTACTATAATACTGCTCCTATGTACAAGAATATAACTACTATAATACTGCCTCCTAGCTGAGAGGTTGTGTGTTTGTAGCTCTCCTGATGTCTGGAGCAAGCCCAGGGAGGGGCCACCCTGGGCGGGGAAACTCCCCAAGCAAGGCCCAGGCTTCCAGGCCTACACTGGGAAGAAGCGCCCAAGCTGTTTCTAATGCAGATAGGAATCCTAAAGTGATTTCTGATGGGAAGAAAGCTCCGAATGGAAGTAGCAGCAACAAGAAGGATGAAGCTGTGAAAGTGAGTAAAGTAACGGAACAAGGAAAAGCCATTGTATGTAAGAAAGTTGCAGTTAAGCAGTCGGCCAGCCAAGGCAAGCAAAGTGAAGTGCAACTAGGAGAAATCCAGAAGAAATCTCCTGGTGAGAAGCTGAATGGAGGAAAGCAGCCTGCAGCTCAGGAGAGGCCATCAGTGGTTTCAGGTGTGCAGCTCACTTCCAGCAGGCAGAGGAGAACCTCACTGGAGAGGCAGACATTACAGGAAAACTTGCAGCAGAAATATGTGGTGACCAGCATGGCGAGCTCTGGACGCACAAGGTCGCAGTCAGGTGGCAGCAGTAAAAGTGCTGTGGAGCCTGGAGCCATGAAACCAGCGGAGGTGAAAATTAAGGAGACGTCTGGGTTCAAGCAGCCGGGGACATCGCTGAATGCAGGATCCCAGGAGGAGACGCCACGTGCACCTGAGCTTCAGCTCGCAGAGGAGATCCCAGGACTGGTCAAGAAGTTCGGTGAGTTACAGCAGCAGAAAGACTCACTACAGATGCAGATAGACACTTGCTATAAGC
Organism: Oophaga sylvatica; assembly: GCA_033576555.1. Lineage (NCBI taxonomy): Eukaryota > Metazoa > Chordata > Amphibia > Anura > Dendrobatidae > Oophaga > Oophaga sylvatica. The sequence goes on along the minus strand of JARQOD010000005.1, from coordinate 536,336,533 downwards.
TAAAGGCTATTAATCCCGGGAGTCATGATTTTTATGACGAGACTCTGAACACACTGGGTGTATTGCTGGCAAAAGTGGTGAGGGACATGGACTGCGTCCTAGAGAGGATGGGGCCCCTGGCGGAGACTTATAGGAACCAGGAACTGTTTAATTCACAGAAGCAGAACTCTGCAGGTTCCAGGTCAGACATTGTCCCAGGTGGACCCCAGAAGAAGGTGCGGCCAGTGCTGCAGCCTGCAAGTTTCTGCTTCCAAAAGGGGCAAATGCCACACCAGCAGCAGCCTGTAGTGCAGACCCCAGCAGAGGTACCACAAGTCTCAGAATGCCCAGCAAAACTGCCTGCGGCAGATCCAAAGCAGAAGCATGTAGTGCAGATTCCAGCAGAGGTACAACAAGTCACAGAATGCCCAGCACAACAGCCTGCAGCAGATTCAAGCAGCAGCATGAAGGGCACATTCCAGTAGAGGTACAACAAGTCTCAGAATGCCTAGCACAGCCGCCTGCAGCAGATTCCAAGCAGCAGCATGGACATATTTCAGCAGAGGGACTACAGGTCTCAGAATGCCAAGCACAACAGTTGGGCAGTGGACATGTGCCGATAGTTCCTGATGGTGCCCAGCAGGGCTCTGATGCTGGGGATAACCGCGCTATATCTGAGGGGTCGGGGGTTTGGGGAAGCACAGTATCTTTGCTGGACGCTGCGCAGTCTGATAGTGACATTGATGTTGATGATAATAATGTACATGATAATGTCTGTGATTTCCCCCCTTTAATTCCGAGCACACAAGGTGCAGCTGCCCCCCCTGCTGCTGACCCTCACCCTGTCAGCCTAGTGTGACCCCGCAGGTTCCTCCCAGTAATGCCTGGAGTCGTGGTGCTCCGTCCTTCACCTCTGGTGCCAATTATACCGGCCAGGCGTTTAAACGGAGAAACGTTGTGCGTTTCCGGCACAGAGGTGCCAAGGAGGATCTGCCAGATAGAAGGTTTGTGGTCAGGGAGCTCTTGTGTCGCCAGATGGGGTTTGCGCCAGTCAGCATCTTGGCGGTGATTAATCTTCCAGACAGGCAGGGCTATGACGTCAGCTTTAAGCTCATGAGTGACCTGGACAGGTTCTGGTCTAATTTCCCCAAGTTTAGAGACTCTGAGGGCTGGAGTAAGTTCAGCTTTATTCCTATCTCTAAGCCAGATACCGTTACGGTTAATCTCATCTTCTGGAATGAGTCTGTTCCCCCGCAGGACATTGTGGTGTGGCTCCGGAGGCATTGTGACCTGGTCTCTGACCTCACCAAAAGCAGAGACAATGATGGTATCTGGACGGGAGGGTGGAGGGTTTTGGTGAAACTGCGCCAATGCGATAATATCACTGGCCACTTGCCCAACTCCTTCTTTATTGGGAGGGAGAGGGGTGTGTGTTTCTATCCTGGGCAGCCTTGTAAGTGCTTCAAATGTGGCAAGGCGGGTCACCTGGCAAATACGTGTACTGTGGTGAAGTGCAACCTGTGTGGGGAGGTCGGCCATGTGGCTGCAGACTGCCAGAACATCAGGTGCAACCTCTGTGGGAAGATCGGTCACCCTCACAGGGACTGTCCTGACGCCTGGCACAATATCTGTAAGGACTATCCTGATGAGGATTTGGTGGCAGGGGCAGAGATTCTGGAGGAGGCAGCTTTACTGTCAGGGAAATACTGGCCAGACCGGAGGCCCACCAGGGGTCTACTCAGGTGACACCAGAGCAGCAGGGTTCAGAGGGTGCACAGGGGAGTATGGAGGTTGTCTCTCAGGGGCAGCAGTCACAGGGAAGCATTACTTCAGTACTACCATCTGTGTCTCAGACTAAAAGGAAGAAAAAGGACAAGACCTCCCGTAAACCTGAGAAGGAGTATGACACTGGCCAAGGAGCCAGGAAGAAGGTCCAGAGTTCTGCAGGTGTAATGGACTTATCTAATAGGTTTGGTGTTCTGTCTGAGTCCGACGGTGATTTTGAGGATGACCTTAGAAGAATTGACGCAGAGTTTGATAGGGATGTAGAGGACTGTCCTCCGCTCAAGCGGAAGCCATTACCTGAGGGCTCTCGGGTAGAGTCTGAAATGGAGACCGGTGGTGACCAGAATAACTCCGACTCAGATCTGGACGCTGTCAACCACATAATGTCCGAGCCCAGATAGATAAAATCATTAGGAAAATTAGGAAATGTTAAGTTATGGAAGGATGTGTCACTGGGTTGAAATATGATGGTTTTTTTTTTTTCCAACCAGGTGTATGGACTCTTTAAGATAATTTTATATGCATAATCCGGATATGTAATGTATGTACAATCCAAGTGAATTTATTTTTGTATTACTGGAGGAATGTCAGTATATTTGTATTTGTTTGGTTTTTACAATAAAAATTGCCCCCTATGTGCAAGAATATAACTACTATAATACTGCCCCTATGTACAAGAATATAACTACTATAATACTGCTCCTATGTACAAGAATATAACTACTATAATACTGCTCTTATGTACAAGAATATAACTACTATAATACTGCCCCCATGTACAAGAATATAACTACTATAATACTGCTCCTATGTACAAGAATATAACTACTATAATACTGCTCTTATGTACAAGAATATAACTACTATAATACTGCCCCTATGTACAAGAATATAACTACTATAATACTGCTCCTATGTAAAATAATATAACTACTATAATACTGCCCCTATGTACAAGAATATAACTACTATAATACTGCCCCTATGTACAAGAATATAACTACTATAATACTGCTCCTATGTAAAAGAATATAACTACTATAATAATGCCCCCTATGTGCAAGAATATAACTACTATAATACTGCCCCTATGTACAAGAATATAACTACTATAATACTGCTCCTATGTAAAAGAATATAACTACTATAATACTGCTCCTATGTACAAGAATATAACTACTATAATACTTCTGCTATGTACAAGAATAAAAACTACTATAATACTGCTCCAATGTACAAGAATATAACTACTATAATACTGCTCCTATGTACAAGAATATAACTACTATAATACTTCTGCTATTTACAAGAATATAACTACTATAATACTGCTCCTATGTACAAGAATATAACTACTATAATACTGCCCCTATGTACAAGAATATAAATACTATAATACTGCCCCTATGTACAAGAATATAACTACTATAATACTGCTCCTATGTAAAAGAATATAACTACTATAATAATGCCCCCTATGTGCAAGAATATAACTACTATAATACTGCCCCTATGTACAAGAATATAACTACTATAATACTGCTCCTATGTAAAAGAATATAACTACTATAATACTGCTCCTATGTACAAGAATATAACTACTATAATACTTCTGCTATGTACAAGAATATAACTACTATAATAATGCCCCCTATGTGCAAGAATATAACTACTATAATACTGCCCCTATGTACAAGAATATAACTACTATAATACTGCTCCTATGTAAAAGAATATAACTACTATAATACTGCTCCTATGTACAAGAATATAACTACTATAATACTTCTGCTATGTACAAGAATATAACTACTATAATACTGCTCCAATGTACAAGAATATAACTACTATAATACTGCTCCTATGTACAAGAATATAAACTACTATAATACTTCTGCTATTTACAAGAATATAACTACTATAATACTGCTCCTATGTACAAGAATATAACTACTATAATACTGCTCCTATGTACAAGAATATAACTGCTATAATACTGCTCTTATGTACAAGAATATAACTACTATAATACTGCCCCTATGTATAAGAATATAACTACTATAATACTGCCCCATGTACAAGAATATAACTACTATAATACTGCTCCTATGTACAAGATATAACTACTATAATACTGTCCCCTATGTATAAGAATATGACTACTATAATACTGCTCCTATGTACAAGAATATAACTACTATAATACTGCTCCTATGTACAAAAATATAACTACTATAATACTGCTACTATGTACAAGAATATAACTACTATAATACTGCCCCCTATGTACAAGAATATAACTACTATAATACTGCTCCTATGTACAAGAATATAACTACTATAATACTGCTCCTATGTACAAGAATATAACTACTATAATGTGTATTGTAGCAGACAGCTTGTGTTATGATACAGTATGTGATCACTATGTTTTTTTTATTTTATGATACTTCTACAATATTTATACAAATGCTTGTTTTTCTCCCTTGCCCATCTGTCGTGACGGGCCTGGCCCCAACAGGGGAAATTCTCCAAATCTCCAACTCAAGACAGGATCGTGTTTTCGTAGACATGTCAGGCCCAAGAGCAGGGGATCAGACAGACCTGATAGTACATAAAGAGGATCCTCTCTGGGTGCAACATTCCTACCCAAAGTTCCACAGCCTCAGAAACTAAAAGAACAGCCTTGGATAGAGGTTTCCCATCCATAGAGGATTCTGTAGACATTGGATGGGAATCTGATACCGCTCCACTACAGCCTGTTGATTTAAATTTCATGTGGATCTAGAGTCCAGATAGGCCGATTCAACGAAACAGATGTTGCCACAGGAAACAGATACTGACAGAGTCAGTGGATGACAGGAGTAGTCCTCATCCTGGGTAGCCTCTCCAACAGCCTCTAGGCTCTGGAGTTTCCTGGTTGTTTAGGACTGCCGCAATATAAGCACCTCCGCTCAGCACGACGGGCCTCCTGACGATGCCTGGCCAGTTTTACCGGTGGCCAGTTTTACCGGGTCAAAATGTATGGACTCAGAGGAAGGTGTCAAAACTGAGGTCGTCGGCATGATCGGTCTCTCTCCTGCAGCAAAACAACCCCACAAATGATGCTGCGACCTCCGTGTTTCACAGTTGGGATGGTGTTCTTAGGCTTCCAAGTTTCTCCCTTTTTCCTCTAAACGTAACAAGGTCATTATGCCCAAAAAGTACAATTTTCGTTTCATCAGACCACAGGACACGTCTCAAAAAAAATTAAGGTCTTTGTTCCTGTGTGCATTTGTATTACTCTGGCTTTTTTTTATATTTCTTTTGGAGTAATGGCTTCTTCCTGGCAGAGTGGCCTTTCAGCCCATGATGATACAGTACTTGTTTCACTGTGGATATTGACACTATCTTACCAGCTTCCGCCATCATCTTCACAAGGTGTTTTGCTTTTGTCCTTGGGTTGATATGCACATGTCGGACCAAAGCACGTTCATCTCTGGGACACAGAACCCGTCTCCTTCCTGAGCGGTATGATGGCTGGACATTCCCATCTTGTTTGTACTTGCGTATAATTGTTTGTACAGATGAACGAGGCACCTTCAGGTATCTTGAAATTGTACCCAAGGATGAGCCAGACTTGTGCAAGTCCACAATTCTCTACCCGATATCTTGGCTGATTTCTTGAGACTTTCACACGAAGCAGTGTGTTTCAGGTGTGCATTAATATACTGTACATCCGCAGGTTTGTCTCTGATTAACTCAGATGTATAGCATAGGCATAGCAATCTTAGTGTATGGAAACTTTTGACTTTGCAGTAAGTAATAAAAAATGCCTTAAAACATTTCATCTATTTCATTATTCTGGCATTTGGCAAATATTAATAAATTATGGTAATCCTAATTGACCTAAAACAGGAAAGGGGCTCGGAATGGGTGTGTTCTGGCAGTCCGGCATCTGCAAATGGAGGCCCCACAAATTGGCATTCAACTCAGGTTTATTACCCCAATAACAGTTCTTCAGTTCTTCTGGGGTGAACAATCTCTTGACTCTAAGCATGGCACTAACATAGCGGCTCATCAGAATATTTCGGCACCAAAAGTACAATTACAGTGTGACTAGAGGCCAACGCCCTCTTAAACTGCTCTCTCCCCTATGACAAAAATCGATTTCTCTGCTCCTTTCTTAACAAAATCTTAAAAATATAAATAGTTCAAAATCTATTATCATTAGTTCAGTGACTGCTAGAAAAGGATTTAATGGTATTTTCCGTTTTGAATACACTTTTGGCCCGATTAATCGTTTTTAGTTGATTTGAAGTTGCTTTCATTTTTTTTGTCTTGAATTATTTAACTTTATCTTGACCAAATGTTTCAACATGGCGCATGTGGTTATTGAATTTTGCGCAAATTCAAAAATGCTCTTTGGGTTCGATTCATTATTACATTTGAGTTTTTTTTGTCTAGTTTTTTGGTGTTTTTGATTTGCGAGTTATTAGCTTTTTAATTTGCGCCTTTTTTAAAGTTTATTTTATATGTTATAATCATATAACAAAACTCCTTGCTATAACACATACAAAACCAACATCCCCAATATGCAATTAATGCAAAAAGCGTAAGACATGAAGTCAATGCCATAGATAAAACTGCTAACAAACACAATAAAAAACTTAAATATAAGAATAATCTATATTGACAAATAAAAAATACGGTATATAAAAATGACACCTGCAAGGATGAGACAAGAAATGGAGGTAGCCCGATCCTAGTACTCCATATTAATTATATATACAACCATATTCAGGCACAGATTACATATACACCTAAGAGGTAATAAAGTAAATTAACTAGTAAATGTCTATATCAGGAATTAATGTTACAAGAGCTTAATGATTAATGTTACTGAGGACTCTCAAGTCTAAATATTTTGTTACAAGAGCAGAAGAGTTCTAAAGAACGGGCAGCAACCCATGACCTGACGTGCGTTTCGCTTATTGCTTCATCCGGGATTCTGTTAGGCTGAGTCAGCTGTCAATCAACATGTCGGCAGTGAATCCCCATAGATAAAGCAGATATATAAATATGTATACAATCACATTCATACACAGATTACATATACAACTAAGAGATAATGAAGTAAATTAATTGTTAAATGTCTGTGTCAGGAAATAAGGTTACAAGTGCAGAGGAGTACTGTACTAAAGATAGGGTGGCAACTAATGACACATCGTGTGTTTCGCTTATTGCTTCATCTGGGATTCTGTTAGGCTCAGTCAGCTATCAATCAACATGTCGGCAGTGAAGCCCATAGATAAAGCAGATATATAAATATGTATATTTAACCCCTAACTAAAAACGTGAATGCTTATTTACATTTATACCTTGTTTGGGGTATTTTGTTGGATCATTTTTGAGAAATCGATCCTTGAGGGTTTAATCGCAAGTGCAGCGGAGCGGGGAATGCACCTTCAGCTCTTTTCCCGCCCATACCCCGCCTCCGGTTTTTGATTGACAGGTCACTCTTCTCTCATTGTCCCATCTCCCCGTGTGCAGGTACCGTCAAAAATCGATTATTATAAATGGTAGGTTGGGGGCGCTGTTACAGGCTTTACCCAGTTCACTCAGCATTTTCGAGGTAACGTGACTACCCATGCTTTCCAACATTTACATAAATAGTCCCCTGGTGGTGCCCCCAACCATCAGCGGGGTTTATGTGAACGACACCCTTTTTGGGGTCTGGAAGCTTTAGCTTTGCCTTGATTGGTTCCAAAAAATGAAGACAGTCCCAGCAAATTTTGAGGAGGTGTCTGAAAAGTGATTAACTTCCTATTTACAAAGCAAAATGGGGTGGGGGGGTGTTGTTTATGGCGGATTTAGAATTGGTGGTCCGGGAAAAGCAAACATGAGAAACAGTAGGCCTCATTTAGTCATAACACTGATGTTGACAACTTAGAAGAGATTTAGTCCCATCTGGGACCACTCAATTCGCTCCAGGAGTTTTTGTCCCAGGACAGCTCAAATTTGCTGTGACCGTTTCCAGTGAATGAGGACGGTCCTGGCAAATTTTGGACAGCGGGAATGTACACATATGTAAAAGAAAACTGTCCATAGCAACCAATCAGAACTCAGCTTTCAGTTTTTAAACAGCTCTAGTAAAATGAAAGCTGCGCTGTGATTGGTTGCTATGGGCACTAGTTCGTTTCTCAGGCAGTTTTGATAAATGTTCCCCACTGTGTCATGGCTGGAGCGGGGCCTGAGGCGACACAACATGACATAAGGCTGATGCTTTGTTTTTTAAATCCTTATGTCACATTGTGCCCCCGAGGCCCCGTATTAGGGATATCACAGTGTTTTACTGTTCCTTTAAATCTCCATCTTACACAACCTAATAAACATCCTCGAGCCTGAACATGTATTGTTTTAATTGAGTCTCTGGTCGACATCTTGAAGCGCGTCTCATCCTCTCAGATGATTGAATCCCGTTCACTTACTCTCCATTTTATTATTCATAATGCGCGAACTTCGATCCTTCAGCAAAATTTGCATTTTGATTTTCAAGACGATGATTTCCATGAGCCCCGACCAAAGGCCTAATATCCTGAAGACTAATGCAGCCGGATAATTAATTACTTAATTTTAAGAAATCATTTAAGGCTCAATTAGTCTCCTCAGCGGGAAATGAGTTCGGAAGGCCGGTCTGACGATGAAATGTCACTCATTGCCTACAGAGACTATACCGCCGCTTCCCCTTATTAGCATTATTTTTGCTATATCTGCGTTTGGTCTCATTTAAAGGGTTATTCCACTTTTAACAATATGTTGCTGCATTACACGGAGACAGCGTCCATCGCCAAGCACTGCGTCAAGTTTTCTGCTGGCATTACCAAAAAACAAGAAATCCCAACACGGCCCTTCACTTCAATGAATGCAGCTGAGTCACTTTTGGCTTCCAATCTGGCGGGATTCATCTTTTTAAAAAATGCATAAAAAACCCCCGTCGTCTGTAATGGTTGCGTTTCGTCATAGCATTTAAGCAACTTAACTGCTGCGATCAGAGCTGGCTCCAGTCGCAGCAGTCACAGGCAGGAATGACGCGGGCTTCATACCACCTTCTGCTGTACATACAGTACAAACCAAAAGTTTGGACACACCTTCTCATTCAAAGATTTTTCTGTATTTTCATGACTATGAAAATTGTAGAATCACACTGAAGGCATCAAAACTATGAATTAACACATGTGGAATTATACATTACACTTTACAAAAAAGTGTGAAACAACTGAAAATATGTCTTATATTTAGGTTCTTCACCTTTTGCTTTGATGACTGCTTTGCACACTCTTGGCATTCTCTCTTGATGAGCTTCAAGAGGTAGTCACCGGAAATGGTTTTCACTTCACCAGTGTGCCCTGTCAGGTTTAATAAGTGGGATTTCTGGCCTTATAAATGGGGTTGGGACCATCAGTTGTGTTGTGCAGAAGTCTGGTGGATACACAGCTGATAGTCCTACTGAATAGACTGTTAGAATTTGTATTATGGCAAGAAAAAAGCAGCTAAGTAAAGAAAAACGAGTGGCCATCATTACTTTAAGAAATGAAGGTCAGTCAGTCTGAAAAATTGGGAAAACTTTGAAAGTGTCCCCAAATGCAGTTGCAAAAACCATCAAGCGCTATAAAGAAACTGGCTCACATGAGGACCGCCCCAGGAAAGGAAGACCAAGAGTCACCTCTGCTTCTGAGGATAAGTTTATCCGAGTCACCAGCCTTAGAAATCACAGGTTTACAGCAGCTCAGAATAGAGACCAGGTCAATGCCACATAGAGTTCTAGCAGCAGACACATCTCTACAACAACTGTTAAGAGGAGACTTTGTGCAGCAGACCTTCATGGTAAAACAGCTGCTAGGAAACCACTGCTAAGGACAGGCAACAAGCAGAAGAGACTTGTTTGGGCTAAAGAACACAAGGAATGGACATTAGACCTGTGGAAATCTGTGCTTTGGTCTGATGAGTCCAAATTTGAGATCTTTGGTTCCAACCACCGTGTCTTTGTGCGACGCAGAAAAGGTGAACGGATGGACTCTACATGCCTGGTTCCCACCGTGAAGCATGGAGGAGGAGGTGTGATGGTGTGGGGGTGCTTTGCTGGTGACACTGTTGGGGATTTATTCAAAATTGAAGGCACACTGAACCAGCATGGCTACCACAGCATCTTGCAGCGGCTTGCTATTCAATCCGGTTTGCGTTTAGTTGGACCATCATTTATTTTTCAACAGGACAATGACCCCAAACACACCTCCAGGCTGTGTAAGGGCTATTTGACCAAGAAGGAGAGTGATGGGGGGCTACGCCAGATGACCTGGCCTCCACAGTCACCAGACCTGAACCCAATCGAGATTGTTTGGGGTGAGCTGGACCGCAGAGTGAAGGCAAAAGGGCCAACAAGTGCTAAGCATCTCTGGGAACTCCTTCAAGACTGTTGGAAGACCATTTCCGGTGCCTACCTCTTGAAGCTCATCAAGAGAATGCCAAGAGTGTGCAAAGCAGTCATCAAAGCAAAAAGTGGCTACTTTGAAGAACCTAGAATATAAGACATATTTTCAGTTGTTACACACGTTTTTGTTAAGTGTATAATTCCACATGTGTTAATTCATAGTTTTGATGCCTTCAGTGTGAATGTACAATTTTCATAGTCATGAAAATACAGAAAAATCTTTAAATGAGAAGGTGTGTCCAAACTTTTGGTCTGTACTGTATATGGCGGATGCTGGGAGAACGAAGCGAAGGTTCCATATAAGTCACGCAACTCCTGGGCCTCGTAGTAGTCCTGTGGCGTTCACAGTACTTTAGATGATGTATGGAGCTGCTGCACATGTGCGAGGACTCTGCTTCATTTTAATAAGGCTTTTAAGAACCCGTTTTCGAGATTACTGTGGTCCCAGAGGTCGAATCTCCTGCGATCACCAAGTTGTTGCCTGTCCTGTAGATAGGTAGATAGATGACTTGCCCAATTGGAAATGTTTAGATAATTTTTAGATCAGTGTGGATCCCATCACTGGGACCTTCATCGAAAATCAGAAGCTTGTGTCCTCCATTTTTTCCGACCATGAAAAGAGCAGCTTGTTGGACACGCTCTCTGTCGCTCTCTTTTCAGCACTCGGCAACATTCATAAGTGCCATTTAATGGAACCGCAAGCTCCATCTTAGGTCTTCTAGTCAAGGTCTTTTGGCCATTGGAATCCAGAGGACTCGAATCCCCCATTCTGATCATCTAAAATTATCACTTGGCTGGTGGATTTATGTAGACTAGTATGCCCCTTTAGTGATCCTTCCCACAGGGGATCCCAAGGTCTCTACTTCTGGAGTGCAGTAGTATCAGATAGCAGGTCACCAAGTCACAGTACCAAGGAAGCTGGAAGGAATCACTTGTATAGGTCAAGGCAGGCAGAGTTTGGCAATCAGCTGTAGATAGGCAGCAGGGGTCACGATGGGCAGCAGACAAAAAGATGTAATCAGGAATACAAACTCAGTCAATGACAAATAGAATGGGAAAAACACACATTTGCAGACTTTAAGAAATAAAAAGATCTAATTGCCCAGGGACAACATACTTGCCTTGGCCCTTTAAGAGAGTCATGGGAAGAAGTATGGGAGCAGAAATTTTTTTTGAGAAATTTGGTGGTATCACTGTAGAATATTGTTATTTAAGCAACTGTATAGAAGTATTATTTGGCTGTCATGTGTCTGTTGTAACGGGTCTGGGAGGCGGAACCTCTGAGCTACTATACAAAGGGGCGGACCTTGTAAGAGAGCGAGTGGCGACCAGGGTGGACGGGCAGGTAGTCACAGCAGATAACCGGGGTAGTCTCTGGATGAACGGGCAGGAAGTTGCGGCAAGTGACCGAGGCAGTCTCTGGATGAGTGGGCAGGAGGTCACGGCAAGTGATCGGGGCAGTCTCTGGAAGAGTGAGCAGGAGGTCACGGCAAGTGACCGGGGCAGTCTCTGGAAGAGTGGGCAGGAGGTCACGGCAAGTGACCGGGGCAGTCTCTGGATGAGTGGGTAGGAGGTCACGGTAAGTGACCGGGGCAGTCTCTGGATGAGTGGGCAGGAGGTCACGGCAAGTGACCGGGGCAGTCTCTGGAAGAAGGTAGATACGACCTGTGATGGCTGAGCCTCCAGGTAGGCTAGCAGGAAGATAGAAGATGAGCGCTCCCAGGTGAGCGAGCGAGAGTCTCTGGAATAGCAGAAGATCACGGTACGTGACGGCAGAGCCTCCAGGTAGGCTAGCAGGCAGGTAACAGATGAGCGCTCCCAGGTAGGCTAGCAGGCAGGTAACAGATGAGCGCTCCCAGGTGAGCTAGCAGGCAGGTAACAGATGAGCGCTCCCAGGTGAGCGGGCGAGTGTAACGAATGAAGCGGAGGCAGAGGTGGTGAAGTTCACATTCGTTTTTATTTTTTAATGTGGAACCTCGAGACCGCGGTCCGGGGGGCTCTGAAGGGGGCGTAACTAGTGAGCCCCGGGTACCCGTAGTAAGGCCCCTCGAACAGGACCAGAATGGAATACCCGGAGGACACAGGTGCTACCTCCAGTTAGACCCCGGACACGTGGCAGCTGTCCCAGAGGGACCAAAAGGGTAACAAGTTTACAGAGTCCGTGGAAAGTTCTTGACGGAGAAGGGTAAGGTCCTGGTCCAGAACGGATGGTAGAAGGCTGGCTTCAGTGACCTTGTCACGGTCCACGGGTACGGATGGCTGATGGCGGAACGGGATGACACTTGCGCCAGTAATAGCCGAGATTGTCCAGATTAGCCAGATACGGGTTAGCAATGATCTGAGGAGACAAACAGTATCAGCGAAGCACAGAGACTGCAGATGCAGTGCAGACAGAACAGGCACAGAACCGGATGTAGCAATGATAGAACACGTTGCTCCGGCACTCCCCTAATGGTGGAGTGACCAGATATAGTACTGAGTGCGCAGCCATTGGATAATTAGCTATTTCAAAAGATGCACGCTGCCCCTTTAAGAGAGGCGGTGGGCGCGGCCTCGCGTCCTAAGCCGACTGTCTGGAGGCCTGCCAGCAGCGTGCCAGGAAGTGGAGAAGGACTCAGGACGCCGGAGAGCAGATGGGACAGGAGACCCCAGCCCACGCACAGACCGCCGCAGAGGGACACCTCGAGGAACAGGTGAGTGAGCAGAACGGAGTGCAGAGGCAGCGCTGGGACCGGGTGTAACAGTATCCCCCTCTTTACTCCCCCTCTTTTTCAAGCCTGCGTGAAATCTTTTAAGAAGAAGAGGGGCCTGGATGTTCTCTTTAGGCTCCCAAGACCTCTCCTCAGGACCAAAACCCCTCCAGTCCACCAGGTAATAGATCCTACCTCTTACTCGCTTAGAGGCCAAGATATGTTTTACCTCAAAAACATCATCCTCAGAGACCGGATCAGGAGTGGTACCCGGGTCCTTAAAAAAGGAACTCAACACTACTGGTTTGAGGAGGGAAACATGAAAGGAGTTAGGTACTCTTAGAGAATTAGGCAATTTCAGTTTATAAGAGACCGGGTTGATCTGTCTCAAAACTTCAAAGGGACCAATGAAACGAGGACCCAATTTGTATGATGGTAACTTCAGACGGATGTACTTGGAGGAGAGCCATACCTTGTCTCCTGGACGAAAGATGGGAGCCTCCAAACGTCTTTTGTCCGCATGCGTCTTCATACGTTGAAAAGCTTTCTCCAAAGCCGACCTGGTCTCTCTCCAAATGTCCGAGAAATTCTTTGACAAGGTATCGACTGCCGGAACATCCGACAATCCCGAGACAGGAAGAGGAATTCCGGGTTGCAGTCCAAACACAATCTGAAAGGGAGACTTTCCAGAAGATTCACTTACTTGATTGTTGTAGGAGAATTCCGCCCAGGGCAGTAATTCTACCCAGTCATTATGATGAGCGTTGACGAAGTGACGTAGGTATCCAGCCAGGATTTGATTGATCCTCTCCACTTGCCCATTAGACTGGGGATGATATGCAGAAGAAAAATCTAGTTCAATTTTTACCATTTTACAGAGTCCTCTCCAGAACTTAGAGGTGAACTGGACGCCCCTGTCGGACACGATGTGGAGAGGAAATCCATGTAGACGAAAGATGTGCTGGATGAAGTGAGTGGTCAGTTCTGGAGCAGACGGGAGGCCAGATAGCGGAACGAAGTGAGCCATTTTAGAGAAGCGGTCCACCACAACCCATACCACTGAGCAGCCAGAAGAGATGGGAAGATCCGTGATGAAATCCATCGCGATGTGCTGCCAGGGAGCGGACGGAATCGGAAGAGGCAGAAGCCTGCCGGCTGGTAGATGTTTAACAGTTTTGTTACGAGCACGTGAAGGACATGCTGCGACAAATTCCTGGATATCCTTGACCATGGTAGGCCACCAGTAATACAGGGAGATGAGTTGCTGCGTCTTTTTCTGACCAGCATGGCCAGCCAACTTAGAAGAATGACCCCAGCGCAGAACACGAGTACGGTCAGAAGCAGACACGAAAGTCTTCCCAGGAGGAAGCCGGGCCAGATCAGTGGAGACTAACCTAGAAGGTTCAATAATGTGCTGAGGTTCCTCCTCCAGTTCAGGAGGCAAGAAAGCCCTAGAGAGTGCGTCTGCCTTGATATTCTTGTCAGCTGGACGGAAATGAAGTACAAAATTGAAACGGGCAAAAAATAATGCCCAACGGGCCTGACGGGGATTCAGTCTTAAAGCAGATTGGAGATAGGCAAGGTTTTTATGGTCGGTGAATATGATTACCTGGTGATGAGCTCCTTCAAGAAGATGTCTCCATTCCTCCAGAGCCAATTTGATGGCCAACAGTTCGCGATCACCGACAGAGTAGTTCCTTTCTGCAGGAGAAAAAACCTTGGAAAAAAAACCACACGAGATCATCCGCCCGGTAGACGACTTCTGGGTCAGAACTGCTCCTGCACCTATGGAAGAAGCGTCAACTTCAAGAAAAAATTGCTCACTAGAATTAGGACGATGGAGAACGGGTGCGGAAGCGAAGGCTTTTTTGAGAGAAACAAAGGCCTCTTCTGCCTCGGAGGACCATTCCTTAGAGTTTACACCTTTCCGGGTTAAGGCTGTGATTGGAGCCACTCGGGTGGAAAAGTGTGGAATGAATTGCCGGTAGTAATTGGCGAATCCGAGGAACCTTTGTATGGCTTTTAGCCCAGACGGACGAGGCCAGTTGAGAACTGCAGACAACTTCTCCGGATCCATCTTTAATCCTGTGGAAGATACAATGTACCCAAGGAAAGGCAAAGAGGACTGCTGAAAGAGGCATTTCTCATATTTGGCATAGAGCCTGTTCTCTCTCAATCTTTGTAAGACCAGGCGTACTTGCCTCCGGTGTGACGTCAAGTCAGCAGAAAAAATCAAAATATCGTCCAGGTAAACCACGACACAAGTATAGAGCAAGTCCCTGAAAATGTCATTAACAAATTCCTGAAAAACCGCAGGTGCATTGCTTAGGCCGAATGGCATTACCAGGTATTCATAGTGGCCGTCACGGGTGTTGAAGGCTGTTTTCCATTCGTCTCCCTCTCTGATTCGGATCAGGTTGTAGGTCCCTCTGAGGTCCAATTTGGTGAAGATCTTGGCCCCTCGGAGACGATCAAACAGCTCTGAAATAAGAGGCAATGGATACCTGTTTTTTACCGTGATTTGATTTAGACCCCGATAGTCAATGCAGGGCCGCAAGGATCCGTCCTTTTTCTTTACAAAGAAGAATCCAGCTCCTGCCGGTGACGATGACTTTCGGATAAATCCTCTAGCCAAATTCTCTTGAATGTAGTCCGACATGGCCTGAGTCTCTGCCTGTGAAAGAGGATAAACTCTCCCGCGAGGGGGTGATGCTCCTGGAAGAAGCTCTATCTGACAGTCATACGACCTGTGTGGAGGTAGTCTCTCGGCCTCTTTTTTCCCAAAGACGTCAGAGAAGGACCAATAGGCGGAAGGTAACCCTGGCAGGGTATCAGGCTGGACTGGAGGCGAAACAGGTTGAATCCGGGTTAAGCAACGATTCATGCAGGTATCTCCCCAACGCAGAACTTCTCCAGTTTTCCAATTAAGGACTGGTTCATGCATCTGGAGCCAAGGTAAACCTAGAAGCATGGGATGGGATAAACCGGGATATACATAAAATCGCATTCGTTCAGTATGCATTAGACCTACCCGGAGTTCCACCAACTCGGTTAGAAACTGGACGGGCTCAGTCAGCGGTTTGCCATCCACGGCGGACACCTGTAACGGATCAGGAAGACGCTGGACTGGTAAGCGGTAATGATCCACAACCGCCTGCTGGATGAAGTTCCCTGCAGCTCCAGAATCCAGTAGACAGTGTTCGGAGAATTTTATTGCTCCATAGGACACGGTGACAGAGATGTGTAAAGAGGGAGAGGACTGCTCTTTACCTAGGTTGGCCACTCCTACAGAACCTAGGCACTGGAGTTTCCCGACTTTTTAGGACAGAAATGAATCAAATGTTCAGAACTACCGCAGTAGTAACAACTTCCCTCCTTGCGACGTGCCTCCCGGCGGCGGGTGGCCAAACTTACATGGTCCACCTCCATGGCCTCGGAGGCGGAGGGTGAAGTACCTGTTTTGTACAAACTAGAGTCCAGGTGATAGGACCTTTTGTCCCGCTTGATCTCCATGGAGCGCTCCTGAAAACGCAGGTCAATTCGGGTTGCCAAGGATATTAGCTCTTCCAAGAGAGTAGGTCTGTCTCGTCCCGCCAGCTCATCCTTGATTCTTCCGGATAGGCCTTCCCAGAAGTTAGCAACCAGGGCCTCATTGTTCCACGACAATTCAGACGAGAGGG
Organism: Oophaga sylvatica; assembly: GCA_033576555.1. Classification (NCBI taxonomy): domain Eukaryota; kingdom Metazoa; phylum Chordata; class Amphibia; order Anura; family Dendrobatidae; genus Oophaga; species Oophaga sylvatica. Next base: position 536,319,929 of record JARQOD010000005.1, on the reverse strand, counting down.
TGCGGAATTTAACAGCATACTGAGCTACCGTGAGAGTACCTTGGCGCAGGCGGAGCAGAGCTGATGCAGTCGAAGTGGTACGACCAGGTTCATCGAAAGTCCTGCGAAAAGCCTCTAGGAAAGATTGAAGATCGTTAACCACCGGATCCCCTCTCTCCCATAGCGGGTTTAGCCAGGCGAGGGCTTCTCCTCCCAGGTGTGACATGATGAAGCCCACCTTGGCTCGGTCAGAAGCAAACATATGCCCCAAGATTTCGAAGTGTAGAGTGCACTGATTGAGGAAACCCCGACACAGAGTAGGATCACCCTGGAAACGGGTAGGAGCCGCCAGACGGGGACCTTTACTTGCCATGGGAACTGGTACCTGATTATTGATAGAAGAGTCAGGTGCAGACGAGGACCCTAGGGAATCCATGCGGGTAGACAAGCTGCGTAGATAAGTCGTGATCTTGTCCTGTTGAACTCCCAAACGGGCCACCTCCTGGCACAGATCCGTGGTCGGAGGTCTCTGGGATCCAGCGGGTTCCATGGCCGGAGCAATCTGTAACGAATGGAAGTGGAGGCAGAGGTGGTGAAGTTCACATTCGTTTTTATTTTTTAATGTGGAACCTCGAGACCGCGGTCCGGGGGGCTCCGAAGGGGGCGTAACTAGTGAGCCCCGGGTACCCGTAGTAAGGCCCCTCGAACAGGACCAGAATGGAATACCCGGAGGACACAGGTGCTACCTCCAGTTAGACCCGGACACGTGGCAGCTGTCCCAGAGGGACCAAAAAGGGGAACAAGTATTTACAGAGTCCGTGGAAAGTTCTTGACGGAGAAGGGTAAGGTCCTGGTCCAGAACGGATGGTAGAAGGCTGGCTTCAGTGACCTTGTCACGGTCCACGGGTACGGATGGCTGATGGCGGAACGGGATGACACTTGCGCCAGTAATAGCCGAGATTGTCCAGATTAGCCAGATACGGGTTAGCAATGATCTGAGGAGACAAACAGTATCAGCAAAGCACAGAGACTGCAGATGCAGCGCAGACAGAACAGGCACAGAACCGGATGTAGCAATGATAGAACACGTTGCTCCGGCACTCCCTAATAGTGGAGTGACCAGATATAGTACTGAGTGCGCAGCCATTGGATAATTAGCTATTTCAAAAGATGCACGCTGCCCCTTTAAGAGAGGCGGTAGGCGCGGCCTCGCGTCCTAAGCCGACTGTCTTTAGGCCTGCCAGCAGCGTGCCAGGAAGTGGAGAAGGACTCAGGACGCCGGAGAGCAGATGGGACAGGAGACCCCAGCCCACGCACAGACCGCCGCAGAGGGACAGCCCGAGGAACAGGTGAGTGAGCAGAACGGAGTGCAGAGGCAGCGCTGGGACCGGGTGTAACAGCGAGAGCCACAGGAATAGCAGAAGATCACGGTACGTGACGGTAGAACCTCCAGGTAGGCTAGCAGGCAGGTAACAGATGAGCGCTCCCAGGAGAGCTAGCAGGCAGGTAACAGATGACAGCAACCTGGCAGGAATCAGACAGGTATCTGGCAAAGACCCTGAGGACTGAAGCAGAGTAGTGAACAGTGCAACAACATTGCTCGGGCACCTCCATTTTGGAGGAGGGGCCTTATATAAGGTGAAGTCCTCCGGCCATTGGCCGGGGACTCCTTAGGACGACGCGCGCGGCCCCTTTAAGAGGGAGGGCAGCGCCCGCGCGCGCGCCCTAAGCACAGTGGCAGGAAAGGAGCGTGCGCCGCCAGCAGAGCGGCAGGAGGACGCCGGACCTGGAGCAGAGGGGTGAGGGGAACAGCGTCCCTGCCTGGCAGAGGGCAGGGACGCCGACGCCGGCGCTACAGTACCCCCCCTTTAGGCCCCCCCTTTTTTAGGCCAGAAAGAAATTTAGCTAGGATGAGAGGGGCATGGATGTTCTCCCTAGGCTCCCACGTTCTCTCCTCAGGACCAAACCCCTTCCAATCCACCAAAAAATAGGTCTTCCTTCTTACCCTTTTGGTGGCCAAAATGTTCTCTACCTCAAATTCGTTTTCAGCTGAAACCGGAGCAGGAGGCGTACCTGTAGACTTGGAAAAAGAGTTAAGTACCACCGGTTTGAGGAGAGATACATGGAAGGAGTTAGGGATCCGCAAGTTGGCCGGAAGTTTCAATTTATAGGCCACTGGGTTGATCTGACTGATGACCTCCAAAGGACCGATGAAACGAGGCCCTAACTTATAGGAAGGAATCTTGAGCCGGACATACTTGGACGAGAGCCAGACCTTATCCCCATGACGGAATTGAGGAGGATCCAGACGTTTTTTGTCAGCATGTCTTTTCATACGCTCGGATGACAAAGGAGTGCGGACCGGGTACTCTCCCATATGGAGGAAAATTTGTTAACAAGAGATTCCGCAGCCGGATTGTCCACTGAGATGGAGACGGGAAATGGGATCCGAGGATGCTGACCGAAGACTACAAAAAACGGGGATTTGGAGGAAGATTCGCTCTCGTGATTGTTGTAAGAAAATTCGGCCCATGGCAGGAGATCCACCCAGTCAGAATGGTGGACATTAACGAAGTGCCGGAGGTAACTGGTCAGGATCTGATTGACCCGCTCCACTTGACCATTGGACTGTGGGTGGTAGGCGGAGGAGAAGTCCAAGGTGACGTCTAGCAATTTACAAGTGGCTCTCCAGAAACGTGAGGTGAACTGTACCCCTCGATCCGACACGATATGGCGGGGCAGGCCATGAAGACGGAAGATGTGGTGGATAAAGTCTTTAGCCAGCTTGGGTGCAGACGGGAGGCCTGGCAGGGGAATAAAGTGAGCCATCTTGGAAAAGCGGTCAACGACCACCCAAATGACCGTACAACCGGCAGAAACGGGGAGGTCCGTTATGAAGTCCATGGCTATATGCTGCCAGGGAGCAGTGGGTACAGGAAGCGGAAGGAGGCGACCGGCAGGCAGATGTCTCGAAACCTTGTTGCGACCACATGAGGCACAGGCAGAAACAAAGTCTATTACGTCCTTGTGCAGGGTAGGCCACCAGTAATGCCGAGTAATAAGCTGGAGGGTCTTTTTTGACCGGCGTGGCCAGCTAATTTAGACGAATGGCCCCAGTGTAGGATTCTCTCCCGATCGGGTACTGATACGAACGTCTTACCGGGAGGGAGACAATTTAGACTCACGGGAGCCACCTGCATTACTCTGGCGGGATCGATGATATGTTTAGGTTCCTCCTCGAGATCCGACACCAGGAAGGATCGGGACAAGGCGTCCGCCTTGATGTTCTTGTCTGCCGGGCGAAAATGTAGAACAAAATCAAAACGAGCAAAAAACAAGGACCACTGGGCCTGGCGCGGGTTAAGTCTCTGGGCATGCTGGAGGTAAGCCAAGTTTTTGTGGTCAGTGTAAATAATTACCGGATGAAGAGCCCCCTCGAGTAGGTAACGCCACTCCTCCAATGCCAGCTTGATGGCCAATAACTCTCGGTCTCCTATGGAATAATTGCGCTCAGAGGAGGAGAAGAGTTTGGAGAAGAAGCCACAAGTTACCATCCTCCCGGAAGATGATTTTTGAGTAAGTACCGCTCCGGCTCCAGAGGAGGAAGCGTCAACCTCCATGAAGAACTGCTTGTTGCCGTCCGGGCGATGCAGCACCGGGGCGGAAGAGAAGGCCTGCTTTAAGGAAAGAAAGGCCTCCTCTGCTTCGGGCGTCCACTCTTTGGGGTTAGTACCCTTACGGGTAAGTGCGGAAATTGGGCCAGTCCGGGAAGAGAAGTGCGGTATGAAGAGGCGGTAGTAGTTGGCGAAGCCCAGGAACCGCTGAATGGCCTTCAATCCCTCCGGTCGGGGCCATTTCTCGATGGCCGACAGTTTCTCTGGATCCATTCGTAGGCCGGTCTGAGAAATAACGTAGCCCAAAAACGGCAGCGAGGTTTGCTCAAAGAGGCATTTCTCAAATTTAGCGAAGAGGTGATTCTGCCTGAGCCTGAGCAGAACCTGACGAACGTCCCTCCGGTGAGTCTGGAGATCCGGAGAGAAGACCAAGATGTCGTCCAGGTACACCACTACGCAGGAGTAGAGAAGGTCCCGGAAGATGTCATTGACCAACTCTTGAAAGACGGCAGGAGCATTACAGAGACCAAAGGGCATCGCTAGATATTCATAGTGGCCGTCCCGGGTGTTAAATGCAGTCTTCCATTCATCCCCTTGACGGATACGGACCAGGTTGTACGCCCCACGGAGATCCAGTTTGGTGAAGATTCTAGCCCCCCTCAAACGATCAAATAATTCTGTAATGAGCGGAAGGGGGTACTTATTCTTCACCGTGATCTGGTTAAGACCTCTATAGTCTATACAGGGGCGAAGAGAGCCGTCTTTCTTTTTTACGAAAAAGAAGCCTGCTCCTGCCGGGGAGGTAGATTTCCGGATGAATCCCCTGGCCAAATTCTCCTCGATATATTCGGACATCGACCGGGTCTCAGCAGCGGATAATGGGTAAATACGCCCACGGGGAGGCGTAGTACCAGGTAACAGGTCGATAGGACAATCGTATGGTCTGTGAGGAGGTAATGTCTCTGCCTCTTTTTTATTAAAGACATCAGCAAATGACCAATAGGGAATCGGAAGTCCAGGTAGATTAGTTGGGGTAGGAGAAGGACAGACAGGATGAACAGGAACCAAACACGTCTTATGACAATCCTTGTAAGGTTCTGTGTACATGTTCCTGAAACTCAGTTTGTTCGTCAGCCATTTTACTTTCTGTCTTGCTGCAGCTATCTTGCCCTCAGTCAAAATGGAGTTTCCAGCTTGCATGTTCCCGCCCTGATTCTCTCCTTTTGCTTCTTAAGCAGCCACAGCTGAGCAATCAGTGCTTCAGAATCTAGCCTGCAGTGAACCTGTGACCTGACTCCTAAAGCCTTGGACCTTGTACTCCAGCTATTCCTATTGAGGAACTCTGAAGCACTTGTGGACTCTGAACCCTGCTCTTTGAAAGACCCACGTTTGCATGGACTTACGGTAACAGAGAAGAAGATCCTGAACCTGTTGTGGAGAGTGATTGCTGAGCTTAGATTACTCTGGCCTGCTGTGTTTCCTGCTTCTGTGTCTGCAAACTGTGTGACTATTTTTGCCAACTTGTATGAAGTAATACAAGACTTTCTATATCAAACCTGTGTCTCATGTATTTTCATCGCACCCAAGCACAAGACGCTATATGAACTGTACTACATACATTACAAGATTCTGAAGCCAAAACGTTAGTGTCTGCTGGGTCTGGAAAGGCTGTGTCTGCTGTAACTGTGGATATCGGATGTCCGGTTGTACTTTCTGTGATGACAGTGGTTGTGACTTCTCACAACCATTCCAGGTGAGCAATTCCCTTAAGTGTTTTTTTTTCTGCAGTGTTACCACAGGTAAACACTATTGTTTTTTTTTTTTTTCTCTTTTCTCTTTTTGTCTGCTGTAACTGTGGATATCAGATGTCTGGGTGAACTTTCTGTGATGATAGTGGTTGTGACTTCTCACAACCATTCCAGGTGAGCAGTTCCCTTAATTTTTTTTCTCTCTGCAGTGTTACCACAGGTAAACACTATTGTTTTTTTTTTCTCCTCTCCTCTTCTTCCAGTACTCCTGTCTTAAAAGATCTGGAAAATGGAGGCCCGCATAAAGGAACTTTGCGGAGTGACTGATAATATCCTTGCAGATTTGCAGAATATAAAGACCCGTTTTTCAAGCCTACAGGACCTCACTAATCACAATTTGCAAGTGTTTGGACAGACTGCCCAGGATTTGCGAGCCAGGATTGAGGTTCTAGAAGAGCGAGTCCAGGCTCCTGCCGTAGCCCCGAGTTCTGGGATTCCCAAGTTGCCCCCTTTTCGTTTTGGCGGTGAACGTGAGAAATTCAGGGGATTTATTAATCAATGCAATTTTTTTTTTCTGCACATGCTTCACAATTTCCTACTGAACGATCTAAGGTGCTTACTATAATTATGTTGCTTACCAACAAGGCTTTGATGTGGGCAAACCCTCTGATTGAGACTGAGGATGATTGTTTGAATCACCTTGATGCTTTTATTTCAGCCATGGGGCAGGTGTTTGATGACCCCAATCGAGGTGCAACAGCTGAAGCAGCCATGTTAGCTTTGCGCCAAAGTAAGCACTCGGTAGCTGAATATGCCTTGGATTTCAGGAGATGGGCCCTTGATACCACCTGGGACAGTTCCGCCAAAAAATCTATTTTTCGAAAGGGGTTATCTCCACTGATTAAGGATGAACTTGCTCGTGCTGACCCTCCCACTGCGTTAGGTGACTTTATTAACTACTGCATCCGTATTGATACTCGTCTGACTGAACGCAGGCAAGAGAGATGGTTCGAAAGCAATCGCACTAACCTTTTCCTACCTTCCTCTCCAGCTAAGGAACCTTTGAGTAGGATTACACGGGAACCTGAACCTGAACCCATGCAGGTAGACTCTTTACAACGACGGGTTAGTGATGCACGCAAGGAACATCGTTTTAAGGAAAATCTATGTTTCTATTGTGGTAAGTCAGGGCACTTCATTATAAACTGCCCAAGCCGTTCTCGTAAGACTACTGCAGCACTCATTCATTGTGAGTGTTGCGAGAGGGGATCTTTCAGGTCCGAGCCTCAGGCTCCAGAGAGATCTGCAGCAACAGATCTTGATTTCTCGGACTTAAACTCCGTTACCTCTCAGGACGTTGACTTTGTAAACGCTGCCATTTTTCAAGTTTCCTCAGCGGTGTCCCAGCTGAGTTGTAAGAAAAACAATTCTCATTGCTTTCTTTCCATCAAACTCTGGGTTGACTCAGCTTGGGTGTCTAGCTCTGCTATGATCGACTCAGGGGCAAGTGGAAATTTTATGGATGTCTCCTTTGCTCTGAAACAGGGGATACGTTCAGTGAAGAAGGCTACTCCAGTACAGATGGAAACTGTGGATGGCTCCCTGCTGACCTCTGGACCAGTGGATCAGGAAACAGAGCCTTTGAGGGTTCTTATGGGTAAAGATCATCAAGAGAAACTGTCCTTTATGCTTATCTCTTCTCCCCACTTTCCCATTATTCTAGGGCTACCATGGCTGCAGGCTCAGAATCCTACCATTAACCGGGAGACCAAGGAATTACACTTTCCAGAGAAACAGATGAGTCCAAAAGTTTCAGCTTGCTCTGTTCCTAAAGGAATCATGTCAGTCCCTGAACTACCAGCTGTATACCAGGACTATGTGGATTTATGTGACAAGAAGAACGCTGACCAGCTTCCTCCTCACCGTCCATATGATTGTCCAATTGAATTATTGCCTGGAGCAGAGATACCTTTTGGTAAGATCTACCCCTGGCGGGGCCCGAGCTAAAGGCTTTAAAGGATTACATAGACGAAAATCTAGCCAAGGGCTTCATACGCCCCTCTTCATCTCCTGCAGGTGCACCCATCTTCTTTGTAAAGAAGAAAGATGGATCTCTGAGACCATGCGTAGACTATAGGGAACTCAATAAGGTTACTATTAGAAACCGTTATCCATTGCCTTTAATCCCTGAGTTATTGGAGAGAGTGCGACATGCCAAAATTTTCTCTAAACTAGATCTTCGTGGGGCCTATAACTTAGTCCGTATTAGACCTGTGGATGAATGGAAGACTGCATTCAGGTCACGCTACGGACACTTTGAATATCTAGTTATGCCTTTTGGTCTGAGTACCGCCCCAGCCACTTTCCAACACTTGGTGAATGACATCTTCAGGGATCTCCTAGATACATTCGTGGTAATTTATTTGGATGATATTCTAATTTTTTCTAACTCCACAGAGGAACATCATGGACATGTGAGAATGGTCTTGGAACGTCTAAGACAAAATCATCTTTACATCAAACTTGAAAAGTGTGAATTCCATAGGACCGAAATTCAATTTCTGGGGTATGTACTGTCTACACAAGGAATTAGTATGGATGGAAGCAAAACCCAAGCCATCAAGGATTGGCCAAGTCCTAGAAATGTGAAGGAGGTACAGCGCTTCATCGGGTTTGCCAACTTCTATAGACGTTTCATTAGAAATTTCTCTGAGGTAGTGTCACCTATCACCCAACTTACCCGGAAAGAGTCTAGGTTCTCCTGGACTCCCCAAGCCCAGGAAGCATTTTCCCGTCTAAAAGATAAATTTACCACTGCACCTATCCTAGTACATCCCAACCCCGAGCTTGCCTTCATAATAGAGGTGGATGCTTCAGACTGTGCCGTTGGAGCTATACTCTCTCAGAGAACAGGTGAGAAGAATGTCTTGCATCCCTGTGCCTTCTTTTCCCAGCAGTTGTCTTCGGCTGAGAGGAACTACGATGTGGGCAATAGAGAGTTGTTGGCCATTATTGCCGCCTTCAAAGAATGGAGACACCTTCTTCAGGGAGCTGCACAGCAAATAGTCGTCCTGACGGATCATCGTAACCTTGAGTTTATCAGGTCGGCTAAGTGCCTGACTCCTCGCCAGGCTCGCTGGAATCTTTTCTTAAACCAATTTAATTTTATCATTTCTTATAGACCAGGATCGCGCAATGGAAAGGCTGATGCACTCTCTAGGATTTACTCAGCAGAGACACGTCCAATTACTCCTCCTAAGACTATTCTTCCTGACTCTAGATTCCTAGGAGTAATTCATAATCAAGACCTACTTAAGGACATCAAGGAAGCATACCATGCGGATTCCTTTTTGGCACAACCCCCAAGGGACGTAAGTCTTGTCTTTAAGAATGGTGTGTGGATTCAGGGACAACGCCTGTATATTCCTGAAACAGTCAGATTGAGAGTATTGCAACTCATTCACGATTCCAAGATAGCTGGGCATAGAGGAATTCTAAAGACACAGGAATTTCTCTCTCGTTTCTTTTGGTGGCCCACTTGCAGGAAGGATGTTTTAAACTATGTCACTTCATGTGAAGTCTGTGCAAGATGCAAAACACCTCGCTCCTCACCAACTGGTCTGTTACAGCCTCTTCCACCCCGTCCCGCCCGTGGGGATCCATTTCTATGGACTTCATTGTGGAGTTACCAACCTCTCAAGGGAAGAACACCATTCTAGTGGTGGTTGACCGTCTAACAAAGGCAGCTCATTTTATCCCTTGTGTCGGCTTACCCACTGCAAAACAGACATCAGATTTGATGATTAAAGATGGGTTTCGCTTACAGGGAGTCCGGGGTTTGGGGTTTTTTTGGGAATCGAGGGGGGCAATTTTCCCCGGGGTTTTGGGGGCAAATTTTCTGTGCAGCTTTGGGCCCCCTTAAAAATTTAAACCCTTTTTCTTCTTTTTTTCATCCCCAGACAAGGGGGACAGACCGAACGCCAAACCCCAAACCCTGGAGCAGTATTCCGCTGCTTTATCTGCCCCTTAAATTTTATTGGGTGGATCTATTCCCCTTTTAGCTGAGTTCTCAAAAAACCCCAACTCTCAGAGTGCCCCCACTAAGCATTCTTTTTTTTATTTTTAATCTTTTTTAAATCATCCTAACATTCACCACTTTTTTCCCAAAAAAACCCTTTTTTAACCAGCGGGGGTTTGAAAAATCAAGTCTTTAGGGGAAGTTAAAATTGGTTTTTCAAAAGGAAATTTGGAAAAAGGGGCCTCAAAAAGGACAAGAAAGCACAGATAATTTCAAAAACCCCCCCAGTTTAAAAAAAGGGTTTTAGGACCCCTTGGGGTGTAATGTAGGGGGTAAGTTCATATAGCGTTTTGGGGCTTGGGTGCAATGAAAATACTTGGGGACACGGTTTTTGATAAAGAAAGTCTTGTATTGCTTTTTTACAAATTGGCAAAAATAAACAAAGGGGTTTGCAAACCAAGAAGCAGGAGACACAGCAGGCCAGAGTAATCAAAAAAAAAAAATAACATCCCAAAAAAAGATTTCAGATCTTCTTCTTTTTTCCCGGCCAACCCCATGCAAACGTAGGGCCTCAGAGCAGAGTCAAATTCCACAAGTGTTCCCCAGTTTTTCCCCCAGTAGGAAAAGGGCGGAGTACAAGGTCCAAGGCTTCAGGATTCAGAACACAGGTTCACTGCAGGCAGATTCTGAAAAAATTGATTGCTCAGCCGGGGGGTTTTTTAAAGGGGAAGCAAAGGGGGGAGAATCAGGGGGGGAAAAAACCCCAATTTTGGAAAACTCCATTTTGCGGGGCAAGAAGCTGCAGCAAAAAAAAAAAAAAAGGCCGAAAAAACAAACTGTTTTTTAAAAAAACAGATACACAAACCTTTTAAAACTCCCCTTGGGGGGAAACCCCCTCCGGAGACCTCAGACCGGTTTTGTGGGGTTTTACCCCCTGAAAAAAACTGGGGGAAAAAAGGCGGATTTTTTAACGTTATTGTTTTGGCCCCCTTGTTTTTGTCCTCCAGGGGGTAGCCCTGCCTTTAATCAGATATTGTAACTGTTTCCCCTTAAAACCCGGGGAATCAAAATTTTCCTTTTCCCCCCCAAAATTCCTCCTCCCCCATCGACTAGACTGGGGGGGCAAGGAAAAAAAACGTCCGGAAAAATTTTTGGGTGTCGCCCCCCTTTAGTAGGGATACATGAAAAAACAGGGTAATTTCATAGTTCGGGCCCCAGGGGAAAGACGAAAAGAAAGGGGCTTTTAAAAATTTTACTGATTTTATGGGGCCCCAATTACTTATGTCCCAACTTAGAAAAAGGAAACCCTTTTTAATTTTTAAGGGGTTTTGGTTTTTGACACCCAAAAACCAGGTCCCCTTTTCCTTAAAAGCTTGGGGGAGGTTTACGAATTTTTTTGCTGCCTTCTTGAAAACCTTTCCGACCCAAAATTTCCGATTTTTCCTTTAGAAGATCCATTCTTCTGTAAAGGGGGTGACTCTTTCAGCACTGCTGGCAAAAAGGGGGGGCCCATGGGAAATGTGGTTTTAAAAGTTAGGTTTTTAACCCCGAATTTTTGGGAAAAAGGGGAATTTTAGTGGAGGCACTCTGAGGTTTTGGAAAAAAACTCAGCCCAATGGGGAATAATCCACCCAAAAAATCCTTTTGGTTGGGGGATAAAAAAAGCGGAGATACTGCTCCAGGGTTTGGGGTTTGGGTTTGTTCCCCGGGTTTTCCATTTTTGGGGGGGAAAAGCAGAAGAAAATTTTTTTTAATGGCCAAAACTGCACAAAAAATTTCCCCAAAACCAAAAAATGAAATTTCCCCCCCGATCCGAAATAACCTCATCCCCGGACTCCCCTTAAAAGAAAAAAAATCTTTAATCAACAAATCTATGTCTTTTTGGGGGTGGGTAAGCCGACACAAGGGTTTTAAAAGAGCTGCCTTTGTTTTTAAGGTTTAAAACCCCCCCAAATAGTGTTTTTCCCCTTTGGGGTTGATAATTTTTCCCAATGAATCCATAGAAAAAAGGGTCCCCAGGGGGGGGGGGGGGAAGAGGCGTAAACAGAAAACCGTTTTTGGGAAAGCGAGGTTTTTTTTGCATCTTGCACAAACCTCACACAAGTGACATAGTCCAAAACAACCTTCCTACAATGGGGGGACCAAAAAAACGAAAAAAAAAATTCCTGTTCTTTTTGGAAAAATTTCCTTCCCCTGCCCCCGGCATTTTGGGGAACGTGAAATGAGTTGCAAAAAATCTCAATCTGACGTTTCAGGTATATAAAAAACGTTGTCCCCCAATCAAACACCATTTTTTAAAAACAAAAAATTTTTTTTCCCCCTTGGGGTTAGCCAAAAAAAAAAACCGCATTGGGGGCTTCCTTGATGTCTTTAATTAGGGTTTTGGTGGGGAACACTCCTAGGAACTAGAGTCAGGGGAAGGGGAAATCTTTTGGGGGAGTAATTGGGACGTGTCCTGTGAGTAAATCCTGAGAGTGCATCAGCCCCCTTTTCCTTTTGCGTTTTCCGGTCTATAAGAAATAATAAAAAAATTTAAATTGGGGTTTTAAAAAAGATTCCCCCACCTGGGAGGGGGTCAGGGGCTTAGCCCCCCCTTTTTTTAAAAACAAGATTAAAAAGGGGGGGGCAGAAAAACTATTTGGGGGTGCACTCCTTTTAAAAAGGTGTCTCCATTTTTTTTAAGGGGGGAATAAAAAGGGCCCAAAAAATCTTATTGCCCACATCGAGTTCTTCTCGCCCCCAAAAAAACGGCTGGGAAAAGAAGGCACGGGAGCAAGACATTCCCCTCACCTTTTCCGAGAGAGTATAGCCCCCCAAAGGCAAAAGTCTGAAGCATCCCCCCCCATTATAAAGGGAAAACTTGGGTTGGGAGGGGACTAGAATAGGTGCATGGTAAATTTTTTCTTTTAAAAAGGAAAAAGCTTCCTGGGCTTGGGGGGGGCCCGGAAAAACTTGGGGCTTTTTCCCCCGGGAAGTTGGGTGATAGGTGACACTCCCCCCAAAAAAATTTCAAATAAACCCCTCTATAGAAGTTTGAAAAAACCCATAAAGGGGGGGACCCCCTTTTTACTTTTTTTTTAAAGGAAAATTGGCCAATCTTTTATGGTTTGGGGTTTTTTTCTTCCACCATACTAATCCTTTTGTAGACAGTACACCCCCCCGAAATAAATTTTTTGGCCCCTTTGGGGGAATTCCCCACTTTTCAACTTGATTTTAAAAATGTTTTTTCTTAGCGTTCCAAGCCTTTCCCATTCATGATGTTCCTCGTGGAGTTAAAAAAAATTTTAAAAATATCCAAAAAATTACCAAAAAAGTATCCAGGGGGATCCCTGAAGATGTCATTCCCCCCAATTTTTGGAAATTTTGGTTTGGGGGGGTATCAGAAAAAAAGGATAATTTAAAATTAAAGGTCCTTTTGCGTGACCTGAATAAAGGGGCTTCCATTCATCCCCAGGTCTAAAACCCCCAATTATAGGCCCCAGAAGATCTATTTTAAAAAAAATTTTTGGGGAATTCCCCCCCTTTTTCCCCAAAAACCCCCGGGGGTTAAAAAAAGGATAAGGGGTTTTAAAAAAAAAATTTTTTTAGTTCCCTTAGATACGCAGGGGCTCAGGGATCCATCTTTCTTTTTTACAAAAAAAGGGGTTTTCCCCCTGCAGGAGATAAAGAGGGGCGTTTAAGGGCCCTTTTGGTAGATTTTCGCCCCATGTACTTTTTTTAAAACCTTCAGCCGGGCCCCGCCAGGGGGTAAAAACTTCCCAAAAAAGGATCTCTGCCCCCGGAAAAAAAAAATTCAATTGGAAAACATATAAAAGGTGAGGGGGGAATGGTCAGCGTTCTTTGTCACAAAAAAACCACATAGCCCCGGTTAAAGTGGTTTTTTAGGGACGACGGGTTTCCTTTGGAACGAGCAAGCTGAAATTTTTGGACCCCATTGTTTTTTGGAAAGTGAAATTTCCCTTTGGTTTCCCCAATTTTAAGGAGGATTTTTGACCCCGCAGCCAGGGGAAACCCTAGAAAAAAAGGGGAAAGGAGGGAAAGATAAGCAAAAAGGGGGAATTTTTTTCTTATGTTTTTTTCCCCCTAAGAATTTTTAAAGGTCTTTTTCCCCCGATCCATTTTGGCCAGAGGTCAGCAGGGGGGGCCTTTCCCATTTTCCCCCTCTGTACGGGGTAGCCTTCTTCACTAAAATTTTTCCCCCTTTTTTAGAGCAAAGGAAAAACCATAAAATTTCCCCTTGCCCCTTTTACCCCATCATGCAAGCTAGACCCCCCGGCTGAGTCAACCCAAAAATTTTATGGAAAAAAAGCAAAGGAATTGTTTTTCTTACAACTCAGCTGGGGGCCCCCTGAGGAAACTTGAAAAATGGCGCTTTTTACAGTCCCCCGTCCTCGAAGTAAACGGAGGGTTTTTGTCCCCAAAAAAGAACTTTGCTTTCCCCATCTTTACTGGAGGGGCCTGAGGCTCGGGGGCCCGACAGTCCCCTCAGCAACATAAATTTGGTTCTGGGTGTTAGGGGAGGGGGGGGGCAAAAATTAAAATGGGGGGATCTTTACCCAATAAAAAATGTTTTTTTTTAAAAGGGTTTTTGGGGGGGGAAAATTTTAAACCCCTTGGGGTTTTTGGGGTTTTGCTGGGGGGTTTAGGGTTATGGGCCCGTGGTTTTAAATTATTTAAGGGGCCCTTGGGTTTTGGGGGGTTTGGGGGTTAAAAACGAGGCTTTCCGAAACCCTTTTCCTGGTTCCCCCTTTTAAAAAGTATCAATTTTGGAAAGGGGGTATTAAAAATCAAAACGCAGGTGGGAAAAGGGCCCCGGCCCCGGCAAGGTTTCCTTTATCAGTGGGGTTTAAAAACCCCCGAAAAAAAATATTTTTTTGGGGGAATTGTCCCAGGGGGGTTTCAAGGGCCCAATCTCCTGAAAAAACCCGGCATAAAATTAGCTACGCCCCGGGGGCTTCCCTTGGCGGGGAAAACTAACAAAAGGGTTGTTCGCTGTTTTTTCCCCTCCCCAATTGGGGTCAACCCCAAACCGGCCCCTTTTGGTGAAAAAATTTTCCCAAGGTGATTTTTCCAATTAAACCCGGTTTTAATTTAGAGGGTTTTCCCCCCAAACAAGCCTTTTTTTGGTTTTAAGCAACATAATTATAGTAAAAACCTTAGACGTTTAAAAAGGAAAAAATTTGAAAAATGTGCCCAAAAAAAAAAAATTTTTTTGAAAATTTAAAAATTCCCCCCCAAAATTTTTACGTTTTCCACCAAAAAGGAAAAAAAGGGGGCAACTTGGGAATCCCAGAAAAACGGGGCCAAGGGAAAAGGAGCCTGGGGGAATCGCCCCCCCGAACCCCAATTTTCCGGGGCGCAAAACCTGGGTAGTCTGTCCAAAACCCCTTTCAAAAAATTTTAATTTTTTGGTCCTGAAGATTTTTAAAACGGGGCCCCTTTTATTCTGCAAAAATGCAAGGATATTATCAGTCACTCCGCAAAGTTCCTTTTTTCGGGCCCCATTTTCCAGATCTTTTAAGACAGGGGTACCCCGGGAAAAAGAGGAGAAAAAAAAAAAAAATAGTGTTCACCTGTGGCAAACTGAAGAAAGAAAAAACTTTAAGGGAACTGCTCACCGGAAAAGGGGTTTGAGAATCACAACCACTATCTTTTCAAAAGCTTTCAACCAGACATTGATATCCAGAGTTTCAGTAAACAAAAGAGAAGAGAGAAAAAAAGCAAAAACAATAGTGTTTACCTGTGATAACACTGCAGAAAAAAAACTTAAGGGAATTGCTCACCTGGAATGGTTGTGAGAAGTCACAACCACTGTCATCACAGAAAGTACAACCGGACAATCCGATATCCACAGTACAGCAGACAAGCCTTTCCAGACCCAGCAGACACTAACGTTTGGCTTCAGAATCTTGTAATGTATGTGGTACAGTTCATATAGCGTCTTGTGCTTGGGTGCGATGAAAATACTTGAGACACAGGTTGATAAAGAAAGTCTTGTATTGCTTCATAAAAATTGGCAAAAATAAACACACAGGTATGCAAACACAGAATCAGGGACACAGCAGGCAGAGTAATCTAAGCTCAGCAATCACTCTCCACAACAGATTCAGATTTCTTCTCTGTTACCGCAAGTCCATGCAAACGGGAGGCTCTCAAGAGCAGAGTTCAGGTCCACAAGTGCTTCAGAGTTCCTCAGTAGGAATGGCTGGAGTCAAGGTCCAAGGCTTCAGGAGTCAGAACACAGGTTCACTGCAGGCTAGATTCTGAAGCACTGATTGCCTCAGCTGTGGCTGTTTAAGAAGCAAACGGAGAGAATCAGGGCGGGAAACATGCAAGCTGGAAAACTCCATTTTGACTGAGGGCAAGATAGCTGAGCAAAACAGAAAGCAAAATGGCGAAGAACAAACTAGAGTTTCAGAAAACAGATACACAGAAACCTTACACTTGGTCTGGCTGTCAACCAGAAATCTTAAGTTAAGGATTCCATCGTCAAGTTGGGACATAAGTACATTGGACCCTATAAAATCAGTAAAATTATAAGTGCCGTTGCTTGTCGTCTTCAACTGCCCAGAACTATGAGAATTCACCCTGTCTTTCATGTATCCTACAAAGGCTGCGACACCCAATACGTTTCCTGGACGTTCTTCTCCTTGCCTGACCCAGTGCTAGTCGATGGTCAGGAAGAATTTGTGGTGGAAAGGATTTTAGATTCCAGGTTGTATAGAAATCAGTTACAATATCTGATTAAATGGCAGGGTTACCCAGTGGAGGACAACTCATGGGAACACAGTCAATAACGTTAATGCTCCTCCTTGCTCCGTCAGTTTCATCAGAGGTACCCACAAAAAGCCTGGCCTGAGGTCATCCGGAGGTTGTCCCTAAGGGGGGAGTTAATGTAAGGTTCTGTGTACTGTTCCTGAAACTCAGTTTGTTGCAGCCATTTTTTACTTTCTGTCTTGCTGCAGCTATCTTGCCCTCAGTCAAAAATGGAGTTTCCAGCTTGCATTTCCCCAACCTGATTCTCTCCTTTTGCTTCTTAAGCAGACAACAGTGAGCAATCAGTGCTTCAGAATCTAGCCTGCAGTGAACCTGTGACCTGACTCCTTAAAGCCTTGGACCTTGTACTCCAGCTATTCCTACTGAGGAACTCTGAAGCACTTGTGACTCTGAACCCTGCTCTTTGAAAGACCCACGTTTGCATGACTTACGGTAACAGAGAAGAAGATCCTGAACCTGTTGTGGAGAGTGATTGCTGAGCTTAGATTACTCTGGCCTGCTGTGTCTCCTGCTTCTGTGGTCTTCAAACTGTGTGACTATTTTTGCCAAATTGTATGAAAGTAATACAAGACTTTCTATATCAAACTGTGTCTCATGTATTTTCATCGCACCCAAGCACAAGACGCTATAGAACTGTACTAATACATTACAATCCTGTCCCCAGCGAAGAACCTCTCCGGTCTGCCGTCGGCACGGGTCCATGTCTCTGGAGCCAAGGTAGCCCTAGTAAGAGGGCGTGAGAGAGTCCAGGCAGAACATGAAAAGAGATGCTCTCAGAATGCAGCATTCCCACTTGCAGAGTTATGGGGTCGGTGATGGTTGGATGGGGTGTGGTTAAAAGAACCCCCTTCCAAGCAGGACTGATAATGGTACAACCAGAGGTTTGGTGGGGAATGCGTATTTTTCCACCAGGGACTGTGACATAAGATTCCCGGCTGCTCCAGAGTCAAGTTGGGCTAGTTCAAAATAACGATTCTCCCCACAGAGATTTGAGACTGACAGCAGCAGAGATGGAGAGGCTTTCTCCTTGTCTAGGTCGACCTCTCTGAGCGAACCTAGACACAGGCGTTTCCCGACCTCTCCGGACAGGTACAAATCCGATGCTCCTTACTGCCACATGTAGAAGCAACTTCCCCTCAGCACGGCGTAAGTCCCCGACGGGTTTTGACCATCTTGGTTGGTCGACCTGCATAGGCTCAGGAGAGTGTAAATTGGGGAGAAACGGAAGGGAGTGACGGGTTTCTGAAACGTAGGAGCTAGATTGGGAAACCTCCTCTCACAGGTGACCTCTTTGGCTCGCTCCTGGAACCGTTAAGGTCAATCCGGGTGGCGAGAGTTATAAGATCATCGAGAGTGGTAGGAATGTCCCGACCGGCGAGTTCCATCTTTAATACGGCCGGACAAACCCTCCAGAAAACGGATACCAGAGCGTCGTTGTCCCAGGGCCAGCTCCGATGCAGGGTACGAAACCGTATATTATGGCATATTGGCCCACAGTGAGATTTCCCTGACGAAGGCGTAGCAGAGATGATGCGGATGAGATCTTTCGTCCGGGTTCGTCAAAGACTTTCCGAAAAGCCGCGAGAAAGGCAGACAGGTCGGACACCAGAGGTTCTCCTCTCTCCCAAAGAGGATTCAGCCAGGCCAGGGCCTCCCCAGTGAGATGGGACATTGATGAAGGCAATTTTGGCCCGGTCGGAGTTAAACTGGGTGGGGAGAGGAGTTCAAAGTGCAGAGTGCACTGATTAATGAAGCCCCGAGCCTGAGCGGGGTCGCCTCCGAACGAGGAGGTGCGGAGAACCGGGGTCCGTGACAGGAGCCCATGGTATTGGGGAGCAGAGGGGCTGCCGGATTGCGAGTCATGGCACCAGCGGTGGTTGCTGGTGGAGCTGTCAGAGTGTCCAGGCGAGAATTGCCATTCCGCAGGTGACCCAGGATGGACTCCTGTTGGGACTTCTGACGGGACAGTTCATGACACAGGTCCGAGATGGAGGGAACTTGGGCACCACCGGGTTCCATGGCCCGAGCAAACTGTAACGGGTCTGGGAGGCGGAACCTCTGAGCTACTATACAAAGGGGCAGACCTTGAAAGAGAGCGGGTGGCGACCAGGGTGGACGGGCAGGTAGTCACAGCAGATAACCGGGGTAGTCTCTGGATGAAGCGGCAGGAAGTCGCGGCAAGTGACAGAGGCAGTCTTGGATGAGATGGGCAGGAGGTCACGGCAAGTGACCGGGGCAGTCTCTGGAAGAGTGAGCAGGAGGTCACGGCAAGTGACCGGGGCAGTCTCGGAAGAGTGGGCAGGAGGTCACGGCAAGTGACCGGGGCAGTCTCTGGATGAGTGGGTAGGAGGTCACGGTAAGTGACCGGGGCAGTCTCTGGATGAGTGGGGCAGGAGGTCACGGCAAGTGACCGGGGCAGTCCTCTGGAAGAAGGTAGATAACGACCTGTGATGGCTGAGCCTCCAGGTAGGCTAGCAGGAAGATAGAAGATGAGCGCTCCCAGGTGAGCGAGCGAGAGTCTCTGGAATAGCAGAAGATCAAGGTACGTGACGCAGAGCCTCCAGGTAGGCTAGCGGCAGGTAACAGATGAGCGCTCCCAGGTAGGCTAGCAGGCAGTAACAGATGAGCGCTCCCAGGTGAGCTAGCAGGGCAGGTAACAGATGAGCGCTCCCAGGTGAGCGGGCGAGAGCCACAGGAATAGCAGAAGATCACGGTACGTGACGGTAGAACCTCCAGGTAGGCTAGCAGGTAGGTAACAGATGAGCGCTCCCAGGTGAGCTAGCAGGCAGGTAACAGATGACAGCAACCTGGCAGGAATCAGACAGGTATCTGGCAAAGACCCTGAGGACTGAAGCAGAGTAGTGAACAGTTGCAACAACATTGCTCGGGCACCTCCATTTTGGAGGAGGGGCCTTATATAAGGTGAAGTCCTCCGGCCATTGGCCGGGACTCCTTAGGACGATGCGCGCGGCCCCTTTAAGAGGGAGGGCAGCGCCCGCGCCCTAAGCACAGTGGCAGGAAAGGAGCGTGCGCCGCCAGCAGAGCGGCAGGAGGACGCCGGACCTGGAGCAGAGGGGTGAGGGGAACAGCGTCCCTGCCTGGCAGAGGGCAGGGATGCCGACGCCGGCGCTACATCTGTGCACTGGTTGGGTTGATTATCTGTACACTACATTACTTTACAACATACAAACGGCAGTTATCCATGGCAAGGAATTAACATTCATCTTCTCTCTTCACACAGGTATGAACTGCATTCACTGGAAGCAATCAGCTGAATTTATACAATCCAATCTCTGCTGTTCTGTGTTGCATGCTGCTATATATCCTATTGGTATGAACTGCATTCACTGGAAGCAATCAGCTGAATGATACAATCCCATCTCTGCTGTCTGTGTTGCATGCTGCTATATATCCTAATGGTATGAATGCATTTCACTGAAAGCAATCAGCTGAATGATACAATCCCATCTCTGCTGTCTGTGTTGCATGCTGCTAAATATCCTATTGGTATGAACTGCATTCACTGGAAGCAATCAGCTGAATGATACAATCCCATCTCTGCTGTCTGTGTTGCATGCTGCTATATATCTGATGCGCACTTACCAGGGCTTAGGGGTACTCGGCACCGAGCCCATGGAAGTCTATGGGGGATGTCACGGTAGCACAGCTCGGTCCGTGCCCTGAGCGCTCACCTAAATGTGGGATATTTACAGGGGATGATGGAGTGTTCATATAGTTTGTCGTGACGCCACCTGTAGTATCTGGTCAGAGTGACCAGCGCTGCTATACAAATACTCTGGAAGGGATGGTGTTGGGCAGCTAGATGGTAGGTCTTCTACAGGCAAGATGGTGTCTTCCAGAGCAGAAAGAAATATGAGGATGCAGGACAGATGGGGATCCCGCGTCAGAGACAATAAGGGAGACACGCACAAAAGTCAGTTTGGTACCTTTACTGTAGAAATGGCAGGTTACTCCCCGGAGCACGGTTAGGGCAAAGGATGCACATCTGGATTCCTCCACTGTAGGTGTATGGCCTCCTGTCCTCTGTCGTTATATCATAAAGTCCTGACCTGCTTGTAGCTAGGTCTAACTTGGTCTCCGTTCTGTACCTGGCTGACTTGGTGGTGGACCTTCTATCTGGCAGAACAGGGTCTTTTATGGCTGATCAGGCCGACTCCGTTCTCCTGATCCTGCTACGTGTCAACTCTGTGGTACTCCTGGGACTTGTAGTCCTCCAGGAACTCCAGTGTTCCCTAATAGGTCGTAGAGATCCTTATAGGCTCGGGACCCGGTGTCCGGTATTTCTTGCTGAGGAGCTATTAATACTCTTAGTTCCCTCCACTTCCACGTGCCTTCGGCCTACCTGGGTCCTATTAAGATCACACACGCTGGCAGTTGGTGTGCTGCCTCTTCGCCGCTCTCTAAGCGTCTGGCACGCTTCCTCATGAGCTACACTTCAGATTCAGCTCTGACTAGGCTAAAGTGATTCCCTTTTCACTCGTACTAGCCTCCACTTAAGTTCAAATTGAACTGACTGAACAGCTCTGCACTTCTCCCCTCTCCTCTGGTGTCTTGAGGAGATCTCTATCTCGTTCAGAGGCTGTCTGTATCTCATCTGTTCATCTGAGGCAATTCTGAAACTAAAACTAGTTTTTTATATGCCTGACACAGCTCCCTCTAATGGTCTTTTTAGGTAAGCTGCAATGTGTGTATGTATAGTGACCTCTAGTGGGATCTTCCTTTAGTGCATCCTTCTGGAAGATATGGATCCAGTCAAAGCTGGGCTCCACATTCCCCCTAGTAGAACTCAGCACTCCGGGGCTGAAATACAAAACAGGTAACAGATCAATAAACATATCAAAACAATTCTTCCTTTACAGGAGGTAAGGTACTCTTGAACTGTTGCATAAACGGTAACTGAACAATTAGTACAATGAGGGATTGAAGACTTTGAGCAACCAAAAAGTCCCAGTCTCTTTTGGAAAGGATGCTCAAATAGGGGTGAGGAAACAAGTAGAAATAATGTCCATTCCTCTTGTTCCAAGATTATAAGGGAAAACAGGTTAATAAATAATAGTAAGATACAACATATATTAGCAAAAAATATATACAATTATACATTTATGTACAGTGGTCATAGATAGTTATTTACATGAGTTAGGTTCTACTCTCTATACCTAACTGGTAATTGCCCTTTGTCATACGTACTGACCTACGTGGTGTAGTGGTAGGTGAGGTGTCAGTTACCCTGTCTGTCCTGCGTACTGGCAAAACTATAAATCTGCCTCCACCTCTCTAGGGATCTGGCAAGCATGTCAGCGACTGGGCGATGCGGTTCCGTTTCGCCAGGGGACTCTTCTTCCTGAGATTCAATTTCTTGGGATTCTGCTTCTTGTGGTGCTGCTTCTTGGGGTTCCACTGGTTGAGGTTCTGCCGGAACAGGTCCTTCTGGAACTGACTCCATGGCACAATTGGTGCAACTGGATGTAGAGATTCTTCTTGTGGTTGATAAAATTTGCAGCACGGGAATGATTACAGCTTCTCCAATTCTGGGCCAATCTGCGGTAAAATCTCCCAAATCTGTATGTATGACTGCTTCATCACTCTCTTCCTGATTGACAACAGGTTCTTCCTCACGAAGCTTTAATGGGTCCGGACACAACTTTAGATGGTCTCTAGACACAGTTGTAGTCGTTTTTCCTCCATCCTTGCTTATGATGCACGTTTTCTTGTTATCAAACCTTGAACTCTGTATGATGTAAGGGCTCTCTTTCCCACTGATCGTCGAGTTTGTGTAACCTTCTCTTTCTTTTAGTACGATTTCACCAGGGGCGAAAGGTTCAGCTGGCGCACTTTTATTGTAGCGTTCTGCTTGTTTTATCCCTTCCTCGATTGAGACTTTCCTCAACACAGCTTGGTACTTTTATGTACTGTTCCTGTCTGTTTGTGTTCCAGTCTCCATAGTTACATCCGCTTCGGGCTCTACAACTCCAAGCTCTAGATCCCATGGGCAGCTTTCCTGGTCTTGCCCGCATGAGATAGGCTGGGGGCAGTTGTGGAACTCGTGAATGTGGTTGTACAGGTCTACCAGGTCAGGTAGCAAGTCTGGCCACCGATTTCTTTCCTCCAGTGGTACAGTTTTCAGTAAGTCAATAACGATGTGATTCATCTTTTCACAAAGTTCCATTGGTTTGGGGGTGGTACGGTTGTAGTTCTTATCTTTTAACACCGTACAGGTGACAGAACTCTTTGAATAATTCGGCCTCAAAGGCTTGGGCCTTGATCAGTTAGCACCTCTCCGGATATCCGTGTGGTCTACAGAAATGAGTCTGGAACGTCTTCGCTGCTGTCTCTGCCGTCAGATCTTTGACAGGGGCGAACCACCAGGAATCTGGAGTAGTGATCCACCATAGTCAGGCATAGGAATATCCTGACCGGCTGGGTGACAACTTCACATGCTCAAGGGCCACGATTTCCAAAGGGCGAGTCGTCTGGATGGGCTGCAGGGTGCCTTCTGACTGCTGTAGTCTTTTCGTCTGAGGCCACAGGGTCCACAGTTCCGGCACCACTTCTCGATGGAGCTGCGCATCCCTACACCAGTAGAACCGACACTTCAACAGGGTCTCCAGCTTTTCCAGCCAAAGTGTCCCGCTTGATCGGGGTAGGCTTCTAGCACCATCTGGAGGTCTGCTCTGGGAACTACTATCTGCCAAACCATTTCATGGGTCCTCGGTTGACGTATCTCCGCACAGCTTTTCACGGTAGATGAACAACCGGCTTCTTTCATTCCACAGCTGCCTTGCTGGTAGAGGTCTCTTTCTCCAAGGAGGAACCTTCCTGGTTTATTCAGCTCCTTGATACGGCTTGACCACTGGATAGCTGTCCTGAGTCTCTTTCCAGCTGTGTGAGTAGAGGATTCAACGTCTTACCACGCGGTCCCCTGCTGGCTTGTTGCTCGTAGATCACCCCATTCCGTGAAAGGCAGGTAGTTCATATCTCTTCCAGATCATCCACTTCCTCTTCAGTGTCTGATTCATGAGGCATCCTGGACAGGGCTCAGCATTGGCATTCTTGCGGCCCGCCGCTACTTAATTGTGAATTGATAATTTGACAGTCGAGCCACCCATCGTTGTTCCATGGCTCCCAGCTTGGCTGTTTCAAGATGCGTAAGGGGTTGTTGTCAGTGTAGGCAGTGAACTTGCTGGAGGCCAAGTAGTGTTTAAACCTCTCCGTGATGGCCCAGACCAGTGCCAGGAACTCCAACTTGAAGCTACTATAGTTCTCTGGGTTTCTTTCGGTCGGGGGAGCTTCCGCTAGCATAGGCATGACTTTCTCCAGGCCATTTTTTTCTGACTGAGGACTGCCCCAATCCTTCGTTGCTGGCATCTGTATACAAGGAACGGCTGGCTGTAGTCAGGTAAGCTAGGATCTCATCACCTGTCAGGATCCCCTTTTCATTTCCTTGAATGCTTCTGCCTGTTCTTTACCCCAGTGGAAGGGAGAATTCCTGCTCTTGAGGGACTGTCCCACCAGGAGGTCTTGCAGGGGCGCTGCTTTCTTGGTGTAGTCCTCACAAACCTCCGGTAGTACCCTGTCATCCCAGAAACTGTCGCACCTCCTTAAGATTTTTCGGCTCCGGCCATTTTCCTGGATGGCGGTGATCTTTTCAGGGTCTGGCCTACTCCTTTTTAGCTACAAAATTTTCCCAGTTTACTGTACTTTTTTTTTGAGCAGATGGCACTTAGAAGGCTTCATTTTCCACCCCATATTGGAAAAGGATTCAAATCCCCCTCGCCATGCTTCAAAGGGGTCTTCAACGTTTGGAGTACAACAAGGACGTCGCCAGGTACAACAACACATTTTCGAATTTTGAGATTTTCCCGGAAAGCTCCTCCATCACTCTCGGGAACGGGGCCCGGGGCACGGGCTGATCCAAACGGCATTCTGTCAAACCACAGAGCCCCCATCGATGTGGTGAAAGCCCGTCTTCTCCCAAACCTCCTCACCACCCCACTTGCCATTTACCCACTAGTGAGGTCAAGGGTGGAGAAAAAATTGGCAGTTTTTAAGTGCACTAAAGATTCCTCAATGCGTGGTAATGGGTATGCACCTTATGTGAAATGCGATTTATTTTGCCCCGGTAACACACAATTCGCATGCTTCCATCCTTTTTTCCCTAAACAAAAGAGGTGCTGCCCAAGGGACGGGAAAACTATCCCAATCACCCCTGCTTCCTTCATATCACCAACACTCCTTGGATTTTGGTAGTGCTGGGGGTATAGGCCTGTACCGTTCTTTGATGGGAGGAAGATTGCCTGGGGGATGTGATTTGAACCCCTTTAAATTGTCCCAAATCGAGTGGTGTTTTGCTAAAAACCTGAGCAACCCTGAACTACCTCCCTTTTAAAACCCCTTGTTTCTGTGGTTGGGTGGGGTCTGTCCCGACATGGAGCGCTGACCACCACCCCTCCACCTGGTGGTCGGAAACCCTTATCCTCCACTGGTTGTGGGGAGGTTAAGGCTCCGCGGGTGAATGGAGTTATTATCCACGGCATGTAACTTTGCAACAGTGGCAAACGTGGTAATTTGACTTCATCTTCTCCCCAGTTGAGAAAAAACGCACTGGGCACCCTCCCATTATTACATCCACTCCCCTCTGGCAGTCAAGATTGTAGGTCTGTGTTCGAACAAGGTGGCTCCTACGCTTGGTAGTTTTGTCCTCTCAGACCCCATGGCTGCCTACAATTTCACCCCCAACGGGGGTATCACAAGGGGTTCGGGTCTTTTACCCTACATTACCAATCTCAACCATAGGTCCCTTTTCACTTGCTGCTGGCCCCATCAGGGTTCGGATCTCCCCTCCGGATCTTCCCTTTGGGCCCTTTGGGCTCGACTTCGGCGAGCTTTGGAGTAAAAAAAAACACAACCTCCTCCAAACAGTTACTAATAATGTTTAGGGCCCCAAGACCACTTCAACCCATTTTCCCTTTATTAACATCTTTACTACAAGAAGTCCTGATTCTTTGCCCACCCCCCTCCCCACCTTTAGTCTACACCTTAGCCCCCCGTAACAAAGGAACCATTTGAGGTGATAGGTAAAGTCAGGGTTTGGGGGTTTGGAACTGTCCCTGGACCAGTACTTATTTAGAGAAAAGTATAATGGTTACCTTTGGGGTCCGGTGCCAGCGGGAGGGATTGCGACCCGTCCAAATTGGACAGGTATGGTCTCCTCCCACAAACCTGGGTTCCAGTCTGACCTGGAGGATCATTCCTGGGGGGGCCCTCGGACCCAGGATTTGGCTCTTTAAAAAAGGGCCAGACTCTGGTGACCTTCCCTTGGCAGCGGAGCAGATGATCTCCGGCGGGGATGATGCGGCGCGGGTCCTTCCTGGGGGGGCGTTGTCCTCCTCCGGTGGGGCGACGCCTCCCCTCCCCGGCGCATCCAAGGGACCATCCCCGGGCAGTCACCAGCAAAATCTTTCCTTTCTTCTTTCTTGACAGTTGCAAGGCACTCATTCCAGTGGCCAATTTTTGGTCAGCTGGCGCACTTCCAGCGCAAACAGTCTAGCTCAGTAGGGGCGCCCCTGCTTTGGCTTCTGCAACCAGCGGGGAAAAGGGGATGCTGCTGGCTTTAGGGTGGTTTACTCCCGGGGGACACTGGGTTGCCATCCGGGTTTTTTTTCCAGAGGCGCAGTCCTTTTATAGCCATAATCCTTTAGGGCATAAAGGTAGCATCAGGATGACCAAGGACCACCATGCACATTTCCCGCTTCGCTTGGGACCTCAGTCCCCTTACAAATTTCCTTTAACATTTTATTTTCGTCGGTGACACTTATAGGGTTAAACTTGTTTAAGAGCTCCAGGGCCCCCCTTTACCGGCAAGGCATAGTCCCCCAATGCTGTCATCTGATTTCGGGAACATTGAAAAAACATCACCCCGGAGATCTGTTTCAGTGCGGTCTTCAAAGATAGATTGTAGCTTTTAAGAAATTGCATGCACAGACTCCTAGTCGCACCCTGTCCAATCTCTACCTCCCCTCAGAAAGCACCGGGTTTTTGGGGCCCTATTACCCCCCCGCAGCTCTTTCTTTTCCTGTCATAGGGTACAAGTCCATTATGCTCATTTTTTCGCTTAAAACCCGGGGCAGGGTCGGGCTTGCCCTGTATTGGGGACCCCACTTCGCTCCAGTAAATTATGGCCGTTGCGGAACTATTGGGACCACAGGACCAGGTTGAGGGCCCGATTTTCCTATCCTGGCCTGAAAGCGCCAAGTGGAAATCATTGGGGTCTTTCGGCCGGGGCCGCGCTGTCGGCTTGCTGCTGCGACAAAAACCCGGGGCCCCCTATTTAATCGTGGGCTACCTTTCTGAAAGTGGTGGAGAAAGGCCTGTTCGCTGGCCTCTAAACTCAGGGGCGTTAAACTGAAGCTCTCCCAGGACCGGGCCCCCCGCGTCACGTTGGGGGCGTTTCAGGACCACGCGCTTTTGCGGACCCCACTAGTTTTTGCCTCCCGGGGACCCATAAAATGGCGGCAAATGGCGGGAAATCTTCACCACTATACAAACAGTCTTTTTGCAAGGCACACAGTCCCGGGGGCAACGGGCACAAAATTCCCCTCCGTTGCGGGAGGGCACCAATCCTGGTTTTGGACCCAAGTTTAAAGATGATGCGCACTTACCAGGGCTTAGGGGTTTCCGGTCACCGAGCCCATGGGGAAATCTATGGGGAGCCACGGTACACAGCTCGGTCCGGGGCCCTGAGCGCTCACCAAATGTGGGATAATTACAGGGATGATGGAGGTTTACATAGTTTTCGTGACGCCACCTGTATACTTGGTCAGAGTGACCACCTGCTTTAACAAATACTCTGAAGGATGGGGATGGGCGCAAAATGTTTGGCTTCTACAGGCAAAGATGGTGCCCCTTTCCAGGGCAGAAAGAAAAGAGGATGCAGGACAGAGGGGATCCCGCCTTTAGAGAACAAAAGGGAACACGCACAAAAGTCAGTTTGGTACCTTACTGTAGAAAGGGGAGGTACTCCCCCCCGGAGCACGGTAGGCAAGGATGCCATGGGGGATTCCTCCACGGTAGGTGTAAAGGCCTCCTGTCCCTCTCGTTATATCAAAAGTCCGACCTGCTTGTACTGTCTAACTTGGTCCTCCGTTCTGTACTGGCTGACTTGGTGTGGACCTTCTTCTGGCAGAACAGGGTCTTTTATGGCTATCAGGGCCCACTCCTTCTCCTGATCCGCTACGTGTCAACCTGTGGTACTCCTGGGACTTGTAGCCTCCAGGAACTCCGGGGTTCTCCTAATATCGTAGAGATCCTTAAGGCTCGGGACCCCGGTGTCCGTTTTTTCTTGCTGAGGGGAGCTTTAATACTCTTATTTTCCCCCCACTTCCACTGCCTTTGGGCCTACCGGGTCCTATTAAGGATCACACACGCGGAATTTGGTGTGCGCCTCTTTTGCCGCCCCTAAGCCGGCACGCTTCCTCAGAACTACACCTTTTGATTCAGCTCTGACTAGGCTAAAGTGAATTCCCTTTTTCACTCGACTAGCCTCCCCTTAAGTTCAAATTGAACTGACTGAACAGCTCTGCACTTCTCCCCCTCTCCTCGGTGTCTTGGGGATCTCTAAACCCCCGTTCAGAGGCCCGTCTGTAAACTCATCTGTTCACTGAGGGGAATCTGAAACTAAAACAGTTTTTTTTTATGCCTACACAGCTCCCTCTAATGGTCTTTTAGGTAAGCTGCAATGTGGTTGTATAGGGACCTCTAGTGGGATCTTCCTTTATTTCATCCTTCTGGAAGATATGGATCCAGTCAAACGGGCTCCACATTCCCCCCTATAAACTTTTAAAAACAAAATCCGGGGCTGAAATACAAAACAGGTAACAGATCAATAAACAATCAAAACAATTTTCTTCCTTTACGGGGGGTAAGGTACTCAACGTTGCATAAACGGTAACTGAACAATTATGTACAAGAGGGATTGAAGACTTTGAGCAACCAAAAAATTTCCCGTCTCTTTTGGAAAGGAGCTCAAATAGGGGTGAGGAAACAATAAAAATAATTCCATCCTCTTGTTCCAAGATTATAAGGAAACAGTTAATAAATAATAGTAAATAAACATATTATTTACCCAAAAAAAATATACATTAACATTTATGTACAGGTCATAGATAGTTTATTTAATGAGTTAGGTTCTCCCCTCTATACCTAACTGGTAATTGTCCCTTTTCATACGTACTACCTACGTGGTGATGTGGTGGGAGTGTCATTACCCTGTCTTCCTGCGGACTGGCAAACATAAATTGCCTCCACCTCTCTAGGGATCTGCAAACCTGTCACGACTGGGCGATGGGGGTTCCCCTTTCCCAGGGGACTCTCTTCCTGAATTCAATTTCTTGGGTTTTTTTCTTCTTGTGGTGCTCTTCTTGGGGTTCCACTGGTTGAGGTTCTGCCGGAACAGGTCCTTCTGGAACTGACTCCACTGGCAAAATTGGTGCAACTGGATGTAGAGATTCTTCTTGCGGTTGATAAAATTGCAGCACGGGAATGATTACAGCTTCTCCAATCTGGGCCAATCTGCGGGTAAATCTCCCAAATCTGTATGTATGACTGCTTCATCACTCTCTTCCTGATTGACAACAGGTTCTTCCTCACGAAGCTTTAATGGGTCCGGACACAACTTTAGATGGTCTCTAACACAGTTGCAGTCTTTTTTTTCCTCCATCCTTGCTTATGATGCACGTTTTCTTGTTATCAAACCTTGAACTCTGTATGATGTAGGGCTCTCTTTCCCACTGATCGTCGAGTTTGTGTAACCTTCTCTTTCTTTTAGTACGATTTCACCAGGTGCGAAAGGTTCAGCTGGCGCACTTTTATTGTAGCGTTCTGCTTGTTTTATCCCTTCCTCGATTGGGGACTTTCCTCAACACAGGCTTGTACTTTTATGTACTGTTCCTGTCTGTTTGTGTTCCAGTCTCCGTAGTTACATCCGCTTCGGGCTCTACAACTCCAAGCTCTAGATCCATGGCAGCTTTCCTGGTCTTGCCCGCATGAGATAGGCTGGGTGCAGTTGGTGGAACTCCTGGTATGTGGTTGTACAGGTCTACCAGGTCAGGTAGCAAGTCTGGCCACCGATTTCTTTCCTCCAGTGGTACAGTTTTTCAGTAAGTCAATAACGATGTGATTCATCTTTTCACAAAGTCCTTTGGGGTTTGGGGGGTCGGTGTAGTTCTTATCTTTTTACAACCCGTACAGGTGACAGAACTCTTTGAATAATTCGGCCTCAAAGGCTGGGCCTTGATCAGTTAGCACCTGCTCCGGATTCTGTGTGGTCTACAGAAATGAGTCTGGAACGTCTTCGCTGCTGTCTCTGCCGTCAGATCTTTGACAGGGGCACCACCGGGAAAATCGGGGAGTAAGTGGATCCACCATAGTCAGGGCATAGGAATATCCTGACCGGCTGGGTGACAACTTCACATGGTCCAGGGCCACGATTTCCAAAGGGCAGTCGTCTGGATGGGCTGCAGGGGTGCCTTCTGACTGCTGTAGTCTTTTCGTCTGAGGCCACAGGGTCCACAGTTCCGCACCACTTCTCGATGGAGCTCGCATCCCTACCCAGTAGAAAACCGACACTTCAACAGGGTCTCCAGCTTTTCCAGCCAAAGTGTCCCGCTTGATCGTGGTAGGCTTCTAGCACCATCTGAGGTCTGCTCTGGGAACTACTATCTGCCAAACCATTTCATGGGTCCTCGGGTTGACGTATCTCCTGCACAGCTTTTCACGGTAGATGAACAACCGGCTTCTTTCATTCCACAGCTGCCTTGCTGGTAGAGGTTTCGTCTTTCTCCAAGGAAGAACCTTCCTGGTTTATCAGCTCCTTGATACGGCTGACCACTGGATCGCTGTCCTGAGTCTCTTTCCAGCTGTGGTGAGGTAGAGGATCAACGTCTTACCACGCGGATTCCCCTGCTGGCTTGTTGCTCGTAGATCACCCCATTTTCCGGTGAAAGGCAGGTAGTTCAATCTCTTCCAGATCATCCACTTCCTCTTCAGTGTCTGATTCATGAGGCATCCTGGACAGGGCATCAGCATTGGCATTCTTGCGGCCCGCCCGGTACTTAATTGTGAATTGATAATTTGACAGTCGAGCCACCCATCGTTGTTCCATGGCTCCCAGCTTGGCTGTTTCAAGATGCGTTTTAAAGGGGGTTTTTGTCAGTGTAGGCAGTGAACTTGCTGGAGGCCAAGTAGTTTTTAAACCCTCCGTGATGGCCCAGACCAGTGCCAGGAACTCCAACTTGAAGCTACTATAGTTCTCTGGGTTTCTTTCGGTCGGGCGGAGCTTCCTGCTAGCATAGGCGATGACTTTCTCCAGGCCATTTTGCTTCTGACTGAGGACTGCTCCCAATCCTTCGTTGCTGGCATCTGTATACAACAGGAATGGCTGGCTGTAGTCAGGGTAAGCTAGGATCTCATCACCGTCAGGATCTCCTTCATTTCCTTGAAAGCTTCTGCCTGTTTCTTTACCCCAGTGGAAGGGAGAATTCCGCTCTTGAGGGACTGTCCCACCAGGAGGTCTTGCAGGGGCGCTGCTTTCTTGGTGTAGTCCTTCACAAACCTCCGGTAGTACCCTGTCAGTCCCAGAAACTGTCGCACCTCCTTAAGATTTTTCGGCTCCGGCCATTTCCTGGATGGCGGTGATCTTTTCAGGGTCTGGCGCTACTCCTTCTGACTGGACAATATGTCCCAGATACTGTACTTTTTGTTTGAGCAATGGCACTTAGAAGGCTTCAGTTTCATCCCATACTTGGACAGTGATTCAATACCTCCGCCAGGTGCTTCAAATGGTCTTCATACGTTTTTGGAGTACACAATGACGTCGTCCAGGGACAGCAACACAGTTTCGAAGTTGAGATGTCCCAGGCAGCTCTCCATCACTCTCTGAAAAGTGCCAGGGGCACTGCTGAGTCCAAATGGCATTCTGTCAAACTCACAGAGTCCCATCGGTGTGGTGAAAGCCGTCTTCTCCCAATCCTCCTCAGCCACGCTACTTGCCAGTACCCACTAGTGAGGTCAAGGGTGGAGAAGTAGTTAGCAGTTTTTAGTGCAGCTAAAGATTCCTCAATGCGTGGTAATGGGTATGCATCCTTATTGTAATGCGATTTATTTTGTCGGAATCTACACCATTCGCATGCTTCCATCCTTTTTCCTGACTAAGACTAGAGGTGCGCCCAGGGACTGCAACTATCCCTTTACACCCCTGCTTCCTTCATATCACGCAACATCTCCTTGGCTTTCTGGTATTTGCTGTGGGGTATAGGCCTGTACCGTTCTTTGATGGGAGGATGGATTGCCTGGGGGGATGTGATGTTGAAACCCCTTTAATTGTCCCAAAGTCGAGTGGGTGTTTGCTGAATACCTGAGCATAACTCCTGAACTACTCAGTATACCCCTTGTTTCTGGTGGGTTGGATGGTGTCTGTCCCGACATAGAGCTGCTGACACCAATCCTCCACCTGGGTGGTCGGACCGTTACCTCCACGGTTGTGGGGAGGTTAAGGGGCTCCGCTGGGTGAATGGAGTTATTATCCACAGCATGTAACTTTGCAACAGTGGCATAACGTGGTAATTTGACTTCATCTTCTCCCCAGTTGAGAAGACGCACTGGCACCCTCCCATTATGTACATCCACATACCCCCTCTGGCAGTCAAGAGTGTAGGTCTGTGTTCTGAACAATGTGGCTCTACTACTGCTTGGTATTTTTTTGTACTCTCAGACCTATGGCTGCTCTACACCAAATATAACATTTCATTTCAACGGGGGTATCACAATGGGGTTCGGGTCGTGACCCGTACATTACCAATCTCACCACCGGTCATTTTTCACTTGCTGCTGGCACATCAGGGTTCGATCTCCCTCCGGATCTCTCCCTTTTGCCTTGGTCTGGCAATTTCGGCGAGCTGTTGGAGTAAAAACACAACCTCCTCCAAACAGTTACTAATAATGTTAGTGCCTAAGACCACATTCAACCCATTTTCTTCATTAACAGTCTTTACTACAAGAAGTCCCTGATTCTTTAGCTCCACTCTCCCCACCTTTACGTCTACATCCTAGCCCCCCGTAATTCAAGAGGGAGACCATTAGAGGCGTATACGGCAAAGTCAGGGTTTGGGGGTTGGAGACCGTCACTGGACCAGTATTTATTGTAGAGAACATCAGGTATGACGGTTACCTGGGATCCAGTGTCCAGCAGGGCAGGGATTGCGATCCCGTCCAGTATGATGGACAGGTATGGTCTTCCTCCCACAAACCTGCGGTTCCAGTCTGAGGGGCCTGAGGAGTCTATTCCTGGGGGTTGGCCCTCGGACCCAGATTTGCTCGTTTAAAGGACACAGACGTGCTGGGTGACCTTCCCTGTGGCAGCGGTAGCAGATGATCTCTCGGCGGGTATGATGCTGGTCGCGGGTCCTTCCTGGGGGTGGCGTTTTTCCTCCTCCGGTGGGGCGACGTCCCTCCCTCTCCTCCGGCGCATCCAAGGGACATCCTCCAGGCAGTCAGCCAGCAATATCTTTTCCTTCTTCTTTCGTCGACAGTTGCAAGGCACTCATTACAGTGGCCAGATTTTTGGTCAGTGGCGCACTTCCGAGCGCAGACAGTCTAGCTCAGTAGGGGGCGCCTCCTGCATTTTGGCTTCTGCAACCAGCGGGGAAAAGGTGGATGCTGCTGGCTTTAGGGTGGTTTCACTCGGGTGACACTGGGTTGCCATCTCGGGTTGTTTCCAGAGGTCGCAGTCCTTTTATACCATATCCTTAAGGGCATCAAAGGTAGCATCAGGATGAACCAAGGACCACCAGTGCACAGTCCTGCCTTCCGCTTGGGACCTCAGTCCCCGTACAAATTGTTCCTTTAACATTTTATTTTCGTCGGTGACACTTATAGGGTTAACTTGTTTAAGAGCTCGCAGGGCCCCTTGTAGCCGGCAACATAGTCCCTAATGCTGTCATCTGATTTCTGGGGAAAATTGATAAACATCATCCGGAATCTGTTTCAGTGCGGTCTTCAAAGATAGATTGTAGCTTTAAGAAAATTGCATGCACTGACTCCTAGTCTGCAGCTGTCCAAGTCTCTACCTCCCTCTCAGCAGCACCAGTTAATTGCCCTATTACCACCGCAGCTCTTTGCTTTTCTGTCATAGGGTACATGTCCATTTAAGCTGCATATTTTTCCGCTTGAACCCGGGCAGTGTGTCTGGCTGCCGCTGTTATGAGGGAGCCACTTCGCTCCAGGCATGTATGGCAGCGTTAGCGGTACAAATTGGGACCACAGGACCAGGTGAGGGGCCCGGATTTCTATCCTGCGCTGCAGCGCCAAGTGGTAAGTCATTGGGGTCGTCGGCCGGGCCCGCTGTGGGCTTGCTGCTGCGACATATCTGCGCCACCCTAGTTAATCGTGGCCTACCTTCTCTGAAGGCTGCAGCTCTGCAGGCACAGCGGTGGAGAAAGGACCTGTGTCGCTGGCGCTCTGACGTCAGAGCGTTCATGAAGCTCTCCACAGGACCTGCCGCCCGCGTCAGCGTTGGGGGCGTGTTCCCGGCGCTTTCAGGCGCCCCTGTTTTGCGCGGGGGTATTTTTTTCGCCCACCAGCGTTTAGAAAAAATTTTTTGCGCGGGCCGCGGGAGGGACCCGCCCCTTAATTAAATGGCCGGAGAAATGGCGGGAGGGAATCTTTCACCACTATACAAACATCTTTTTGCAAGGCACACAGTACCCGGTGGCAACGGGCACAAATTACTCTCCGTTGCTGCGGGGCACGCAATCCTGTTTGTGACCCAATTTTAAAGATGATGCGCACTTACCAGGGCTTAGGGGTACTCGGCACCGAGCCCATGGAAGTCTATGGGGGATGTCACGGGTAGCACAGCTCGTTCCGTGCCTGAGCCTCACCTAAATGTGGATATTTACAGGGGATGATGAGTGTTCAAAAGGGTTTGTCGTGACGCCACCTGTAGTATCTGGTCAGAGTGACCAGCGCTGCTATAAAAAATACTCTGGAAGGGATGGTGGTTGGGCAGCTAGATGGTAGGTCTTCTACAGGCAAGATGGTGTCCTTCCAGAGCAGAAAGAAATATGAGGATGCAGGACAGATGGGGATCCCCCGTCAGAGACAATAAGGGAGACACGCACAAAAGTCAGTTTGGTCCCTTTTTACTGTAAAAAAGGCAGGTACTCCCCGGAGAGGTAGGGCGAAGGATGCACATCTGGATTCCTCCACTGGTAGGTGTATGGCCTCCTGTCCTCTGTCGTTATATCATAAAGTCCTGACCTGCTTGTTAGCTAGGTCTAACTTGGTCTCCGTTCGTACCTGGCTGACTTGGTGGTGGACCTTCTATCTGGCAGAACGGGGGTCTTTTATGGCTGATCAGGCCGACTTCCGTTCTCCTGATCCTGCTACTGTCAACTCTGTGGTACTCCTGGGACTTTTAGTCCTCCAGTGTTCTCCTAATAGGTCGTAGAAGTCCTTATAGGCTCGGGACCCGGTGTCCGGTATTTCTTGCTGAGGGAGCTATTAATACTCTTAGTTCCCTCCACTTCCACGTGCCTTCGGCCTACCTGGGTCCTATTAAGATCACACACGCTGGCAGTTGGTGTGCTGCCTCTTCGCCGCTCTCTAAGCGTCGGCACGCTTCCTCATGAGCTACACTTCAGATTCAGCTCTGACTAGGCTAAAGTGATTCCCTTTTCACTCGTACTAGCCTCCACTTAAGTTCAAATTGAACTGAAATGAACCCCTCTGCACTTCTCCCCTCTCCTCTGGTGTCTTGAGGAGATCTCTATCTCGTTCAGAGGCTGTCTGTACTCATCTGTTCATCTGAGGCAATTCTGAAACTAAAACTAGTTTTTATATGCCTGACACAGCTCCCTTAATGGTCTTTTTAGGTAAGCTGCAATTGTGTGTGTATATGACCTCTAGTGGGATCTTCCTTTAGTGCATCCTTCTGGAAGATATGGATCCAGTCAAAGCTGGGATCCACATATCCTATTGGTATGAACTGCATTCACTGGAAGCAATCAGCTGAATGATACAATCCCATCTCTGCTGTCTGTGTTGCATGCTGCTATATATCCTATTGGTATGAACTCCATACGTCTAGTTTTCTTTCCAAGCACTGCCTTTAACCATCTTGCAACATAGTTTAATGTGCCTGGTAAAGCTTTAGTATAATTCATCTTAGCACTGTTTAATAACTGCTTCATATCCTGTGATTTGGCCCTCTGTAGATCTTATCAGGAGGAAGGTGCTAAAGCATATAGATGTTGCCAGGGCAGCGTCGGACTGAGGCACCGGGACACCGGACAAATCTCCGGTGGGCCCCTCCCCCCAGCCCCTGCCTCCTTCATTAGTCCCTGCCCTGCATGTCATAGTGCCTACAACTGACCGGGCCATGCTGTGTGCAGATGTCAGGCGCATCGGCGGCTGCGCACAACTCCTAGACTAGACACAAACTCCCCTCATCCAGCAGAGAGCACTGCGCCAGCCATTTCACATCATCCTAGAAATCCCAGACGTGGGTAGGCTGTTCTGTGCGCACAGGACCTGTGGTGAGGTCACAGGAGGGGAGGAGTCAGGGTCACATGATCAGGGGCTCTGTATGCAGGACTTTGGGGTGCTGGTTTGTCATGGCATGGATGGGGAAGTTTCTGTGTGAGGTCATGAGGGGTTTACAGGGTGGATGTAGCAGAGCTGTTTGTGTAAAGGTGTACGGGAGCAGAGCCACGTGTGTATGGGGTGTTACGGAGCAGAGCCATGTGTGTATAGGGTGTACGGTGCGGAGCCATGTGGTACGAGGTGTACGAGCAGAACCACGTGTGTTTCAGGGTGTACGGGGGCGGAGCCGCGTGTGTTCGAGGTTACGGAGTGAAGCCGCGTGTGTACGGGGTGTACGGAGCGGAGCCGCGTGTGTACGGGGTGTATGGAGCGGAGCCGCGTGTGTACGGGGTGTATGGAGCGAGCTGCTGTGTAGGGTGTAAGAGGGTGTGTACGGGCCGGCGGAGCCGCGTGTGTATAGGGGTACGGAGCGGAGCCGCGTGTGTATAGGGGTGTACGGAGCGGAGCCGGGTGTGTATAGGGTGTACGGAGCGGAGCCGGGTGTGTATAGGTGTACGGAGCGGAGCCACGTGTGTATGGGGTGTACGGAGCAGAGCCATGTGTGTACGAGGTGTACGGAGCGAAGCTGTGTGTACGGAGCGGAGCGGAGCCCGTGTGTATAGGGTGTACGGAGCAGAGCCCTTGTGTATGGGATGTACGAGCAGAGGCGCGTGTTATGGGGTGTACAGAGCGGAGGGTGCATGTGTATAGGGTGTACAGAGCGGAGCTGGTGTGTATGGGGTGTACGGAGCAGAGCCATGTGTGTACGAGGTGTACGGAGCGAAGCTGTGTGTACGGGTGTACGGAGCGGAGCTGCGTGTGTATAGGGTGTACGGAGCGTAGCTGCGTGTGTATAGGGTGTAAGCGGAGCAGAGCCGCGTGTGTGTGGGATGTACGGAGCAGAGGCGCGTGTGTATGGGGTGTACGGAGCTGAGCCATGTGTGTACGAGGTGTACGGAGCAGGCCGCGTGTGTATAGGGTGTACGGAGCAGAGCCGCGTGTGTATGGGGTGTACGGAGCGGAGCCGCGTGTGTACAGGGTGTAACGGAGCGGAGCCGTGTGTGTATAGGGTGTACGGAGCGGAGCCGCATGAGTATAGGGTGTACGGAGCGGAGCCGCGTGTGTATTGGGTGTACGGAGCGGAGCCATATGTGTACGAGGAGTACGGAACGGAGTCACATGTGTACGGGGTGTACAGAGCAGAGCTGTGTGTGTACTTGGTGTGCGGAGCGGAGCCGTGTGTGTATGGGGTGTACAGAGCGGAGCAACGTGTTTACGGGGTGTACAAAACAGAGCCCTGTGTGTACGAAGTGTACGGAGCTGAGCCATGTGTACAGAGCAGAGCCATGTGTGTACGAAGTTTACGGAGTGGAGCCATGTGTGTATGAGAGGGGAGCGGGGAAGGAACAGCACGGGAGAGAGGAGAGCGTGGGCGAGGAACCGGTGGCTGTGTCCGCAGCTGGCTCTAGGCTGTTCCTCATCCAGCAGTGGGCAGTCTGTGGACCCCAGCCGTGCACTATGGCGGCTGTGGAAGTCACCGGACCAGCAGCTGCAATGGGAGCAGCAACACCTCCAGCCCCGGTGAGGAGAGGATGAGGCTCCTCTTCCAGACCTGTGATGGGGACGTCGATGGCTATATCAGCAGGTATGGGGGCACAACTTTCCAACTTACTCCTGAATAGTTGGCTGCAGGGTTCACTTATCCCCCTGTGAGTGCAGGAGGCTGGGCTGAGAGCCCTTGTGCCCACTGATGATCCACCCTCCAGGCCCTGGGGGCACAGGGGCTCCACTCATTCTGCTCCGGTACAGCAGATGTCCCTCCTTGCCCCTGTGCTGCCCACCTTTCCTGGGTACAGCAGGGGGAATCTGCTGGCAGGGTCAGTCCTCAGGGCGCTGCTGCCATTGCTCTGAGAAGTGGAGTTATTTCTAGCAATTCCTGACATTTGTGCCCATGTACTTAGAAGAGATTATGAAGGGCAGCGCTGGCACATGAGAAATCCCAGCGGGATGTGACATTCGGCTCAGTCTTACAGGATTTATGGCAGATATGACACATCTTAGTTTACCTAAGGCCATGTTCACACTGAAGTGTAAGTGCACCAGAATCTGAAGCAAAAAAATCTAGGGCTGACCCTGTGGTGCTCGCTGTGGGGTCTGCACGTGGAATACCCCATCCCATTGTGTAAGGCCACGGGCCACCCACTGCGGTGTCCAGGAAGATTGTTCACTAGGTGACATGTCACAGGTTAAAAATCCACTGGAATGACCAGCAGTGCAGATTACCCATTGGAGTTTATGGGGGCGATTTGTGGGTAGTTCATATGTTAATCTGCTCTGTGGAGACTGAGGTAGGCTCATACTGACGGTGTTTTTCTCAGTTTTTGCAGTAGAAAATCTTTTAAAAAAACACCAGTTTTAGAGTTTGTGTTGTAAAACACTGCCAAAAAACCCTCTGTGTGAACATGTTCTATGAGAGGAAAAACAATCTATTTTTCAAGAAGAAAACTCTTCGGAATTATTACTTTTCTCTGGGTTTTGTAGACCTAAAATCTCCTTTATATTAGTATTTTCTGGACTTTACTTCAGCTCTTTTCAACACTTTATTCTTGCTGGAGCTTTTTCTTTGTGGGGGAGCGTCTTACTGACAGTCGATGACTTTAAAAAAAATCTTTATAACGAATAAAAAAACAGTAGCTTTTTTTTTTTTAAAAAACGAAATACGCTTGAAAAGACTTCATGATCTTGACATCTTTTTAGCTTTCCCATTAACTTATATTTTAAAGGGAACTTCTCATATCACCAAATAATGTTAATCTGCAGATATGGGGTTAATCGCTGGTTGATATCAGCCCCGCCTGAATCAGCGTGGGAGTGATGAGAAGAGGTGAGTACAGTTATATATATACAGTGCAGACCAAAAGTTTGGACACACCTTCTCATTCAATGATTTTTCTGTATTTTCATGACTATGAAAATTGTAGAATCACACTGAAGGCATCAAAACTATGAATTAACACATGTGGAATTATACATTACACTTTACAAAAAAGTGTGAAACAACTGAAAATATGTCTTAAATTCTAGGTTCTTCAAAGTAGCCACCTTTTGCTTTGATTACTGCTTTGCATGCAGAAAAGGTGAACGGATGGTGTTGTGAATGGACTTGAAATGAGTTCTGAGCAGAGGCTCCCTCTGGTGGTTACAAGCGGTACTGGACTGTCCAGTGAAGATTGT
>JARQOD010000005.1:536169040-536280803 GCA_033576555.1 Oophaga sylvatica | reverse complement strand
TTTCACCCTTTGACATTTCCCCCCTCTGTTCCCTTTTATGCTCCCCCTCCATTGCGTCTATTACTACAATTTGCTGGATGTTTGTTATGTTCCTATATTTTCAATAAAAACTTGTAAAAAAATACAATTATTTGTTGACCTATTTTCAGACTTGTTGCTTTTTTTTTTTTTTACTTTTGTTTGACAATTATTTAAAAGGAAAAAACCTCAATAAATAATAGTAAATAGCTCAAAATCATATATAAACCAAAAAGAACGAAGAGAAGAGCTTAATCACTGAATAAAAATAATTTTATTGAAAATGAAATATAATATAATAATAAATAAAATAGTTTTCAAGCTAATAAACAAATGCTAAATTAATCCACAGACAATCTTAAGGAGACCTCAATGTATAAAAAAACTCACATATAACCAAATTTAAAGAGTGATATATATTCATATATTAAAAATTCATAAGGAGAATTTCATAAGGCAGAAGGTACATAGCTATCAGGAATCATACATATCATTATAAGAAATCCACAAAGTACAACTAAAGTGTGCACAAAAAGTGCATATAGTGCTGTAAACTTTCCAAAAAATATGGCAAATATCAAAAAATATATTGATGCATACCTATATAATGAAAAGGAACACTAAATAATATGCTGCCCTTTATACAATGAAAAAGAACACAAAATAATGTGCATATTATTAATACCCTAAGTAAAAAATGTAAAAAATGAATAACTTGAAATAAGATTCAATTATAGTGCCACAGAAATAAAAAGCACTATAAACGTGCAAAGTGCAAAACATAAACCTAGTATGAGTCCTTTAAGCATCAGTATCTGAAATATCATTAGCATGAATCCTTCAAAAAACCCAAAATGAAATAGGACTAATCCCTAGAAATAAACTTACATAAGTGAGTGAAGTAAAAAAAAGAGGATCTCCAGCCGCCCCAACGTGCGTTTCGTGAAAGTCACTTCCTCAGGAGGCATATGCACATTATTTTGTGTTCTTTTTCATTGTATGGGTATGCATTAATATTTTTTGGCATTTGTCAGATTTTTTGATGTTTACAGCACTATATGCACTTTTTTTTGCACACCTAAACTGTATTTTGTGTTCTTTGTCATTATATGGGTATGCATTAGTATTTTTGGGCATTTGTCAGATTTTTTGATGTTTACAGCACTATATGCACTTTTTTTGCACACCTAAACTGTATTTTGTGTTCTTTGTCATTATATGGGTATGCATTAGTATTTTTGGGCATTTGTCAGATTTTTTGATGTTTACAGCACTATATGCACTTTTTTTGCACACCTAAATTGTATTTTGTGGATTTTTTTATATAATTATGACATTTTTCATGTTATAAAGGGCAGCATATTATTTAGTGTTCCTTTTCATTATATAGGTATGCATCAATGTATTTTTTGATATTTGCCATATTTTTTGGAAAGTTTACAGCACTATATGCACTTTTTGTGCACACTTTAGTTGTACTTTGTGGATTTCTTATAATGATATGTATGATTCCTGATAGCTATGTACCTTCTGCCTTATGAAATTCTCCTTGTGAATTTTTAATATATGAATATATATCACTCTTTAAATTTGGTTAATATGTGAGTTTTTTTTATACATTGAGGTCTCCTTAAGATTGTCTGTGGATTAATTTAGCATTTGTTTATTAGCTTGAAAACTATTTTATTTATTATTATATTATATTTCATTTTCAATAAAATTATTTTTATTCAGTGATTAAGCTCTTCTCTTCGTTCTTTTTGGTTTATATTTTGTTTGACAATGTAGCCGGTTTCTGGGTTTTGATTTTTGATAATTTCTTTTCAGCTTTTAATGGAGAGTTTAATTTTATATTTTGACAAATCTGACTTTTTGGGGTACAACAATATAGATAGATAATAGATAAAAGATAGATAGATAATAGATGATAGATAGATGATAGATAGATAATAGATGATAGATAGATAGATAATAGATGATAGATAGATAATAGATGATGATAGAGATAGATAATAGATGATAGATAGATAGATAATAGATGATAGATAGATAATAGATGATAGATAGATAATAGATGATAGATAGATAATAGATGATAGATAGATAGATAATAGATGATAGATAGTATAGATGATAGTGAAATAAGATAGATAGAAATAATAGATGATAGATAGTGTTGATGGTTGACAGATAAATAAACACATATTAAAATCAATCAAAACGATTCAGTTTCTGGGGTGTGAGATTAAAACAAAGTTAAATAAATGTTTAAAAAATGTTTGATTAAGAAATTTTTTAAATTTTTTATATTTAATATTTTTTTAGTCTCTCCTATCCCCAAGGAACTTTGGATAGTTTTGATTGTTTTTCCTATGAGCTGCATTCTGCTACACGCTGAAGACGATCGCCATAAGTCATTAGATAAACGCCATCACGTGATCTTATTGTCGGACTCCGTCCAGTCTGATCACATACTGACAAACAAGTCACTATTGACCCACGGACCCCAGTACTGGTCTAGACCGGAACAGAAGACCCCAATTTGTTAGTAGTTTTCCTTTCTAGGACATTATAACAAAGAGTAAGGGAAAATACAATGTAGCACACACATACACACTTTTTGGGTTGTTAGCATAACTATTTGCACAAATCCCATTAGAAGCTGAAATACCAAGCAGGGTCCAGACAGGTCTGTGGGGTCATGTTTAGTCTGTGGTGGTCTTTAGACTGGCAATAATAGAGCCCCTCATTACAATACAATGGTGATCACACTTCACACCTCCAGTACAGCAATGTGTCAGACAAGAGACCTTGTCTCCCCTCTCAGTGGTGTAACCATGGGGGGAAGGGGGGATTAGTCCTAGTGACAGAGGGGCCCAAAGGGCTTTCTGGCCCATATGATTACAGCAGTGCACATGCATCTTGTAACAGCAGAATAGCTATAGGGGGCAATGACCCCCATTATGTTTTTTGTTTCTGGGTCCTTGGACTTTGTTCCATAATGGTCCCCAACAGTGCTATAAATGATACTTGGGGGCTCCCGAAATTTCCTGTTTGTTTTTCTCCTCCGTTTAATATTTTTTCCATCTACATATCCACGAGGGCGGCATTTTTTGCCGTATAAGTTCCAAGTGGGTTGAAACGATGGTGAAACATTAAAGACACAATTCCACCATTGAATTTTCTTTTTCTTTCTTTTTGTGCTTCATTTTGTGTTTTATTGTGCTGTAAAACAGACACCGAGAAATCGGACTCTCTGGGTCAGAACCATCACAGCGACACAGAACGTGCCCGTTTTACATAGAAGAAGCGAGAAGCCGGCAGCAGATTTACTGCAGATTTCAGTGTGTTTTGCAAGTCGCACAATCGCAGGAAAATATCTCGCTGGGTGGACGATCATTTTTTTACAATCTGTGTTGCAAAAAGATGGAACTTTTTTTTTTTTTTGCAACTAAAATAAGGGATGAATGAGACCGAGAACATGGGATGTCACATACAGGGAAAAAGGAAGAGATGGACTGATTCCCGTCACTGGTCAGACAGTGCGTTCATTTTTACCATCAGTGTTTCTGCAGGGATTTTCTCATATGTAAAAAACAAAAAAAAAATTGCTAATTTTCTCTTCTCCATTAGTGACAATAATGAGCAGCACTCGGATTACACATGGACGCTGACGTTTGCTGGACGAGATTGTCACCGACCCGTAGACTTGTATGGATAATTTTCACCCATGATACCGTTGAAAAATGGACGACTATTCACGGTCCTCAAAAAACACGGACATGTGGACGGCCCCATAGACTGCAACGTGGACCTTATCCATCCATGAAAAAT
The DNA here is from genome assembly GCA_033576555.1 of Oophaga sylvatica. NCBI lineage: Eukaryota > Metazoa > Chordata > Amphibia > Anura > Dendrobatidae > Oophaga > Oophaga sylvatica. Next base: position 536,276,951 of record JARQOD010000005.1, on the reverse strand, counting down.
GGACGTCTGATTGAAGCCTTAATTAGCCGCCATTATGTCTTTACCAGCAATCAGCTGCCATATAATCATTACTGCATTGTGACCTTCACAGGAATGACCCTAAGTATTCACACATCAGTATTTCCTCCCCAAATCCTAAAATGTTTATTGCAGGGTGTTATCCGCTCCCCAGGAAGCCATGAATGATTGATGTTACCTGAGATCTGTAAGCTCCTCCCCCTCTATGTCTGCAGCCAATCACTGCCCTCATATCCATATAAAAGGCCTCACCCCGGAGGAGATCAGAATATTTGGAGTCAGTGGAGGAATCGGACATGGCTGGGTTTGGTCAGGAGCTTGGTGAGCACGGTCCGGACTATGAGACATGATTTGTCTGCGGAGTTAGATCTTGTGCAATCCGTAATAAAGGAAAGTGTTTCTTTATAAAATGATGTGGTCATCTGTATAGAGGAAACATGGGAATGGGTGTAGGTTTTCTTTATAGTGGCGTGTGCATTTATTAACCCATGGATGTTATTGGGGTTTGAAGGAAGTGCGGTGAAATGTGTGTTTATAATATAGTATTTTTATTTTTTTTGCAAATTGCTAACTTGCTTGTAATCTCTTCCATATGACCCCTCAGATATCTGCATATCAATAGTTTGATGCTTTTGACTAATGCAGGGATTGCAAAGTGCGGCCATGAATGGGAGCAAGAGTTTACAGAATTATTTATATTTACAACAAGAAAACTACCGATTTACATCAATTAGTGACCGTAAAAATGTGTTCCAGCAGATAGATGATTAAAAAATCCAATATTTATTAATACTTTTAAAATATAGATCATAAAAAAACAACAATTGCCCAGTAGGAGGTAATAACCATCTTAATACTTCAATGGTTATCTTACAACATCCAAAGCCAAAATAATTATCCTTGGAGGATAAAGCCCCCACTGATTGTGATTATAACGCAGGAAGTTAGCACAAAAAATCTCAATAATAAGATCCCTTATGAGGCACAATCCTACCTATATTAATGACTACACATAAAAGGTTGGATACAATGATCCTAAACCCAACGGTGCCAATGTAAACAGGAGACCCATAAGGTTATAAGTATAGAAAACAATATTCGCTTAATTACCTAATGGTTGGACTGCCACAATGTGGATGGCGTTACCTCCTCCACCCCAACGCGCGTTTCGCATAAGCTTCTTCCGGGGGCGTGTCAAAACCATGGGTGGTTGCATATTAAATAGTACCAAGCACCAATTAGAAACAGAAGATTAGAATAGAGGAGTGCCGTGCATCGCGTCATCATTCTGACCACACCGTGAATCTATGCAGCTGAGATAAAGTCACTTCCGGTAATGCGCTCCTTGGACCGCATGCTGGAACGCATGAGGTTCAATAGTGGAGCGCGCCTGGAAATGAACAGCGCAACAAGACATCACGCAAGCGCACAAGCAGAAGAAGACCATATGGATTAATGAAGTGCCCAGTGCGCTTATGTAAAAAGTGAATAGAGTGAAAAGTATTATAGTGAAGTTATGAAAAAACTATTTAACTCTCATTTATCTTATTCCATATAATATACAGACGTAATCAAAAGACCAAAAAAAGTGCGCTGTGCAAAAGTGATCATAAATTTATTAATAATTAATTAATATATGCCATGTTATTAATAAAATTATATATAAAGTGCATATAAATACATATAAAGTATATAAGAACCCAAAGCTAATGTGATATATAAATTCATAGTTGCCAATAAAGAACTACACATTGACAACCATAATATTGCACATTACACAAATAAATAATGATGAAAAAAGTGACAAGTGCAGATCAACCCACATTAATCCAAGAATGCTTGAATCCAATATTCTTAAATTGATAAAAACCACAAATATATAAATTGTAGAATAATCCAAGCATGCATGAATCCAAACCTTATTTTCAAAATAACAATAATCTTCAAAAAAGTGACAAGTGCAAATCAGTCCAAATCAATCTCAGCATGCTCAGCTCCAAGATTCTTCAATGGATGAAGACAATATATATCACTTGTATAGGATCCCAGGCATGCTTGAGTCCAGTCTTCTTCAGAGAAAATAAACAGAGGTCTTCATTATTAACGATGCTACATCCATGCAGCCTCAAACCCCAATCTTCCATATAATGTATAACAATAAATTATATCTATATAAATAGAACAAAATTAATAAAAGACACAAAAAAATAATAAACATTAAAAACATCACCCACCCCTAAAAATGATGCCACTATGATGATGTATAAATACCACTATATTATACTACAATATTGACCTAATATATGTATCAAAAATATTGTCAAAAGACAATGGCATCATTTTTAGGGGCGGGTGGTGTTTTTAATGTTTATTATTTTTTTGTGTCTTTTATTAATTTTGTTCTATTTATTTATATAGATATAATTTATTGTTATACATTATATGGAAGATTGGGGTTTGAGGTTGCATGGATGTAGCATCGTTAATAATGAAGACCTCCGTTTATTTTCTCTGAAGAAGACTGGACTCAAGCATGCCTGGGACTCCCTTCAATATGTTCCTTTCCTGGCCATCTCACTGTGCTGACTTTCCTCCCTTCCTGTCCAGAACTTCACAGTCAGTGTCCCAAGCCAGTAGCCGTGGACCTTGTCGGGCAACGTGCTCTGAGTCCCCTTGCTCCCTTATGGCTACCTTTTTCGGCGAAGATAACTGTGGCTTGTAGCTGAAGCACCTAGAGGGGCCCCTGCCTCTGGCTTGCTAGCTGAGTCTGGTGATTTCTCCACTAGTCTTCGGGGCTGGTACCCCACTGCGACCTGGTCCCTTCACTACTGGATAGGCCCCAGGGATGGATTGCTCACCATCCGTGCCCCTAGGACCCCTTCTGTCCTTCTGGAAGCTTCCTTCTGTCTCCTGCTTACTACTACCTTTCTGCGTCTGGGGACAAGCTCCTCACAGCTTGAGCTCCCCTCCTGTTCTGACTCTACCGTCTCCTTCCCGCTCACTAAGCTCCACCCCCTTCCTTCTGCTTTCTCCACCCACTCTCCCAACATCCTTTACTACCCAGCCTGGGTTGAAACCATCCTCCCGTAGGGTACGTCCAGGCTGCCCTGCTGCAATAGTCTGTGTTGGGGTGCAGGTGTTAGAATCCTGGGTGGTGCTCCTTCCTTACCTGAGAGTGGGGTACCACACGTCTGGATGAGGTGCAGTACCTCTGTGGCGACTGGACCCTCAGGGGCGCCACACCGTCACATGATCGCAGGTCACCAATGGGTTGCATGACAACCAGAGGTCTCCTGCAGACCTCTATGGTTGTCACTGCTGAATTGATATGAGAGCAGCCTGGTGGTCGGTGCTCATAGCAAGTGGGCAATTCTGCTACATACAGGTAATCTAATTATCGCCTGTATGTAGCTGAGCCGATCGGGTTATGGCAGCTTCTAGTCTCCCATGGAGACTATTGAAGCGTGACAAAAGGGAAAAAGTTTTAAAAATATAAAACTTCAAATCGCCCCCCCCTTTTGCCTCATTCAAATAAAATTTAAAAAAATCAAACATACACATTTGTTATCGCTGCATTCAGAACCGCCCGATCTATCATAAAAAAAATTAACCCCTCGCATTGGAGACTGCATATCCCAAGTCATATTCCAGGGCTCGTTAAAGAGTCATTATTGACTACGGATCGCTGCTTCCAATAGGTGGCGATAGAGTTTAGGCCTTCTTCTCTCCGAAGAGACAATTCATATACTGTATTTAATTTCCCAGAGGCACGTGTGTAAGGAGGAAGACCGGGCTGTGGGCAGAGGCGTATCTGGCGGGGGCAGCCAGGGCATGTGTCCCGGGCGCAGCCAACAGGGGGGCACAGTCGGGCCACATAATGTGGCAGTCCGCAGTGTCTCCCCCTGGACTGCATTCTGCCGCCCCCCCAGACTGGGAGTCGGCTGTGCTCCGTGCCGCCTGTCAAGCGGACAGCCGGCACAGAGAAGCTGCAGCGCGCCGGCTCCCAGGGATCAATTGTACTTGCGTCTCTCTGGCCTTCTTCTGCGCAATTATGTCGGATATCCACACCGACGGGTATGCGGATGATGTGGGCCCAGTGTTTTCCGCAGAAGATTTACGGGAGTACGGGAGCGAGGTGGCGCTGGTCTTGGGCCTAGTGTCAGCACTGCCCTGGTGAGGTGATGGTGCATGGGCTGTATGACTCGTCGCTCACTGGGGTTGAGGCTCACTCGCCTCTAACATGCTCACTGTCCCGCTCAGGCTGGCCCTCATCTCCTGTAGGTACTTCCTCATGCCAGAGGCCGGAGATTACACCGACTCTGCTCCTTCTCCACAGACGTCGGCGACGCTCTCAGGCATTCCAGCGGCTCCCTCCTCTTCCTCCGGTCGGGTGAGCTCCGTCAGCTCGCTGGTGCTGCCGGAGCTGGCTCCCAGGTTGAACTGATGTTCCGCCTCCTGTTACTAGCAGGAACAGCTTCCGGGCACAATGGTTCCTCGGCGGAGGCCAGCAGTGCTTCGCTCCTCCGTTGTTCCGGAACAGCCTGCGCTGAGGGTGGATGCCTCTCCGACATGCTGCCTGGCTGCAGGCCCTGCTGTCACGGGCACTGTCATCTTCCAGGGATCTTCTCTCTGGGTGAGTGCTTTGTGCTCCTGCAGATCTTCCCAATCACGGGCGGGGCGCCTAGATTCTTCGTCCCGCTGCCACCGCCATTCTGTTCGCCCGATGCCTCTGCAGCCGCACCGATACATTGTGACTGACGTCCCATTCCATGCTGACACCGGACAGCTGCACTCACCACTTCCTGCAGAACCACACCAGGGTGGGGTCATCTTCTGCCTCCCCACCCATTTACATGCATTGGGTGGCAAGGGGCTAATGTCCATCTTTACATAGCACTCCCACCAAGGGCCGACCTGGCATTGCTGACAGCTCTTGTTTGGCGCCATCCAGATGCCGTCACACCCATGAAGTGTACCTAGCAGCCGGGGGGTCCTTTTTGGAGCCACAGCTCTCCCTCTCAGTGGCCGCCATCTTAGTGTTCATAAAGTCACTCCTCGTCTTGTTTTGGTCACATTCAGTATAATTTTTCTCATCTATGCTATCTTCAACCCACTCACTATGGGTCACTTTAATCACTTGCACTTTGTCTTCCTTCTTCACCCCCACTGCAGGTTCACCGCCATATGGGGCAGTGAGATCCTGCCAACTACGACACTTGTAAGCTACCGACTTGGTTGTAGTCATGGCCCCATTCTCAGGGCTTCGCTTACCCCAACTTTTCTCCGACAGACAGGGTCTCTCCGTCATATCAGCGCAACCCATACTCACTGTTATACTCACTACAGAATTAAAGAAATTTATCAAACAAAAGTGTAAGCCATAATTACCTTTTCAGGACTGAGATAATGCCTTTGGTCTGCTGCTAAACCTCCATGCCCCTACTCGCGTTTCGCCCTCTTGCTTCTTCCAGGGCTGTGTCTAAACAGGTTAGGGACGTATTCTTATATGCATATAGGGCCAATAGATATGCTGGATCCGCTATCATGTGACACAACACGGTAAAGATGCCGTAAGTGAGCCCCTCCTCCAGAACTCGCTTCCGAAAGTGTGCAGTGTAAAAACCTGAAGGAATATACCTAAGTCCATAGAGACTTTACGGCTCGTGCGCCCATCAAACCACTCCGAAGTAGTATGAGCACTTCCTGACATGCGCTACATGAACCGCATGCTGGACCGCAAGCAATTCATATTGTTAGCGCTGTCGGAAGTGCACGGAGTGATGACAAGACGCGCATGCGCACCATCTCCTAACAGGACTCCCATTTCATGCTAAATATATACAATAGACACGATGATCAAATAAATAGTCATTTTAATAAAAATAGATAACGCACAGATTAGTGGTGCCATCCACTATATCCTTAGAAAGAGAAAAAAATTACAAAATTGTGGAAAAGTGCAAAGTGAAAAAGTGCCCAATAAAAACATTAGAATCTGCTACTTATTATTATTATTATTATTTATTTCTATAGCACCATTGATTCCATGGTGCTGTACATGAGAAGGGGTTACATACAAATTACAGATATCACTTACAGTAAACTAACAATGACAGACTGATACAGAGGGGAGAGGACCCTGCCTTTCGGGCTTACATTCTACAGGATTGTGAGGCAGGAGACAGAGGTTGGGGGGTTGCTAGCATTCCGGTGTTGGTTGAGGCGATATCTCCAGTAGTGGTGAGGAGGTAGCAGGGTCATTGCAGGCTGTAGCTTTCCTGAAGAGATGGGTTTTCAGGTTCCGTCTGAAGGATCCGAATGTGTTTGATAGTCGGACGTGTTGGGGCAAAGAATTCCAGAGGATGGGGGATATTCGGGAGAAGTCTTGGAGGCGGTTGGGTGAGGAGCGAATAAGTGTGAGAGAGAAGGAGGTCTTGGGAGATCGGAGATTACGTGAGGGAAGATATCGGGAGATTAGTTCAGAGATATAAGGAGGAGACAGATTATAGATGGCCTTGTAGGTCAGTATTAGTAATTTGAACTGGATACGCTGAGGGAATGGGAGCCAATGAAGAGATTTGCAGAGGGGAGAAGAGGAGGAGTAGCGAGGAGAGAGGTGAATTAGTCGTGCAGCAGAGGGGGATTAAGGGATGGACATGGCGAGGGGTGTATGCGAGGGTTTGTGAGTCGCACGACCCTAAGTGGGTGCTGGGTTACCAGGGTGGTTTATTGGGGTACCTCGGCAACCGAGCCCATGGAAAAGTCGTATGGGGTAATTGTCCACTTGTGGCAGCAGAGCTCGGTAGTGCGTGGCCCTTGGGTCGTCTCCACTACAATGGGGGAATATTTACAGGGGAATTGTAGTTATAGTTCGTGACGCCACCTGTGGTTTCTGATCTGATTGACCAGCGCTGCAGGGTAGATCTCTGAGGGGATTTATGGCAGCTAGATGTTAAGTCCCCCACAGGTGGGACTGGTCCCTCAAAGTCTATGGTGTTGCAGGGTGCGGATAAGAAGTCAGTCACACACAATGCAGTCTCTTTCCATACCTTTACTTGTAGATGTTGCAGGTATGTCCCAGGAAGCTGGTCAGGTTGGAGAATGCACATTCAGGGAATTGTTGAGCAGGTTAGAGGCCTCCTTTCTCCTTAAAGTGTATGTGAGTACAAACTTGCATAAAGTCAAGTGCAACTCTTTCTGTAGCAACTACGCCCGGCCAACATTGTGGTGGAGTCTTCTATGTCTCTGATTATCAGATGTTGGAAAGAACAAAGTCCTTACTTTTGCCGTGCACTGGCTCAAAGTCCCTGTTCTCCCTGACTCCGGTTACGTATCAGCGCTTAGGGCTACCTTCTGTGACCTGAAGTCCAGCAAGGCCTCCGGTTTTCTTATTACTAGACGTGAAGTACTAGCAATGCTTCGGACCCCGGTGTCCGGTTTACTAAGTGAAGGTGATCTGTCACCTGAATCACTTACTTCTCTCTTTCTCCACTTGCCTTTCGCCCTGCTCTCGCCCTTAACATAAGCACGAGTAGCAATAGTGTAAATGTCAGCTTTCCTTCCAGCGCTCGCTGACCTGTCCTCAGTTAACTCGATGTTGTGACTGCTGTAATTCCTTTCCTTCTTTCCTTCTTAGACCCCACTTCGAGTGGCTATCAGGAACTTCTGTCAACTGATTTCAATGCACGCTCTGAGAGTCGCTTTCCACGTCCTTAAGGAACACAGGCAGCTTGTGCTGAGGTAACAGGTTTAGGAGTAGCTCTGACTAGACTAGAATGACTAATCTGAATCTAGATGGATGGGATGACTCACTCCTGAGCCACCCTGGCTTGACTGAACTCTCCTCTCCTTCCGTCTGTCTCTGACTGAAACAGAAACTAAACTGAACTTCTCTGTCCAAAGACAGGAACTTGAATGACTCACCATTGCTATGTCACACTACTAAATAGTCTGAAATGCCTCCAGTGGCAGTGTTAAGAAGTGTGTGATGTGAATGAATATCAGGCTTTACAATTACCTTTCTGTGCATTTTCCAGGAGACATGTGTGCCTTGCGCAGCTGGGCCACACATCCCCCCCTAGTTAAACTCAGCACTCCCGGGCTGAAATAGAAAAGAAAAACATTTTTGTTTTGCATATAACATCAACATAATAACTCATCCCTTGCGGGAGGTAAGGACTCTTGAACGTTACAATTTGTACATAGATCAGTAGAAAATTATCAAAATACTTTTCAATAAATACATACAGTATAAGACAAGATTCTTGTGGAGGACCCGCACCAAAAACCTCCCACGTGGGTCCTGGGTGGGCTGCAGGACTTCATTGCTGCAGACCTCACTCTAGGCCACACCATACGGGTTTTTCTTCAGAGGTAGTAAGGCTTTATGTAAAACCAAGATGGGGCACCGAAGTGCGAACTATTTACAATAAAGTTTTTGGGCTGGCACAGTCCACAGCCACGCAGTCCTTTGCATGAGAAAACACATTTCAAGTAAAATCACATTTCAATCAACTCTTCACATTTCTATACTTCACTTTACCCAACTGGGGTATTCTATTTAAATTACACTAGCTGAAGAGCCCGGCGCTGCCCGGGCATAGTACCTAACTACGGTTAGTTATAACAAATTGTAATGATTATATCTATATACAAGTATTCAGCTTTCTCCCCATTATGTAGATAGGGCCAAAATAGTTTGGCGATTTGGAACGTGCGGGGGTTAAAATTTCCATTCAACACATAGCCTATGATGCTCCTGGGGTTGAGATGTGCGGGCATGCAAAATTTCATGCCCGTAAGTACAACGGTGCAGATTCCTATCCCGGGCCAAAATTATTTGCCGATTTGGAATGCGCGGGGTTAAAATTTCGACTAAAAACCTAGCCTATGACGCTCCCGGGGTCGAGACGTGCGGGTGTGCAAAATTTCATGCCCGTAAATGCAGATTCCTATGCCGGACATACACACAAGCATTCAGCTTTCTCCCCATTATGTAGATAGGGCCAAAATTGTTTGGCGATTTGGAACGTGCGGGGGTCAAAATTTCATGCCCGTAAGTGCGACGGTGCGGATTCCAATCCCGGACAAACATACCCACATACATACACACATACATACATTCAGCTTTATATATTAGATATAGCAAATTATGTAAACATTTTCATTAAAGTGCTAATTTTCTTCAATAAAATTTCTTCAACTTTATACATGTTCAGGTGCAGTAAACCCCTGTCTGGGTCCTACTGTGTTTCATCTTTCTTGCTTATGACCATTACTTTTTCTACTCCTGGGGCCAGAAGTATACGATGCCCTTGGGAACCCATCACAAGAAGATCGTGTCCTGCAATATACGTTTGCGTAGCGACATCTTTTGTTTGATCCTCCAAGGACCCAACGGGTACATCCTCAGAATAGAACGCAGGTTGCGTTGTAAAAGGTGCCGCAGTGTACAATTCAGATTGCGATGCAGAAATGGTCGCAGATTGCGATGCAGAAGTGTACGCAGGGGGCGATGCTGAAGTGATCACAGGTTGCGATGCAGAGCAAGATCTGGGTACAGAAGTGTACGCAGGGGGCGATGCTGGTGCACGGCCTAGCACTGTGGGAGCCCAGGATTGGGACGCTGCGGCATGGTGTACGTTACCGGCGTCGGGGACGGAGTCGCGGACAATAGAGACGTTTAGGGCATACCATCCTTTTAGACCCCAGTGACGTGTGTAGCTAACGATGTCCCCGTTAATGAGATCCCTTCCCGGGTGTCCGATGGGCAGGTGGGACTCTACATCCCTGCGACTCACGAAGATCTCCTGATACAGGCCCGGCTCGTGGATGAAGCCCCAGCCCTTGTGGAGTTTGAATCCGGTGATGCACCCCTGACGCCGCGGTTCCCGGAGCGTACCTTTATTCCTGCGGACACTCTCCTTGTCGGCAAGGAACTCCTCATGGTACCGCTGACGGATCTGCTGTGCTTCTCTCTCCTCCTGCTGCCGTCGCTTCTCCTGATCACTGCATCGCTGCTCGTTTTCCACTTTTGCAGCATAGGTGATGTCATCCAGATACTCCATTTGCTCCCAATCGATTTCTGGCAGAGATGGCTGGGACCCCTCCGGTGTTCCTACCGGGAAACTGTAGTCTGCTGCGGCCTCCTGGCCTGGCTGGCACTCCGGAACGGGCAGGGCCTCCTCAGCCTCCTTCTCTTCCACCGCTCCATCGGTGGGGTCAGGTACAGCTCTTTTGGGGGGCCTCCGGTTTTCCTTCAGCTTTCTTCAGCAGTGACACAGGAAGGTCAGGTAATGGCGTTGTTCCTGTAGGAGAGAGCACTGCGTCCCACAGCAGCCGCTGTGTCTGGGCACGCCAGCATCTCTCCGTTTCCTCCATGTCTGCATGGCGCTGTATAAATTTTCTGAGCGCCGAATTTTCCTCCTTTAACTCCAGCGGGGTTTGTTGAAGGTCCCGGACTAGGGATGGCTCCGGTTCAGGCAACAGCTTTACTGGGGAACAGGGCCTGCGCGCCGCCGCTCCCTCACACAGCTGCTCCTGTCCTTCCGCCATCTCTCTCCAGGCCAGACTGTGTTTTCCATCAGAAACAATCTGGTCTCTTCCGTGGAGGCGGGATTTGCGCTTCCTCTTTTTTGCAAAGAAGATGAAGAGGAGGCGGATCTCTCTTGCAGTGGGGTAGGATCTCACATTATAGTAGCATTTTGAGAGGGCGGCCATAACTTTCGCGCCACAGGGGGGGTACGCCCACGAATGCACGCCCACCTTCTCCACCAGCGCCTCAGGGCGCGAATATGGCGGCAAAATGGCGGAAAATGGCGCCAAAAATCACAAAAATAGCAAACAGTCTTTTTGCACAAAACAGTTCAATAGGCACACAGGACTCACATCCAGTAAGCTTCGTATCCTGTTCGTGACGCCAAAGATGAGTCGCACGCACCAAGTGGTGTGGGTACCAGGGTTATGGGGTACTCGGCACCGAGCCCATGGAAGTCTATGGGAGATGTCACTGGCAGCAGAGCTCGGTCCGTGGCCCTGGGCGCTCATACAATGGGGGAATATTTACAGGGGATTGTAGTTATAGTTCGTGACGCCACCTGTGGTTTCTGATCTGATTGACCAGCGCTGCAGGGTAGATCTCTGAGGGGATGTTATGGCAGCTAGATGTTAAGTCCCCCACAGGTGGGACTGGTCCCTCAAAGTCTATGGTGGTGCAGGGTGCGGATAAGAAGTCAGTCACACACAATGCAGTCTCTTTCCATACCTTTACTTGTAGATGTTGCAGGTATGTCCCGGGAAGCTGGTCAGGTTGGAGAATGCACATTCAGGGAATTGTTGAGCAGGTTAAAGGCCTCCTTTATCCTTAAAGTGTATGTGAGTACAAACTTGCATAAAGTCAAGTGCAACTCTTTCTGTAGCAACTACGCCCGGCCAACATTGTGGTGGAGTCTTCTATGTCTCTGATTATCAGATGTTGGAAAGAACTAAGTCCTTACTTTTGCCGTGCACTGGCTCAAAGTCCCTGTTCTCCCTGACTCCGGTTACGTATCAGCGCTTAGGGCTACCTTCTGTGACCTGAAGTCCAGCAAGGCCTCCGGTTTTCTTATTACTAGACGTGAAGTACTAGCAATGCTTCGGACCCCAGTGTCCGGTTTACTAAGTGAAGGTGATCTGTCACCTGAATCACTTACTTCTCTCTTTCTCCACTTGCCTTTCGCCCTGCTCTCGCCCTTAACATAAGCACGAGTAGCAATAGTGTAAATGTCAGCTTTCCTTCCAGAGCTCGCTGACTTGTCCTCAGTTAACTCGATGTTGTGACTGCTGTAATTCCTTTCCTTCTTTCCTTCTTAGACCCCACTTCGAGTGGCTATCAGGAACTTCTGTCAACTGATTTCAATGCACGCTCTGAGAGTCGCTTTCCACGTCCTTAAGGAACACAGGCAGCTTGTGCTGAGGTAACAGGTTTAGGAGTAGCTCTGACTAGACTAGAATGACTAATCTGAATCTAGATGGATGGGATGACTCACTCCTGAGCCACCCTGGCTTGACTGAACTCTCCTCTCCTTCCGTCTGTCTCTGATTGAAACAGAAACTAAACAGAACTTCTCTGTCCAAAGACAGGAACTTGAATGACTCACCATTGCTAGTCACACTACTAAATAGTCTGAAATGCCTCTAGTGGCAGTGTTAAGAAGTGTGTGATGTGAATGAATATCAGGCTTTACAATTACCTTTCTGTGCATTTTCCAGGAGACATGTGTGCCTTGCGCAGCTGGGCCACACATCAGCAGGGAGGCCAGAGAAAAGGGTGTTGCAGTAGTCGAGGCGGGAGATGATGAGGGCGTGCACAATCATTTTAGTAGATTGAGGGTTGAGGAAAGGACGGATTCTGGAAATATTTTTGAGCTGAAGGCGACAGGATGTAGAAAGAGCTTGGATGTGCGGTTTGAAGGACAGGGCAGAGTCAAGGGTTACTCCGAGGCAGCGGACTTCTGGTACGGGGGAAAGCGTGATGTCGTTAATTGTGATAGATAGGTCAGGTAAGGAAGATCTGTGGGATGGGGGAAAGATTATGAGTTCAAATTTGTTCACATTGAGTTTGAGGAAGCGGGAGGAGAAGAAGGAGGATATGGCTGATAGACACTCCGGGATTCTGGATAGCAGAGAGGTGATGTCTGGGCCAGAGAGGTAGATCTGAGTGTCATCAGCGTAAAGGTGGTACTGGAATCCGTGGGACTTTATGAGTTGCCCCAGGCCAAATGTATAGATTGAGAAGAGTAGGGGTCCTAGAACAGAGCCTTGGGGGACTCCAACAGAGAGAGGGTGGGACGAGGATTTAGTGTGTGAGTGGGAGACGCTGAATGTGCGGTTGGAAAGGTATGAGGAGATCCAGGATAGGGCGAGGTCCTTGACGCCAAAGGAGGAAAGAATCTGTAGTAGAAGGCAGTGGTCAACTGTGTCAAAAGCAGAGGACAGGTCAAGAAGCAGGAGTATAGAGTATTGTCCGTTCGCTTTGGCTGTAAGTAGGTCATTAGTAATTTTGGTCAGGGCTGTCTCAGTGGAGTGATGGGGGCGGAAACCAGATTGTAGAGTGTCAAAGAGCAAGTTAGAAGAGAAGTGGTAGGAAAGCTCAGCGTGGACATGCAGCTCCAGGAGTTTGGAAGCGAATGGGAGCAGCGATATTGGGCGATAGCTGGACATAGCGGTTGGGTCGAGGGTTGGCTTTTTAAGGATAGGCGTGATTGTGGCATGCTTGAAAGCAGAAGGGAAGGTACCGGAAGTTAGTGATAGGTTGAAGAGGTGGGTTAGGGATGGAATAATAGTGGTGGTGAGGTTGGGGAGGAGGTGGGTTGGGATGGGGTCAAGTGCACAGGTTGTGAGGTGCGATTTGGAGAGAAGACAATTAAGCTCCCTTCAGTTATGTTGGAGAGGGAGGTTATGGGGTTTGGGCATTGGTCTGGTATACAAAGTGGTTGAGGTGGTTGAACAATGAAGACTTGCCTTGTTTGGTCGATCTTATTTTTGAAGTGTGTGGCAAAGTCCTCAGCAGAGATGAGGGAGGTAGGAGGGGGCAGTGGTGGGCGGAGGAGGGAGTTAAAAGTTTTGAATAACTGTTTGGGGTTGTAGGATAGGGAAGATACGAGGGTTGTGAAGTTGCCTGTTTAGCAGAGGTGAGGGCAGATTTGAAAGAGAGTGTTGCTTGTTTGAATGCAGTGAAGTCGTCTTGCGAATTTGTTTTTTTCCAACGCCGCTCTGTAATCCTGGACACTTGCCGGAGCTTTTTAGTGGTGTTATTGTTCCAGGGTTGTCTGTTGGTACGTCGCACTCTGCCATGAACGAGAGGGGCGACCGTGTCAATAGCCGATGTGAGAGTGGCATTGTAGAAAGCAGTGGCACTGTCTGTATCGTGGAGTGAGGATATTGATGCCAGTGAAAGAATAGAGTCAGAGAGTGTGTGGATGTCTAGGTGTGCAAGGTGTCTGCGGAGGTGCACGTGTTGCTGGACATGGGTGACAGGAGAGGAGGACAGGGATGAGAAAGTGAGTAGATGGTGGTCGGATAGAGGGAGAGGGGAGGTGGTGAAGTTAGATAGAGAGCAGAGGCGGGTGAAGACCAAGTCTAATGTATGTCCGTCCGTGTGGCTACTGAGAGACTTCTTAATGTTTCAATAATATTGATAAATTCCATAGTCAGACCAATATAAATAAATACTGTGCACCATATACTAAACAAGGCTCAAATAATAAACATCATATAAAGCCATACAAAACAAATACTGTAAGTCTATTAAAGTGCAAAAATAAATATAGTTATAAACAGATAATTAAATTACCATTATATGACCATATAGTGTATAAATAGTCTAACTCTACATAATACAATATTTACATGTATAATAATAAATAAATAAACAACATTTTTTTCTTTTTTCTTTCTCTTGCTTCTTGATGATGAGCATAAACGACATCACACACAGGAATCAAGGTAATGATGCGAAAGCAGCAGGCAAAAAGGACCCAACACAGAAATATGCTAAAAAAATGAAAATATATTTATTAATGTTTAAAAAAATAAAAAACATTAAAAGCTAAAAGCAAAACCCTAACCCATAAAATACCTCAAAAGACATGCTTTACTTAAAGAAAGGCCCCAAAACCTAAGGTTTCATTGAGGCCATTAAGGCTTAAAGTACCTAAACGATAAATCTATCTACTTTCCACCTGTAAAAGGGCTTTGGCCAAATCTCCCTCCCCCCGAACATCCAAGTTAACTGGGTCAATAGCCTGTATCATTAAACCTTTCGCATTACAATTATGTACAGACTTGAAATGCCTCCGAAGAGGCTTGAGGGAGGAAAAATCCTCATTATTTTTTGGCCTTTTCAATGTCCCTGACATGTTCTCAATTCCTTAGCTTAAGCTCCCTTGGTGCCATGCCGACATAAATTTTTCCACACGGACATTTTGCATGATAGATGACTCCTTGGGAGTAACAGGTGCTTCCGTATATCAAATCAACTACTTTCTCTAATCATGATGGATCAAGTCTTTTTAACATGATTAAGACAACCTTTACATAGGCCGCATGGAAAGAAGCCAAGGGTTCCAGGTTCCAATCTGTCTTTATTTGGTTCAAAATGACTGTGAACTAGAGTGTCCTTCAAATTCACCGACCTCCTAACCACAAAAGAAGGTTGATGAGGAAGAATCTTCCACAATGATGGATCAACCATTAAAACACCCCAATGATTACATACGATATCCTTATGATCATTCCATTTGCTGCTATAAGTGGTAATGAATTGTATCTGGTCGTTTTGGTCCCGTTTCTTGGGAGGAGGAGGTATATACAAGAGACTATTTCGTGAGGTCTTAGAGGCTCTAAGATAACCCCTTTTGATCATCTTTTTACTATAGCCTCTCTCAGTGAACCTTCTAGTTAAATCCATAGCTTGTTGTTCGAAACATTCCTCTTTTGAACAGATTCTCTTAGCACGAAGAAATTGTCCCACTGGAATCCCACAAATTGTGGAAATGGGGTGCGAAGAATCTGAACCAGAAATGAGTTGGTTGATGTACTCTTACGAAAAATATCCGCATTCAAAAACCCATCAGAGTCCACTACCATCTTGATATCTAAGAAATCAATTTCCCTGCCATATCTAAAAGTCAGTTTAATGTTCTTATTATCATTGAGATGTCCTATTAGTTTGCTCAATCCATGTATGGGGCCATCCCAAAGGAAAAGTATGTCATCAATGTACCTCATCCAGTTGTGAACATGGTTCAACTCCTGGATGAGGTCATCTTGAAACACCTCCTTCTCCCATGCCCCTGAAAAAAGGTTGGCAAAAGGGGGTACAGCAGGCCCCCATTGCTGTGCCCTGTAATTGAAGATACATTATTTTTATTAAAAATGAACACATTGTGCGTAAGTATGAATTTCTAGTAGAGTCATAATCAATTTAACCAGTAGTCCATCTAAGGAGCTGGAATCCAGAAAAAACGGAACTGCAGCTAAACCATCCTGATGGCGAATAGATGGATACAGGGACTCCACGTCAGCAGTCACAATAACTGTATTTTGATCCAACGATGGTTGGTACAATCTTTGCAATGCTGACGTGGTGTCCCTGATATATGATGGCAAGTTTCTCACTAATGGTTTAAAAAAAATAATCCACTATGTGTCCAATTAATTCACATGGTCCGTCTTTACCTGACACGATTGGACGGCCAGGGGGGTCCAGTGCATTTTTGTGTATCTTCGGGATTAAATAAAACGTGGGTAATTTCGGATGGCTATTCCGGATCTGATGCAACAATTTTTTTGGAAATAATGCCTTGTGCAAAGGCTTTGTCCAAAATGTCCACTAGAAGACTCTGAAAGGAGGATAAAGGGTTAAAGGTTAACCTACGATAACATTTCATACAATTTAAGAGCTTATTAGCCTGTCTTTCATACTGATTAACCGGCCAGATGACCAAATTACCCCCCTTTGTCGGCCGGCTTAAAAACAACATCATGCCATGATTTCACATCCATAAGGGCTACCCTCTCCATTTTAGATAGGTTGGATGCACCCACCCTGCAAAAACCCGAAGGAATATACCTTAGTCCATAGAACCGCTCCCCGGAACCGGTTACGTGAGGACCCCCAAGAGTCAGTGAGTGCACAGAGTGACGGGCACTCAGCCAAACAGTGTGTGGTGCTCGCATTGAGAAGTGAGTGCCAGGTGCAGGATCGTGAGGGGTGTTCACCATCCTTGTAGGGGGCGCAGCGGAGCACGCACCAAGCAGAGACTTCTACGGCACTTCCTACCTTGGCGTTAAAGATTGATGGACTTAGGGCTCAAATGGCAAAACCGGCGACTGCCCGTTGCCGTCAGAAGCTGGACCGTTTGTTGGCAGGTTACGCCTGAAGATGCCGTGCCAGCTGCTACCAGCATTAAAACTCCATCGGACTGGATGTGGATAAGGACAGAGAAGTCACAATCAGTGAAGTTTAATCATAGGGCTGTTGTCGTATACTGTAATTCCACCGTTAATTATCTGTTATCTCCCTGCAAGGAGTTCACTGGTATAAATTAAATCACGCTGTGTTAGACCTTGTTCTACATTCCCTGCGTTAATGCATCCGTTCACCTGCTTACATATGCATGGCTTATAAGTCTCCTCACTGACATGCCAGGCCTGGCTGGTCTCTCTTCATAAAGAGAAATGTTACAAGACCCAAGACTGTGTACACAGCTTCTATGGGGTCCATGAGTCAGGGGGGCCTGCCTGGTGACAGGGGGCAGGAACCAGCTGCTGCGGCTAAAGCCTGTGCCCACTACGAAAGAAATATTTACTGCTCCCCATGCCCATCTTTGTTTGTTATTCTTTGAGGTTCCTCTCTCATGGGTGATCATCCATTTTTTTCGTCTTGGTTTCATTGTTCCCTACATCCCATGCACGCTGCTCCCTTTATTGCCCACAATTGTTTCTTTGTATTATATAAGTCAAAAAGATTAAAGTTTGCACCATAACTTGCCAAGAATGATTACTAGTCTAGAGCACAGGAATTGCACTGCTGCCATAGAAAATGGAAGAAAAAAATTGAAAAAAGCGCTATATTGTGTATATATGAAATGTGTATCTGCAAAAATTGCTATGAAAAAAGAAAGGCTCTTAGCGCATAGATTGGCCAATATGTGTGCCCAATTACCACGTCAAGGTGTCCATTGTATTATATGTTTACATGCTTTGCTATCCAGGCCATCATGCACCCAAAGTCCTGTGGGGTACAGAGGCCAGATGTCTCCCTTTCATCACAACCGCAGGACCAGATGCAGATGATTGATTTAGACTGTACCCATACCCAGAACACTGACACAGGTAACCTCCACCTCCCTTCAAATCCTTAACCTTTCCAACTATGAGCTGTCACCTACAGAAGTCTGTCCTACATAGAGGGTTGACCTTCTCCCCTACCCAGGTCCTTGACAAATTTGATCTCATTAAGGATCTTTTATTTTGCAGCAATCTTGCTTTCTGTGGACAACCTGAAAAATCAGACATCGTGCAGGCTCTTGCAGGGGATGAGCGTCAGACCTTTCAGGATCTCCTAGACCTCCTTAAGGAGAATGAACCATTTATCAGGTAGGAAGAAATTCCCACATAGACTTGTTCCTGACGCCTCCCCCCCATCATTTTCCCCAGTCCCAGCGGTTAAAATTTTCTTTGAACTTGTTAAGAAGCATCCTCCCCATGTCACCTGGGAAATCTTGCCCTCACGATCTTACTGCCCCATAAGGGAAGGCTTTCATCTCTCTCAAAACCAATGAGATCCTTATCAAAGAGGCTGATAAGGGGGGCAATGTGGTACTCTGGCCCACCCACATGTACTTGGAGGAAGCTCAGAGACCGCTTGACAACCCTAGATTTCATGCCAGGCTGCCCTCTGATCCCACACCCATCTTCTGGGGATCATTTCGTCAAATGAAAAAAGTACATGTGAGTGGAACACACTAGAACACCAACTTTCTACTTGCTGCCTAAAGTTCATAAGAACACCGATACCACCTGGTCGCCCGATTGTGGCTAGTATAGGGAGTTTGTGCGAGCGAGCATAATACAATTCATGTATGACTTGAGTGGGTAAGAAGAGAAATGTAATCTATGCTATTATTTGTCCTTGCCACAGGGTCTATATTAGCCAATCTTCCCAGGAACTGAGAAAACGAGCACTAAAGCATCTATGAACTATCCATTTGGCAACCTCAGATGTCAAGAAGGGTAAGACCCTAACCTTTGCTGCTGTCCACTTCCTGACCAAACATGGTGGTAAATCCACTAATATTAATTTCTTTGGTCTACAAAGGATCGTTGGCAACGGGAGAGGTGGTAGCTGCCGCAAACAATTGCTACAAGTGGAGTCAAGATGGATTTTCTATCTACGATCTGTTGCTCCCTCTGGACTCAATGAAGAACTTCTATTCACGGGGTTCCTGGGCTAGCTAACTTGGACCACTGTGACTACGATGACCCGTATCCATCGTTGATCTTCCTCCATTGGACTGTCAACTTTCATCGGACATTTATTTTTATTCCATCTCGTACACCTCAAAGTTGCAACCCACAAGTTAGGAGATTTGATTTTTTTTTTTAGTTTTTACTTGTTCATGTTCCTATTTCTTTGGTACTCATGATCTTCGGGTCTCCTGCTTATTGGATCTCCTCTGGTGTAGTTGACCTATAAAACATTTGGTTTGACTTTGATATTTCTATATTTGTTTTTCCCTTTTTGGACTAACACGTTACCGGATCTATGTGGGGCCCATACTGGGATTTCCGCTCAATTGGCCTCCATCGGTCTGGAATACTTTTCTCCCTATAGTACTTATATACTTACTTTAGGGTCATATGATCATTAGGATTATTACTTCATTTTATTCTCTCAAGGGTACCGGTTTGTCTCACATACACCTGTCTACAACATCCATTACAGGAGGGTGTCCAGATACTTGACAAGTGTCTTCCATATATACGTTGCTTGTTGGCTCTGCTCAACCTGGACACCGGGTCCCGTGCTTATGGCGCATGTGCTGACCCCGGCCGCACGTCATCTGGTATCATCTGTTCTTCAGCGCACATGCTGACTCCGACCACGTGTCATCCAGAATCGGCTGAGCCTCTGGTAACCTCCCACAGATGGCTTGCTTCCGCCACGGCTGCACGCTACAGGACACACCGGTAATCAATGATTAACCTGGACTGACGTGCTAGCCAGTGTCAGCAACACATGTATAAATGTCAGCCCAGATTAATAATGGATTACTGGTGTGTCCTGCGGGAGTGCAGCCGTGGCAGAAGAAATACCAGAGGAAATATCTAAAAAAAAATGCTAAAACATCGCATAGTCCATCAATGGGGTGCAGCATTGCTGAAGTTGAGCATGGAGGGCAAATGGACTCGTATACGTAGATAAAATAAATCAGCAAGCACCCATATGAAAAGTGTGGAGAGAATGCATAAACTCCAGCCCCATGTGTTGCTGACACCGGCTAGCACATTTCCCCTGATGAAGCTGCGCTCGTGGCGATACGCATGGTGCTCTCCCCATTCCCCTGGTCTCCGGAGCTACCACTTACTATGGTATCATTCGCTCTGACCGCTTGATAGGCCTGCGTTCTCTCATTGGGATGGCCATGTCATGTGTTTGGGCACTTCATCTACCCATATCCCCTCATCCTTTTTCTTCTCCCCCACTGCAGCCGGGATTGTTCTTCTGCAGCCTAGCTATTTGTACATGCCTTCTGTAACGAATGGAAGCGGAGGCAGAGGTGGTGAAGTTCACATTCGTTTTTATTTTTTAATGTGGAACCTCGAGACCGCGGTCCGGGGGGCTCCGAAGGGGGCGTAACTAGTGAGCCCCGGGTACCCGTAGTAAGGCCCCTCAAACAGGACCAGAATGGAATACCCGGAGGACACAGGTGCTACTTCCAGTTAGACTCCGGACACGTGGCAGCTGTCCCAGAGGGACCAAAAGGGTAACAAGTATTTACAGAGTCCGTGGAAAGTTCTTGACGGAGAAGGGTAAGGTCCTGGTCCAGAACGGATGGTAGAAGGCTGGCTTCAGTGACCTTGTCACGGTCCACGGGTACGGATGGCTGATGGCGGAACGGGATGACACTTGCGCCAGTAATAGCCGAGATTGTCCAGATTAGCCAGATACGGGTTAGCAATGATCTGAGGAGACAAACAGTATCAGCGAAGCACAGAGACTGCAGACGCAGCGCATACAGATCAGGAACAGAACCGGATGTAGCAATGATAGAACACGTTGCTCCGGCACTCCCCTAATGGTGGAGTGACCACATATAGTACTGAGTGCGCAGCCATTGGATAATTAGCTATTTCAAAATATGCACGCTGCCCCTTTAAGAGAGGCGGTGGGCGCGGCCTCGCGTCCTAAGCCGACTGTCTGGAGGCCTGCCACCAGCGTGCCAGGAAGTGGAGGAGGACTCAGGACGCCGAAGAGCAGATGGGACAGGAGACCCCAGCCCACGCACAGACCGCCGCAGAGGGACAGCCCGAGGAACAGGTGAGTGAGCAGAACGGAGTGCAGAGGCAGCGCTGGGACCGGGTGTAACAGTATCCCCCTCTTTACTCCCCCTCTTTTTCAAGCCTGCGTGAAATCTTTTAAGAAGAAGAGGGGCCTGGATGTTCTCTTTAGGCTCCCAAGACCTCTCCTCAGGACCAAAACCCCTCCAGTCCACCAGGTAATAGATCCTACCTCTTACTCGCTTAGAGGCCAAGATATGTTTTACCTCAAAAACATCATCCTCAGAGACCGGATCAGGAGTGGTACCCGGGTCCTTAAAAAAGGAGCTCAACACTACTGGTTTGAGGAGGGAAACATGAAAGGAGTTAGGTACTCTTAGAGAATTAGGCAATTTCAGTTTATAAGAGACCGGGTTGATCCATCTCAAAACTTCAAAGGGACCAATGAAACGAGGACCCAATTTGTACGATGGTAACTTCAGACGGATGTACTTGGAGGAGAGCCATACCTTGTCTCCTGGACGAAAGATGGGAGCCTCCAAACGTCTTTTGTCCGCATGCGTTTTCATACGTTGAGAAGCTTTCTCCAAAGCCGACCTGGTCTCTCTCCAAATGTCCGAGAAATTCTTTGACAAGGTATCGACTGCCGGAACATCCGACAATCCCAAGACAGGAAGAGGAATTCCGGGTTGCAGTCCAAACACAATCTGAAAGGGAGACTTTCCAGAAGATTCACTTACTTGATTGTTGTAGGAGAATTCCGCCCAGGGCAGTAATTCTACCCAGTCATTATGATGAGCGTTGACGAAGTGACACAGGTATCCAGCCAGGATTTGATTGATCCTCTCCACTTGCCCATTAGACTGGGGATGATATGCAGAAGAAAAATCTAGTTCAATTTTTACCATTTTACAGAGTCCTCTCCAGAACTTAGAGGTGAACTGGACGCCCCTGTCGGACACGATGTGGAGAGGAAATCCATGTAGACGAAAGATGTGCTGGATGAAGTGAGTGGCCAGTTCTGGAGCAGACGGGAGGCCAGATAGCGGAACGAAGTGAGCCATTTTAGAGAAGCGGTCCACCACAACCCATACCACTGAGCAGCCAGAAGAGATGGGAAGATCCGTGATGAAATCCATCGCGATGTGCTGCCAGGGAGCGGACGGAATCGGAAGAGGCAGAAGCCTGCCGGCTGGTAGATGTTTAACAGTTTTGTTACGAGCACAAGAAGGACATGCTGCGACGAACTCCTGGATATCCTTGACCATGGTAGGCCACCAGTAATACCGGGAGATGAGTTGCTGTGTCTTTTTCTGACCAGCATGGCCAGCCAACTTAGAAGAATGACCCCAGCGCAGAACACGAGTACGGTCAGAAGCAGACACGAAAGTCTTCCCAGGAGGAAGCCGGGCCAGATCAGTGGAGGCAACAGAGACTAACCTAGAAGGTTCAATAATGTGCTGAGGTTCCTCCTCCAGTTCAGGAGGCAAGAAGGCCCTAGAGAGTGCGTCTGCCTTGATGTTCTTGTCAGCTGGACGGAAATGAAGTACAAAATTGAAACGGGCAAAAAATAACGCCCAACGGGCCTGACGGGGATTCAGTCTTAAAGCAGATTGGAGATAGGCAAGGTTTTTATGGTCGGTGAATATGATTACCTGGTGATGAGCTCCTTCAAGAAGATGTCTCCATTCCTCCAGAGCCAATTTGATGGCCAACAGTTCGCGATCACCGACAGAGTAGTTCCTTTCTGCAGGAGAAAAAACCTTGGAAAAAAAAACACACGAGATCATCCGCCCGGTAGACGACTTCTGGGTCAGAACTGCTCCTGCACCTATGGAAGAAGCGTCAACTTCAAGAAAAAATTGCTCACTTGAATTAGGACGATGGAGAACGGGTGCGGAAGCGAAGGCTTTTTTGAGAGAAACAAAGGCCTCTTCTGCCTCGGAGGACCATTCCTTAGAGTTTACACCTTTCCGGGTTAAGGCTGTGATTGGAGCCACTCGGGTGGAAAAGTGTGGAATGAATTGCCGGTAGTAATTGGCGAATCCGAGGAACCTTTGTATGGCTTTTAGCCCAGACGGACGAGGCCAGTTGAGAACTGCAGACAACTTCTCCGGATCCATCTTTAATCCTGTGGAAGATACAATGTACCCAAGGAAAGACAAAGAGGACTGCTCAAAGAGGCATTTCTCATATTTGGCATAGAGCCTGTTCTCTCTCAGTCTTTGTAAGACCAGGCGTACTTGCCTCCGGTGTGACGTCAAGTCAGCAGAAAAAATCAAAATATCGTCCAGGTAAACCACGACACAAGTATAGAGCAAGTCCCTGAAAATGTCATTAACAAATTCCTGAAAAACCGCAGGTGCATTGCTTAGGCCGAATGGCATTACCAGGTATTCATAGTGGCCGTCACGGGTGTTGAAGGCTGTTTTCCATTCGTCTCCCTCTCTGATTCGGATCAGGTTGTAGGCCCCTCTGAGGTCCAATTTGGTGAAGATCTTGGCCCCTCGGAGACGATCAAACAGCTCTGAAATAAGAGGCAATGGATACCTGTTTTTTACCGTGATTTGATTTAGACCCCGATAGTCAATGCAGGGCCGCAAGGATCCGTCCTTTTTCTTCACAAAGAAGAATCCAGCTCCTGCCGGTGACGATGACTTTCGGATAAATCCTCTAGCCAAATTCTCTTGAATGTAGTCCGACATGGCCTGAGTCTCTGCCTGTGAAAGAGGATAAACTCTCCCGCGAGGGGGTGATGCTCCTGGAAGAAGCTCTATCTGACAGTCATACGACCTGTGTGGAGGTAGTCTCTCAGCCTCTTTTTCCCAAAGACGTCAGAGAAGGACCAATAGGCGGAAGGCAACCCTGGCAGGGTATCAGGCTGGACTGGAGGCGAAACAGGTTGAATCCGGGTTAAGCAACGATTCATGCAGGTATCTCCCCAACGCAGAACTTCTCCAGTTTTCCAATTAAGGACTGGTTCATGCATCTGGAGCCAAGGTAAACCTAGAAGCATGGGATGGGATAAACCAGGATATACATAAAATCGCATTCGTTCAGTATGCATTAGACCTACCCGGAGTTCCACCAACTCGGTTTGAAACTGGACGGGCTCGGTCAGCGGTTTGCCATCCACGGCGGACACCTGTAACGGATCAGGAAGACGCTGGACTGGTAAGCGGTAATGATCCACAACCGCCTGCTGGATGAAGTTCCCTGCAGCTCCAGAATCCAGTAGACAGTGTTCGGAGAATTTTATTGCTCCATAGGACACGGTGACAGAGATGTGTAAAGAGGGAGAGGACTGCTCTTTACCTAGGTTGGCCCTCCTACCGGACCTAGGCACTGGAGTTTCCCGACTTTTTAGGACAGAAATGAATCAAATGTTCAGAACTACCACAGTAGTAACAACTTCCCTCCTTGTGTGTCGACCCGCCACCACAATTGTGGGTTACCAGGGCAATGGGGTACTCAGAGCCGAGCCCATGGAAGTCTATGGGGATTGTCACAGGTAGCTGTGGCTCGGTCTGTGGCCCTGGCGGTCTGGCGTATGTTGGGGGAATATTTACAGGGGATAGGTTTATATACAGTTCGTGACGCCACCTGTAGTCTTCT
This sequence comes from Oophaga sylvatica, assembly GCA_033576555.1. Classification (NCBI taxonomy): domain Eukaryota; kingdom Metazoa; phylum Chordata; class Amphibia; order Anura; family Dendrobatidae; genus Oophaga; species Oophaga sylvatica. The sequence goes on along the minus strand of JARQOD010000005.1, from coordinate 536,252,273 downwards.
GGTAATTTATACCAGCGCTGCTGTAGATCTCTGAGGGGATGGTGATGCAGCTAGATGTCGGGTCCCCTACAGGTGGGACTGGTCCCTCAGATCGGGAGTTAGGTAGGGATTGTGCAGGCATGCAATAATAACTCAGTCTCACACCATCAGTGTCTTTCCATACCTTTACTTGCAAGATGGTAAGGCAGGTCCCAGGGAGGCTGATGGGGTTGATGGAGGATGAGCTTTGAGGCAACAGCTAAGCAACTTAGGGGCCTCCTTTACTGTCCAATGAAGATGAGTACGACCAGCCTGAAGCGTAGTCCCCTCTATGATTCCAGCTTATCCAAAGCTGTGCTTCCCAGTCAATTTAGTGTTAGGAGCCTTTCTATGAGGGAGCTGAATTCTTATTTTGTCCTGCAGAGACTCAAAGTCTTCACTTCCCCTGACCCCAGTTACGTACTGACTATAAGGGGCTTGTTTGCCGCGACCTAGGGTCCGGTAAATCTCTGGTTTTCTCTTCACTATGCTTGTAGCTAATAGTGATCCTTCGGTCCCCAGTGACCGGTAGCAATGTGCAGGACTTTTCCAAGCCAAACGCACTTTTCCAATAATCTTCCTTCCACTTTGCCCTTCGATTTGCTCGACTCTTAATAGTTAGTTCAGTCTTTCTTCCAGTGGGGCACAGCTCTGACTAGACTAAGGTGAATTAGACCACCTGTACCAGCCTCCACGTTCTGAACTGATGACAGGCTCAAACTGGACACGTCTACTCTGTCCAAGGACAGGAAACTGACTGACTAGAATCACTCCCTTCCACACCCCTGCTGGGTGTGTCAGAAGTGTCCATGATGTCATGAAGAGACCTTAACTGTTACCTCTCCACTCATTCTCCTGGTATTGTGTACCAGGGCTACACATTCCCCCATGGTAAACGACAGCACTCCCGGGCTGTAAAATATAAAGAGACATTTTTGTTTATGCATGAAAACATTAACAATAACAGTAATTCGTCCCATCCGGGAGGTGAGGATATCTTGAACGTTGCAAACATTAACATTTTATATAGAAATACAAAAGTATTAAATAGCATTCAATAAATATACGGTATACTTGTGAAGGACCCGCACCAAACCTTCAACGTGGGTCCTGGGTGGGCTGCAGGACATCCAAATGCAGACCTCACTCAGTGCCACACCACACGGGTTTTTGGTTCAGAGGTAAGTCAAGGTTTCATGTGAAACCATTAAAAAGGCACAAAGTGCAACTATTTACAGGATACAGTTTTTGGGCTGGCTCAGTCCTCAGCCTCTGAGTCCATTGTTAAACGAAGACATAATAGGGAAAACACATATATATATATAGACTTTTTACAATATTCACATGAATTCGTTATAACTACTGCTGATATCTAATGGGTAATTTCCCTTTTGTGATTCTCTCTGATCTACGTGGTGTAGTTTCAGGTATATCAAGTTGCGATCTGTCTGCACTGCGTAACGGCAAACTATAGAACTGCCTTAATCTTTCCATGGATCTGGCAAGCGTACTGATGGCTGGGCGGTGTGAGTCAGCTTCACCAGGGGATCCCATAGTATGGGGCGCTGCTTCAGATGATCCATCTTGAGGTTCCACAGGTTGAGGTGTTGCTGGGATGGGTAACTCCTGAGCGGGCTCAACTGGCACCACAGGCACAACTGGAGGTAAAACTTCCTCTTGTGGCTGATAAAACTGCAACACTGGAATTATCACAGCATCTCCCAGTCGGGGCCAATCCGCAGGAAAATCTCCCAGATCTGTGTGTAGGACCTCTTCCTTTCTTTCTCCTTGATTGAGGACAGGGTTCTTTTCACAACTCTTTAAGTGTTCTGGACACAACTTCAAATGATCTCTGGACACAGTGGTTGTTGTTCTTCCTCCGTCCTTACTGACGACACAAACTTTTCTGTTGTCATATTTAGAATCTTGTATGACGTAGGGTTCTTGCTCCACTGATTATCCAGTTTGTGCATCTTCCTTTTTCTTTTTAATACTACCTCTCCAGGCATCAAAGGCTTGGCAGGAGCATTTCGGTTGTAAACATCTTCCTGTTTCTCCCGTGCCTTATTGAGACTTTCCTCCACACAGATTTGTACTCTTCTGTATTGCTCTTGCCGATTGACGTCCCAGTTTTCAACAGCGTCGTCTGCCTCCGGTTCTACCACTCCAAGTTCTAAATCCATTGGTAGTTTTCCGGGCCTTGCTCTCATAAGATAGGCTGGAGTGCAGTTAGTTGAGCTTACAGGTATATGGTTGTACAAATCAACCAAATCAGGTAGTAAATCCGGCCATCGATTCCTGTCTTCCAACGGTATGGATCTCAACAAGTCAAGGACAATATGGTTCATCTTTTCACAGAGACCGTTGGTTTGAGGGTGATATGGTGTTGTTCTTATTTTCTTGCACCCGTACATGTGACAGAATTCCTTGAATAAATCGGCTTCGAAAGCAGGTCCCTGATCGGTTAAGACTTGCTCCGGATACCCATGCGGTCTACAAAAGCTTGCTTGAAAGGTCTTCGCGGCCGTCACTGCGGTCTGGTCTTTCACTGGAACAACCACCAGAAATCTGGAGTAATGGTCCACCATGGTCAAGGCGTATGAGTATCCAGATCTACTCGGCGACAGTTTGACGTGGTCCAGGGCCACAATCTCCAGGGGACGAGTCGTCCGGATAGGTTGCAGGGGGGCCTTCTGACTTCCGTAGTCCTTTCTTCTGAGACCACAGGGTCCACAGTTCCGACACCACCTCTCGATGGAGCTGCGCATCCCTACCCAGTAGAACCGGCATCTCAACAGGGTCTCCAGCTTTCTCCAGCCAAAGTGTCCTGCTTGATCGTGGTACGCTTCCAACACCATTGGGACGTCTGCCTTGGGGACCACGATTTGCCAGACCATTTCATGGGTTCTGGGGTTGACGTATCTTCTGCACAACTTCTCACGGTATAGGAACAACCTGCTTTTCTCGTTCCACAGGAGCTTGGCTGACATAGGTGCATCCTTTTCCAGAGAGGAGCCTTCCTGTCTTAACAACTCCTTGATGCGGCTGACCACTGGATCACTGTCCTGAGTCTCTTTCCAACTATGATGGGGTAAAGGATTTAATGTTGCACCATTCTGCTTTCTGTGGACTCGATGCTCGTGGACTACCCCATTTCGATGGAACGCAGGTAGCTCAATTTCTTCCAGGTCGTCCGATTCTTCTTCCGTATCAGAGTCATGCGGCATTCGGGACAACGCATCAGCATTAGCATTCTTTCGACCTGCCCGGTACTTGATAGTAAACTGGTAATTGGACAACCGGGCCATCCATCGCTGCTCCATGGCACCCAGCTTGGCGGTTTCCAGGTGCGTTAACGGGTTGTTGTCTGTGTACGCCGTGAACTTATTGGAGGCCAGATAGTGCTTAAATCTTTCAGTAATGGCCCAGACCAGCGCCAGAAACTCCAGCTTGAAGCTGCTATAATTTTCCGGATTCCTCTCCGTTGGCCTGAGTTTTCTGCTAGCATAAGCGATGACTTTTTCTTGGCCATTCTGCTTCTGACTGAGAACTGCTCCCAGCCCTTCATTACTGGCGTCGGTGTACAACAGGAACGGTTGGCTGTAATCAGGATAGGTTAAGATCTCATCACCTGTCAGGATCTCTTTCATCTTTTGGAATGCTTCAGCCTGTTCTTTACCCCAATTAAAGGGAGGGTTTCTGCTCTTCAGGGATTGTCCTACTAGGAGGTCCTGTAAAGGAGCTGCCTTCTTCGTGTAATCTTTCACGAATCTCCTGTAGTAACCCGTTAGTCCCAGGAACTGTCGCACTTCCTTAAGGTTCTTCGGCTCCGGCCACTTCTGGATGGCAGTGACTTTCTCTGGGTCCGGCGCTACTCCTTCCGAACTGACGATGTGCCCCAAGTATTGTACCTTCTGTTTGAGTAGATGGCATTTTGAGGGTTTTAATTTCATCCCGTACCTGGACAGGGACTCGAATACTTCTGCCAGGTGCTTCAGATGGTCCTCATAAGTCTTGGAATACACGATGACGTCGTCTAGGTATAGCAGCACGGTTTCAAAATTGAGATGTCCCAGACAATTTTCCATCACTCTCTGAAATGTTCCTGGGGCACTACTGAGCCCAAACGGCATTCTGTCGAACTCACAGAGCCCATTGGGGTGGTGAAAGCCGTTTTCTCACGATCCTCCTCAGCCACAGCCACTTGCCAGTAACCACTAGTCAGATCGAGGGTAGAAAAGTAGTTAGCCGTTTTCAGAGCAGCTAATGATTCCTCTATACGTGGTAACGGGTATGCATCCTTGTGTGTTATGCGGTTCACCTGCCTGTAATCCACACACATTCTCATACTACCATCTTTCTTTTAACCAGAACTAGAGGGGCTGCCCAGGGGCTACAACTATCCCTTATCACCCCAGCTTTCTTCATATCATTCAACATTTCTTTAGCTTTCTGATAATGAGCTGGAGGTATGGGCCTATACCGCTCTTTGATGGGAGGATGACTGCCTGTAGGGATATGATGTTGTACTCCCTTAATTATCCCAAAATCAAGTGGATTTTTGCTAAACACTTGGGCGTACTCTTGCACCACCCGTAATACCCCTTGCTTCTGGTGAGCGGGAGTGGTGTCCGTCCCAACATGGAGTTGCTGACACCATTCCGCCACCTGAGTTGCTGGGTCATTGTCCTCCTCTATTTGACAGGAGTCTAAGGACTCAGCCGGGAGAATAGAATTATTATCAACAGCATGAAGTTTAGCAATGGTTGCATAACGGGGTAAATTTACCTCATCATCTCCCCAATTGAGAAGCCGTACCGGTACTCTTCCATTCACCACCTCTACTACTCCTCTAGCAGTCATAAGTGTAGGTCTATGTTCTGAATGGTGGGGTTCTACTACAGCTTGGTAATTCTGTCCTCTCAGACCTATGGCTGCCCTGCACCAAATGATCATTTCACTCATTGGGGGTATCACAATAGGATCCGAGTCAGTGACCCGTACATTACCAATTTCGCCGTCGGTAAGCTTCGCTTGCTGCTGACACACCAGGGCCCGGATCTCTCTTTGGATTACTCCTCTCTGCCTTGGTCGGGCAATCTCAGCGAGCTGTTGGAGCAAGAACACAACTTCTCCCAAACAATTACCGATAATGTTAGTACCCAAAATGATATTTAAACCGTTCTCCTCATTTACAGTCTTTACTACCAGAAGCCCTTGGTCTTTCAACTCCTCTCTGCCCACCTTTACATCTACACATTTTGTTCCGAGTACTTCTACAGGAAGACCATTAGAAGCATACACAGTAAAGTCAAGGCTCGGAGGTTTAAGACTGTCCATTGACCAGTACTTGGTATATAGAGCATCAGGTATTAGGGTCACCTGTGACCCAGTGTCTAACAATGCTGGAACAGCAATACCATCTAGAATAATAGACAGGTAGGGTCGCCCGCCCACATACCTGCGGTTCCAGTCTAGGGGGCCTGACGGGTATTCTCCTGGGTGTTGGCCCTTGGACCCAGGTTCTGCCCGTTTAAAGGACACTGTGTAGACAGATGACCTTTCCGGTTGCAGCGGTAACAGATGATCTCTCGACGAGGAGGGTGTTGATCAGAGGTTGCTCCTGGGGGTGGCGTTGTCCTCCTCCGGGGGGGGCGACGTCTTCTTTCTTCTCCGGTGCATCCACGGAACGTCCTCTGGGCAGTCAGCTAACAAGATCTTCCCTTCCTCTTCTTTCCGCAGCTGTAGGGCACTCATCACAGCGGCCAGATTTTTAGTCAGCTGGCGCACCTCTGAGCGCAGACAGTCCAATTCACTAGGAGGTGTCACCTGCGTTTTGGTTTCTGCCACTAGCGGGGAACAGGGGGTTACTGCCGGTTCCAGAGTGACTTCACCCTGATGATGTTGGGTGGCCACCTCAGGTTTGCCCAGGGCCGCAGCCCTCTTATTGCCATGTCCTTTAGGGCATCAAAGGTAGCATCAGGATGATCTAAGGACCACCAATTCACAGTTCTGCGTTCCTCTGGGGATCTCAATCCCTGTATAAATTGTTCTTTCAACATTTTATTCTCGTCGATAGCATTTAAATTGTTAATTTGCTTGAGGGCTCTCAGGGCTCCTTGTAGTCGGCAAGCGTAGTCCCGGATGCTGTCACCTGGCTGTTGTGAACAGTGATAGAAGGCCATCCGGAGATCCGTTTCTGTGCGGTCTTCAAATATGGCATGCAGCTTAAGGAAGATCGCAGGTACCGACTCCTGATCAACGGTATCCCAAGTCTCCACTTCCCTCTCAGCAGCGCCAGTTAGCTGCCCTATTAGCACAGCAGCTTTTTGTCTCTCAGGCATGGAGTACATTTCTAGGATGCTGCATAACTTCCGCTTGAAGCCTGCTAATGTGCCTGGCTCACCGCTGTATTGGGAAGCCATTTCGCCCCAGGCATATATGGGAGCGTTAGTGGCATGATCGGGACTACCGGACTGGGTGCAGGGCCTGCGCCCCCATCTGGCGCTACAATACCAGACGGTGCGGGATTGGGGCCTCCGGCCGGGGCCGCACTGTCAGCCGGTTGTTGTGACATCTTAGCGCCCCCTTGGTTAAACGGAGCCTACTGGTTTCAGATGCTGCTACTTCACAGGCACCGCAGTGAGAACAGGACCTTCGTCGCAGGCGCTCTGATGTCAGAGCGTTCACTTCCTGTTGCAGGACCTGCCGATGAGTCAGAGCCAGGGGCGTGTCCAAGACTCCGCGCGCTCTTTCAGGTACGCCCACCTTCTTCTCCAGCGCCTGAGGGCGCGAATATGGCGACAAAAATGGCGATTTTGGCGCCAAAAGTGCAAACAGTCCTTTTTCACAAAAACACTCCACAGGCACACAGGGCTCGCAATGCTGCAAGTTTCGTATCCTGTTCGTGACGCCAAATTTTTTGTGTCGACCCGCCACCACAATTGTGGGTTACCAGGGCAATGGGGTACTCAGAGCCGAGCCCATGGAAGTCTATGGGGATTGTCACAGGTAGCTGTGGCTCGGTCTGTGGCCCTGGCGGTCTGGCGTATGTTGGGGGAATATTTACAGGGGATAGGTTTATATACAGTTCGTGACGCCACCTGTAGTCTTCTGGTAATTTATACCAGCGCTGCTGTAGATCTCTGAGGGGATGATAAGGCAGCTAGATGTCGGGTCCCCTACAGGTGGGACTGGTCCCTCAGATCGGGAGTTAGGTAGGGATTGTGCAGGCATGCAATAATAACTCAGTCTCACACCATCAGTGTCTTTCCATACCTTTACTTGCAAGATGGTAAGGCAGGTCCCAGGGAGGCTGATGGGGTTGATGGAGGATGAGCTTTGAGGCAACAGCTAAGCAACTTAGGGGCCTCCTTTACTGTCCAATGAAGATGAGTACGACCAGCCTGAAGCGTAGTCCCCTCTATGATTCCAGCTTATCCAAAGCTGTGCTTCCCAGTCAATTTAGTGTTAGGAGCCTTTCTATGAGGGAGCTGAATTCTTATTTTGTCCTGCAGAGACTCAAAGTCTTCACTTCCCCTGACCCCAGTTACGTACTGACTATAAGGGGCTTGTTTGCCGCGACCTAGGGTCCGGTAAATCTCTGGTTTTCTCTTCACTATGCTTGTAGCTAATAGTGATCCTTCGGTCCCCAGTGACCGGTAGCAATGTGCAGGACTTTTCCAAGCCAAACGCACTTTTCCAATAATCTTCCTTCCACTTTGCCCTTCGATTTGCTCGACTCTTAATAGTTAGTTCAGTCTTTCTTCCAGTGGGGCACAGCTCTGACTAGACTAAGGTGAATTAGACCACCTGTACCAGCCTCCACGTTCTGAACTGATGACAGGCTCAAACTGGACACGTCTACTCTGTCCAAGGACAGGAAACTGACTGACTAGAATCACTCCCTTCCACACCCCTGCTGGGTGTGTCAGAAGTGTCCATGATGTCATGAAGAGACCTTAACTGTTACCTCTCCACTCATTCTCCTGGTATTGTGTACCAGGGCTACACACTTGCGACGTGCCTCCCGGCGGCGGGTGGCCAAACTTACATGGTCCACCTCCATGGCCTCGGAGGCGGAGGGTGAAGTACCTGTTTTGTACAAACTAGAGTCCAGGTGATAGGACCTTTTGTCCCGCTTGATCTCCATGGAGCGCTCCTGAAAACGCAGGTCAATTCGGGTTGCCAAGGATATTAGCTCTTCCAAGAGAGTAGGTCTGTCCCGTCCCGCCAGCTCATCCTTGATTCTTCCGGATAGGCCTTCCAGAAGTTAGCAACCAGGGCCTCATTGTTCCACGATAATTCAGACGAGAGGGTGCGGAATTTAACAGCATACTGAGCTACCGTGAGAGTACCTTGGCGCAGGCGGAGCAGAGCTGATGCAGTCGAAGTGTTACGACCAGGTTCATCGAAAGTCCTGCGAAAAGCCTCTAGGAAAGATTGAAGATCGTTAACCACCGGATCCCCTCTCTCCCATAGCGGGTTTAGCCAGGCGAGGGCTTCTCCTCCCAGGTGTGACATGATGAAGCCCACCTTGGCTCGGTCAGAAGCAAACATATGCCCCAAGATTTCGAAGTGTAGAGTGCACTGATTGAGGAAACCCCGACACAGAGTAGGATCACCCTGGAAACGGGTAGGAGCCGCCAGACGGGGACCTTGATTTGCCATGGGAACTGGTACCTGATTATTGATAGAAGAGTCAGGTGCAGACGAGGACCCTAGGGAATCCATGCGGTAGACAAGCTGCGTAGATAAGTCGTGATCTTGTCCTGTTGAACTCCCAAACGGGCCACCTCCTGGCACAGATCCGTGGTCGGAGGTCTCTGGGATCCAGCGGGTTCCATGGCCGGAGCAATCTGTAACGAATGGAAGCGGAGGCAGAGGTGGTGAAGTTCACATTCGTTTTTATTTTTTAATGTGGAACCTCGAGACCGCGGTCCGGGGGGCTCCGAAGGGGGCGTAACTAGTGAGCCCCGGGTACCCGTAGTAAGGCCCCTCAAACAGGACCAGAATGGAATACCCGGAGGACACAGGTGCTACCTCCAGTTAGATCCCGGACACGTGGCAGCTGTCCCAGAGGGACCAAAAGGGTAACAAGTATTTACAGAGTCCGTGGAAAGTTCTTGACGGAGAAGGGTAAGGTCCTGGTCCAGAACGGATGGTAGAAGGCTGGCTTCAGTGACCTTGTCACGGTCCACGGGTACGGATGGCTGATGGCGGAACGGGATGACACTTGCGCCAGTAATAGCCGAGATTGTCCAGATTAGCCAGATACGGGTTAGCAATGATCTGAGGAGACAAACAGTATCAGCGAAGCACAGAGACTGAAAACGCAGCGCAGACAGATCAGGAACAGAACCGGATGTAGCAATGATAGAACATGTTGCTCCGGCACTCCCCTAATGGTGGAGTGACCAGATATAGTACTGAGTGCGCAGCCATTGGATAATTAGCTATTTCAAAAGATGCACGCTGCCCCTTTAAGAGAGGCGGTGGGCGCGGCCTCGCGTCCTAAGCCGACTGTCTGGAGGCCTGCCAGCAGCGTGCCAGGAAGTGGAGGAGGACTCAGGACGCCGGAGAGCAGATGGGACAGGAGACCCAGCCCACGCACAGACCGCCGCAGAGGGACAGCCCGAGGAACAGGTGAGTGAGCAGAACGGAGTGCAGAGGCAGCGCTGGGACCGGGTGTAACACCTTCCCATTGTGCCTCCTCCAGAGGTTTACTTTTGAGATGTTATTTAGACCCCGTTCCCGTACTTTTCATGCATATGCTGTAGTCTGAGGGCTTTTTGTGGTTTGTTTGATCACTGTACCAATTGTGGGGAGCACCCATCTTTGGTTAATAACTGTTCTTTCTGAGGTACCTTGCTCATGGGTGATCATCCATTTTTCCTGTTTTCATTGTTGCCTACATTCCATGCACGCTGCTCCCTTTATTTCCCATGATTGTGTCATTGTATTATACATGTTTTCATGCTTTGCTATCCGGGCCATCATGCACCCAAGGATGTGGCTACATGGGTTTTACATGGTTTTATTGGTTTTGTTTTTTTTATTTTGGTGTCAATAAGGCTACTTTCACACTTGTGTTTTTTTGCGCAGCGCATCGTGCGCACATGAAACGCATTAAAAAACGCATGCAAACGCTGCGATATTTAGTCACATCAGCATGCGCATTACGACCAAAAAACGCATCGTTTGCATGCGATTTCAAGCGTTTTTGCATGCGTTTGCGTTTTTTTCTATCAACTCTGTCTCTATCATCTCTGTCTCTATCATCTCTGTCTCTATAATCTGTCTCTATCATCTCTGTCTCTATCATCTTGTCTCTATCATCTGTCTCTATCATCTCTGTCTCTATCATCTGTCTCTATCATCTCTGTCTCTATCATCTGTCTCTATCATCTATCATCTCTGTCTCTATCATCTGTCTCTATCATCTCTGTCTCTATCATCTCTGTCTCTATCATCTGTCTCTATCATCTCTGTCTCTATCATCTGTCTCTATCATCTGTCTCTATCATCTATTATCTCTGTCTCTATCATCTGTCTCTATCATCTCTGTCTCTATCATCTCTGTCTCTATCATCTGTCTCTATCATCTGTCTCTATCATCTCTGTCTCTATCATCTGTCTCTATCATCTATCATCTCTGTCTCTATCATCTATCATCTCTGTCTCTATCATCTGTCTCTATCATCTCTGTCTCTATCATCTGTCTCTATCATCTCTGTCTCTATCATCTCTGTCTCTATCATCTGTCTCTATCATCTATCATCTCTGTCTCTATCATCTCTGTCTCTATCATCTGTCTCTATCATCTGTCTCTATCATCTCTGTCTCTATCATCTGTCTCTATCATCTCTGTCTCTATCATCTCTGTCTCTATCATCTGTCTCTATCATCTATCATCTCTGTCTCTATCATCTCTGTCTCTATCATCTGTCTCTATCATCTGTCTCTATCATCTCTGTCTCTATCATCTGTCTCTATCATCTCTGTCTCTATCATCTGTCTCTATCATCGCTGTCTCTATCATCTGTCTCTATCATCTCTGTTTCTATCATCTGTCTCTATCATCTCTGTCTCTATCATCTGTCTCTATCATCTCTGTCTCTATCATCTTTGGCTCTATCATCTCTGTCTCTATCATCTATCATCTCTGTCTCTATCATCTATCATCTCTGTCTCTATCATCTGTCTCTATCATCTTTGTCTCTATCATCTGTCTCTATCATCTGTCTCTATCATCTGTCTCTATCATATATCATCTCTGTCTCTATCATCTCTGTCTCTATCATCTGTCTCTATCATCTCTGTCTCTATCATCTCTGTCTCTATCATCTGTCTCTATCATCTATCATCTCTGTCTCTATCATCTCTGTCTCTATCATCTCTGTCTCTATCATCTGTCTCTATCATCTCTGTCTCTATCATCTGTCTCTATCATCGCTGTCTCTATCATCTGTCTCTATCATCTCTGTTTCTATCATCTGTCTCTATCATCTCTGTCTCTATCATCTGTCTCTATCATCTCTGTCTCTATCATCTTTGGCTCTATCATTTCTGTCTCTATCATCTGTCTCTATCATCTCTGTCTCTATCATCTCTGTCTCTATCATCTCTGTTTCTATCATCTGTCTCTATCATCTCTGTCTTTATCATCTCTGTCTCTATCATCTGTCTCTATCATCTCTGTCTCTATCATCTGTCTCTATCATCTCTGTTTCTATCATCTGTCTCTATCATCTCTGTCTCTATCATCTGTCTCTATCATCTCTGTCTCTATCATCTGTCTCTATCATCTCTGTCTCTATCATCCCTGTCTCTATCATCTGTCTCTATCATCTCTGTCTCTATCATCTGTCTCTATCATCTCTGTCTCTATCATCTGTCTCTATCATCTCTGTCTCTATCATCTGTCTCTATCATCTGTCTCTATCATCTCTGTCTCTATCATCTCTGTCTCTATCACCTTTTTATCTACACTCCTCACAATGTTGCTTGTGTAGGGGGTTGTTTAAACAAGTGTTTAGACATTATTTACTCCAAAATCGCGTGCGCGCAAAAGCGCTGACGAGCGCAAAGCCATGCGCACGCCAGCGCACCCATAGACTGCAATGTTATTTTTTGCGCATAGCATGCGCACACGTGCACACGCGTTTTTTTAAAGCGGTTGGGCGGAAAAAAATGCAACATGTAGCGTCTAGCGCGTATGGACGTACACCTGGAAAATGCGCAGCGCACCCCAAACGCAGATGAACGCGTGCAAGCGCTAGACCCTGCGCCCGCCATGTTAAAGATAGGGGAACATTGCGTATGCGTCCGATAGCGCACGATGCGCTGCGCAAAAAAAAGCAAGTGTGAAAGTAGCCTATTGCATTTTTTTCATTCTTGTATACCATGTGTGCACACTGTATATGCATTGACTATACCTTCTCTCTTGTTTGCTTCACATGACCTCATGCATTATGCAGCACCCTTTTTGTCTTGCTTATATTGTAGTGCACCCTATTCTATGTGTTACCTGAGATCAGTGAGCTCCTCCACCTCCTCCTCTGTCTGCATCCAGTCACTGCCTTCATAGCCAAATAAAAGGCCTCAACCTGGAGATGATCAGAGCATCTTGAGACAGTAGCAGAATCAGACATGGCTGGGTTTCGCCAGGAGCTTGGTTTGCACAGTCAATCTGCATATCCATAAATAGTTTGCTTTTGACTAAGGCTGGGATTGCAAGTGCAGCCATGAATGGGAGCAAGAGTTTGCAAAATCATTTAGTGTTGTATGCAAGCTTGTCTATTCCCCTCAGTGGGGGGTGCACCATGTGAACACTGCCTTGGCAACATCCCTTTTTGTATATAGTCTTCAATGCTGTTTTGGGGGAGGGAGTGTAATGTATCTAGATCACAAGTTGGATGCACTCCATGAACTGCAACTTTCACTAAAAAAGTGGCTCAAAACGTGTACACAGGTTGTGTAGTGGACTTTTTTTTTATGTTAATGGGATGAAGCCTTTAATTACTGGCAATGATTAAGTCTTATGGCACTCCTAATAAATGTGCACCACTACTCTTGATAGATTATTATTCTATTTCTCTAGATGAGCTGAAGTCACATTCTGGTGACCACGGATGCTCAAATGGGCAAGAATGGACGTCAGAAAATCAAATCCAACATTAGGTGGACCGGAATTGTGGGGTCTCACGGCGCAGAAAGAGGACGCTACACCCAAGCACAGCTGGACACTTTAGAGCTGTAACGTCAAACCAACAAGTATTCGACCTTTCATTAACATGAGGAGCTGGCAAAAAGTCTGTGTATCTGTGAATTGAGGGTCCAGGTACGTTGCCTCCAATAAAGAGCTGCAGGAGTGGGAAACGAGCTTGGGGTGAACTCTACATGTTTATTTCTTAAGGGTATGCCACACTGAACAATATCGCTAACTGGGATCGCTAAAAAACGTCACTATTTAGCGATCCCGTTAGCGATGTTGTTCAGTGCGGCAGCTGCCAGCGACGAGCTTCCTGCTGTGATCTCGCTCGTCGCTGGAATCGTTCCGGACCCTATTTTCTCGTCGGCGCTCCCGCTGGGTAAGTATATATCGCTAGTGTGGCACCTTTTCTTAGCGATTTAGCGGTACTTTTGTACCGCTAAAGTCGTTAAGAAGATCGCTAACGGCGATAGCGTCGTTAACTATATCGCTAAATGTGGCCGCACTTAGCGATATAGAAACAATCCCGCTAGCGATCGCATTAGTATGCGTCGTTATCGTGATCGCTAGCGGGATTGTTTAGTGTGGCAGTACCTTTAGCCCATACAAGGGGTTGGAAGTTGCCCAGTGGACTTCAAAATGGAGGCACTGTTGGTCAAATCATGTGTATACCCCTGCTGATCGGCACACACACTCTCCTCTCTGACTTTTTGTCTTTTTTATAGGTCTGGTTTCAAAATCGGAGTGCAAAAGCGAGGCGTCAGAATGGGATTTCAGAGACGAAACATTCACCATTAATAGAATGTTTCTGAAGACCAAGCTGTACAACATCAGAACACGATACAGCAACCAACAATGGTAGCAAAGAAAATGAGGATCTTGAACAGTCACGTTTTCTTCCTCTGCCACCTTCCATGTGTTATCGTCCATATTCCTACCCATCACCCCATGTTCAGAATCGATCCAGTAATGTCTACTGGCAAAAGGTGTCTTATGGCGCTGTAACGACCCGCCACCACAATTGTGGTTACCAGGGCAATGGGGTACTCAGAGCCGAGCCCATGGAAGTCTATGGGGTTGTCACAGGTAGCGTGGCTCGGTCTGTGGCCCTGGCGGTCTGGCGTATGATTGGGGAATATTTACAGGGGATTTGATATATTTACAGTTCGTGACGCCACCTGTAGTCTCTGGTAATTTGTACCAGCGCTGCTGTAGATCTCTGAGGGGATGGTGAGGCAGCTAGATGTCGGGTCCCCTACAGGTGGGACTCTTCCCTCAGGTCGATAGTTATGATGGGGTAGTGCAGGGACGCAATCAAATAACACAGTCTCACACATCAGCGTCTTTCCATACCTTTTTACTTGTAAGATGGTTAGGCAGGTCCCAGGGAGGCTGATCCAATGGAGAATGTGTTTTGAGGTAGCAGCTGGACAAGTTAGGGGCCTCCTTTACTTTCACAAAGATGAGTCCAACCAGCATAAAGCGTAGTTCCCTCTATAAACTCCAGCTATTTCCAAGCTGTACTGCCCGGTCAGTTTTGTGGTCGGAGCCTTCCTGTGATGAAACTAGGTTCTTCTCTGCTTGGCCTAGCTCAAAGTTCCTATTCCACCTGACCCCAGTTACGTACTGACACTCCAGGGGCTGCTTGCTGTTACCTAAGGTCAGTAAGCCTCTGGGTTTTCTACCACCATGCGTGAAGCTATAGTGGTGCTTGGTCTCCAGTGACCGGTGACAACGTGCAGGACTTCTCCAATCCTATAGCACTCAGAATTCCTACCACTGTGCCTTTCGCCTTGTCCACGCTTGTAGCATAAGCATTCCTCACTTCAAAGGTTATAAAAGTCAGTCCCTTTCTTAACTTCTTTCTTGAGCTTGTTGCCAGACTCTCAGTAATCCTCTAGGCAGGAGCACGTCTCTGAACCTTCACTGTCCTTGGGACAGGAGACTGAAGTATATCTGCAACTCACTTCTCTCTTCTCAATAGAATGTCTCAGTCTGTCTATCAGTGGGGCACAGCTCTGACCAGGCTGAGGTGAACTGGCTCACCTGTACTGGCCTCCACTTTCTGAACTGCACTCAGATTGCACTCAGCTCTGCTGCTGACTGACTAGACCTCTGAATGACTCCACACTGACTTCTGAACTGCACTCTCACTGAACACTCCCTATGACTATACTTTATATACCTGTGGGCGTGTCTAAGTGTGTTTTGGAATGAATGTTTATAGAGCATTAAACTGCTATCTCTCCACACATCCTCCAGGGTACTGCGTGTGCCTTCACACCAGGGCTACACATTCCCCCATGGTAAATGACAGCACTCCCGGGCTGTAAAATACAAAGAGACAATTTTGTTTATGCATTAAACATTAAACATTAACTCGTCCCATCCGGGAGGTAAGGATTTCTTGAACGTTGCAAACAAAACATTAAATATAGAAAAATACAAAATTTTAAATAGACATGTTCATATAATACATAGTATTCTTGTGAAGGACCCGCACCAAACCTTCAACGTGGGTCCTGGGTGGGCTGCAGGACTTAGGAATGCAGACCTCACTCAGTGCCACACCACACGGGTTTTATTATTCAGAGGTAGTTGTGGTGGTTTTATGTAAAACCAAGATAATGCACAAGGTGCAACTATATACAAAAATCAGTTCTTGGGCTGGCTCAGTCCTCAGCCTCGAAGTCCATTGTAAAACACGATAGAAAAAGACACAGATCAAAATACATTTCTAATATGCATTAAATTTTTAACTTTTTACTTTGGTACCCAGCCGGGCATTCTACTCAATATAGAGAAACATAGAAATTATCTCTAGCAATAAAGTGCAAAACTGGCAAACATTCTCAAACTTTTTACAACGTTACATATGGTAGACCCCTGTCTGGATCTTACCGGTTTTTACTGTTTAATTATTTCAACTACATTTTCCACCCCGGGGGCTGGAACAATGCGATGCTCGCACAGGACCGTTCCTATTCCTGGGCCCAGTGCCCAGCACCAAGATCATCGACTCCACCATCGGGGTCTGTGTGGCTGGTGTGCACTGGGCTGGTGGGGATGTCGGGGGTTCCAGCAGGGTGTCATCATCGCTGGTTACCTGCAGGGCCGGTTCACTCCGGTCCTCTAGGCCGCAGGACCCGTCCTCCTCTGGGGACGCTGCTGCAGCATAAGATACTGGGCAAAAAGCAGGCTTTTGTAGTGGCTCAATTGAGATCGCATCAGACTTTTGCGATGCAGAAATGGTCGCAGGTGGCGATGTAGAGTAGGTCGCCGATTGCGATACGAAGATGTACGCAGGGGGCGATGCCGATGCACAATGCTGGTGTGATGCAGAGCAGGAAGCAGGTGTGCGCAATGGCTCAGTTGGGGACGCACTAACCTGCTGCTGTCGCTGCTCCATCACAGACGGCTGGATTTCCTCCGGTGTCCCTACCGGGGATCTGTAATCTGCTGCGGCCTCCTGGCCGGGCGGGCGTTCCGGAACTGGCGGTACCTCCTCAACCTCCTTCGCCTCCACCGCTTCCTCGGTGGGATCAGGATCGGTACTTTTGGGGATAGCCTCCGGTTGCTCCTTAGCCTTGGGCAGCAGAAGTTTTGGTAACTCCAGACGTAGGGGGTCATCGAAGGGAGAGATCACCGCGTCCCACAGCCGCCGCTGCTCCAGGGTACGCCGGCGTCTCTCGATCTCCTCAAATCCAGGTTGTGGCAAAATCATCTTTTTCAGTCGTGCGTTTTCTTCTTTGACTTCCAGCAATGCTTGCTGCAGGTGCAGGACCACGGATGAGTTCCGGTGCTGGTGGCAGCTTGGCTGGGGCACGGGGCCTGCCTTCCTCCGCTTCCCTGCTCGGCTGCACACGTCCTGCTTCCATGATGTTCCAGAGCGTTCTCACATCTTCTCCCTCCAGAGACGTCCGGTCTCTTCCGTGGAGGCGGGGTTTGCGTCTCCTCCTCTTTGCAGGGAAGGTGAAGAGGAGGCGGACCTCCTTTGCTGTAGGGCAGGATCACATATTGTAATAGCACTTTGAGAGGGCAGGCATTTTCTTCGCGCCACAGGGGGGTACACGCCCACGAAGGTACGCCCACCTTCTTCTCCAGCGCCTGAGGGCGCGAATATGGCGACAAAGATGGCGATTTTTGGCGCCAAAAGTGCAAACAGTTCTTTTTCACAAAAACAATTCCATAGGCACACAGGGCTCGCAATTTTGCGAGTTTCGTATCCTGTTCGTGACGCCAATTTGTAACGACCCGCCACCACAATTGTGGATTACCAGGGCAATGGGGTACTCAGAGCCGAGCCCATGGAAGTCTATGGGGTTGTCACAGGTAGCGGTGGCTCGGTCTGTGGCCCTGGCGGTCAGGCGTATGATTGGGGAATATTTACAGGGGATTTGATATATTTACAGTTCGTGACGCCACCTGTAGTCTCTGGTAATTTGTACCAGCGCTGCTGTAGATCTCTGAGGGGATGGTGAGGCAGCTAGATGTCGGGTCCCCTACAGGTGGGACTCTTCCCTCAGGTCGATAGTTATGATGGGGTAGTGCAGGGACGCAATCAAATAACACAGTCTCACACATCAGCGTCTTTCCATACCTTTTTACTTGTAAGATGGTTAGGCAGGTCCCAGGGAGGCTGATCCAATGGAGAATGTGTTTTGAGGTAGCAGCTGGACAAGTTAGGGGCCTCCTTTACTTTCACAAAGATGAGTCCAACCAGCATAAAGCGTAGTTCCCTCTATAAACTCCAGCTATTTCCAAGCTGTACTGCCCGGTCAGTTTTGTGGTCGGAGCCTTCCTGTGATGAAACTAGGTTCTTCTCTGCTTGGCCTAGCTCAAAGTTCCTATTCCACCTGACCCCAGTTACGTACTGACACTCCAGGGGCTGCTTGCTGTTACCTAAGGTTCAGTAAGCCTCTGGGTTTTCTACCACCATGCGTGAAGCTATAGTGGTGCTTCGGTCTCCAGTGACCGGTGACAACGTGCAGGACTTCTCCAATCCTATAGCACTCAGAATTCCTACCACTGTGCCTTTCGCCTTGTCCACGCTTGTAGCATAAGCATTCCTCACTTCAAAGGTTATAAAAGTCAGTCCCTTTCTTAACTTCTTTCTTGAGCTTGTTGCCAGACTCTCAGTAATCCTCTAGGCAGGAGAACGTCTCTGAACCTTCACTGTCCTTGGGACAGGAGACTGAAGTATATCTGCAACTCACTTCTCTCTTCTCAATAGAATGTCTCAGTCTGTCTATCAGTGGGGCACAGCTCTGACCAGGCTGAGGTGACTGGCTCACCTGTACTGGCCTCCACTTTCTGAACTGCACTCAGATTGCACTCAGCTCTGCTGCTGACTGACTAGACCTCTGAATGACTCCACACTGACTTCTGAACTGCACTCTCACTGAACACTCCCTATGACTATACTTTATATACCTGTGGGCGTGTCTAAGTGTGTTTTGGAATGAATGTTTATAGAGCATTAAACTGCTATCTCTCCACACATCCTCCAGGGTACTGCGTGTGCCTTCACACCAGGGCTACACAGCGCAAACATGGCGGTGAACCAACAAGTCTACAATGACGTAATTGGTATGGAGACCATTGACTTGACCGGAGGGTCTTCTCAGTTGGGAAAGTCTCACTTGGCATAAACCGATTTATAGTCAAGGGTTGAGAAAATGAGATCAGTGCTGGAGTCTCTGGACCCACAGTAGCTATAGACCAGAAGTCTTCTAATAAACACAATGTGTATATACTCGTTCCAAACCAGATCCCCAATGACCTCTACATGCCAAGCTCCATCACCTCAGACTTGATCATTAATGACCAGCCTACAGACTAACGACAAGTGTCCATCAGGAAACCTAAGAAACCCTGCTACCATCTGAGCGTGGAGATGGTCTGCTGGTTCCACCAGAAACTCATTCTAGGAAATGTAATTGGAGGGGGGGAGGAATCTTTTTAAATTCCAAGTCTTTACATTTCTAGCTTGGGCTATTCATTAATTATAATGATTATTCTATTGTAGCTGGTTTTAGGTTATTATATTAATACTTATAATATGTAATTGGTTGTGTGTAGATTTATCATCCTTTTAATAAAGATGTCTGTACACGGCATCCGCAGGTTGAGATTTTGGTATTTACGTAAAATAGAAAATCATGATTCTCGGAGGACCACAGTAATGGGCATATGCCAAGATGATGCCAGTCAGACACTACTACCTTTATTATTTTTTTTACAATGTATATAGATACAGACTGAGCCAGATCTGTGCTGACATGGGGCACATATATACTGCAGATTTTCAATCTATATTTTCTGGGAGAGGAAAATGTATAATAATAGTGGCATACTCCGATCCACTCCGATGCGCCTAATGACCTCTGGTGCAGATGTTAAATTGGTGGCATGCTAGGTTGTGTTTTTTTTTTGCTTTTTTTTTCTCTAATTGGAGAATTTTGCCACCATGAATCCTCGAGAAAGCTTTTTGTGAAACGTTCGTTGGCCTGGGCGCTCTCCTATTCAGTACATCTAATGTCTGATACTTAAATTCTTCATAATTACCTTCTACTTGTAACAATTTGTATTCTTTATTAATTTAATTCATTAGATATTGACATATTTTTCACTTATAAGCACATTGACTACACTTAATATTTTTTCTTTACTTTTAGAACAGCATGGTACTTTTTTTTTTACCTATTGCCATAGCTTTTTGACCCATATCTGATGTTACACTCACAATATTTACTATGTGGCTCCCCATTTGTTGTTCTCATACCTTTTTATGTCTGTAAAATGTTTTTGGGTGTATTTAATAATCTACTTTGGATAATTAGTAGTAGTGGATTTGTGTCTTTTATAGGTTCTATGTTGTGAAATCTGCAGCAAATATAGGCAAGTAACTGGGCAAAAGCTGTGGAATTTTTCTTTTTCTAAGGTTATGCAGGAAGTGGGGGTGCAAAAACGACCACTTTTTTCCAAAGCGGTTCCACACAACCTGCAGATTATCGCAGTTCGGCCCCATTAACGTTAGTTTAGCTAGGATGTATACCCCCAAAATATTAGGAAATGGCGAAGAGGTCAAATATAACTTTTATTTAGTTATGCAATAAAAAATGTTATAAAATAACCTCATACAGTGCCAGTGATTAATGTGCAAAAAACACGGGTGTTACATACCTGGTAATGTCTTTTTTTTCATAAGCCATGACGGCACCACGAGAGAGAGGATCCGCCCCTTCAAGGACAGGAAACCTTCAAGATAAAAAGGGCAGCTCCTCTCTGCATCAGTTGTTTTACAGAGCACGAGAGGAACTTCACAGAATAGTACACACAAAATTAGCATATCCATCTCTATATTAACTATCAATACCCAAGGGAGTGTCTAATAACACGAATTCACCGAACAACAAGGAGTGATCAAAATAAGGAGGGAATATAAGGGTGCCGTCATGGGTTACGAAAAAAACACATTACCAGGTATATAATACCCGTGTTTTTCAGTCACCCATGACGGCACCACAAGAGAATTTCAGAGACTTGTAGCTTTAGGGAGGAACCACTGCCGGCAGCACCCTTCTCCCGAATGTGAGGTCAGAGGAGGCCGACAGGTCTAACCTATAGTGTTTGAAGAATGTAGGAGAGGACCACGTGGCCGTCTTACAAATCTAGTCGATGGAGGCATCTGCTCTATCTGCCCAGGATGTCACTATGGCTCTCATGGAATGGGCCTTCAGACCTTCAGGAATAGCCTTGCTTGCACTGACATAAGCCAAAACCTGTACCTTAAGGGTGCTAACTGCTAGGCCGAGCTCTAGCCCCTTCTGAAGGAACTCCAGTATGTACACTAACGGGACCTCCCCTTCCCGCACTGAACCTGAAAAATGTAAAAATTTCCTCCAGATTCTCCCATAGATTCTAGTGGTTACTGGCTTTCTGCTACTAAGCAGGGTGGACACTAACCTTGACAAAAAACCCTTCCTCTATAGATTTGACCTCTCAAATTCCAGGCTATTAAATGCAGCCCGGACATCTGAGGATGGAGGAAGGGTCCCTGGAACAGGAGATCTTGATCTTCCGGAAGGACCCATGGATCCGTTACTGACATTGCCTTCAGCCAGTAGAACCAAGGCCTCTTTGGCCAAAAAGGAGCTATTGGAATTACTGTGGCTCTGTCCTCCCTGATCTTCCTCAAAACTGACAATATGTGGCATACTGGTGGGAAGGCATAAAGGAGCCCTGGCGCCCCTCTATCCTGAAAGCATCTACCGCTCTGGAAACCGCTGGCCGCTCAGGACAGGTACCGCCCCTTCCTGTGTGCTCCTTGCTCGAGGGTTCCACATCAAGGACAGGAAACCAACAGATGCGGAGAGAGGTGGTGCCGTCATGGGTGACTGAAAAAAAGGATGCAACTTTTTAATCCAAATCAGTGTGTGGGTTTGCTTTAAAAAAAAAGTGTATACTCTTGTTTTAATTACAGCACGGCTTTTTGAATAATTGACCGTTCGGTCCATATATCCAAATAACCTTACCTTTATACACAAAGATTTGGATTGGTGCATTTAACAGTGGTTTTACTATTGAACCAATGGAGGAGGTACAGACACAATCCACAAAGAACATCTCTAATTTAGTGATGTCTATATAAAAAAAGGAAGGGGGGGGGTACGTGACACGACGAATCCTCAAGGAAAGACGGACGCCACAGAGAGGCGGCAAAAGAAAACACAAAAAGTGGGGGTAATATCCCTACATTTACCCTAGACTATACTTATCCCTACCTAGCGTGGAGGTTGGCACCCTAGAGACCCAACATTTATTAATAATAATGGGGATGTTTTATGGGAAAATCCTTCACCCCCCATGAGCACTTATAAGGGAAGATATCAGATTTATGGCTTCAAAATTAATGGCAGGACGATCTGATCTTATGAGAAACTGGACATGGAGAAATTTGTCTTTGTTGCCCATAGCAGCCAATCATAGAGCAGCTTTCATTTCATATTCTGCTCTTGTATAATGGAAGCTGCTCTGTGATTGGTTGTTATGGGTGATGAAGACTCATGAATGGCTTCCAGACCACTCATAGACTTTCACTGGCTGGTCCCGCTCCTACTCCTGTAGTGTTGTTGTAAATGTTGCTGTATAGGAGTGCGGCTACACGACATTGTATAGCTGTAGAAGCGGGGATCCGACTGTCACAGCCAGAATCCCCGTACAAAAGGCAGAAATGTCTTATTACTGTCTCTGCCTTCTCCATCACTGTATACACGGCGCTAAAGAAGCTCTATGTATGCGGTAATAATAAGCTCTGACGGCGTTTCCTCCTCCGTTCACAGCAGTGTGTGATCGCTATATATAAGGAGGGGGCAGGAGCTGCTGGGTCTTGGGATACCCGGACACTGCATTTCCCCTGTAACTGGGGCGAATAGACCAGCCCGGTAACAAGGGAAATAAGAGCAAAATAGAAATATTTCAATGTCCCCATCCAAGGTCTTGTGATCTCATGAAGGGGCAGAATGTGTAAAAAAAAAAATAATTGTTACAGAATGGGGAACTAATTCTTAAATGTATTTTAATTTTCCTATGTGGTCAGTAAGTAAAATGGGGAATAAGATCCTTGTTTCCCATAATTTCCACTGATATCGCAGAGAATTTTGGCAGTGACTTAAATGGAGTCCAATGCATCACGAGAGAAAGATTACCACCCGAAAAAAACAAACGAGAATATGACCGTGACTTAACCCCTTAATGACAAGGCTACATTTTTTAAATCTGACCAGTATCACTTTATGTGGTAATAACTCTGGAACGCTTCTCTAGATCCCAGTGATTCTCAGAATGTTTGTTTTTTTTCCTGACACATTGTACTTTGTTAGTGGTACATTTAGATTGATGTTTTGGTTATCAAATTTCTGCAATTTTCAATCTTTTAATGATTATTTCTTTAATCCAGATAATCATACAACACAAACTCATTAATAAATAACCTTTCCCTCGTGTCTATTTTACATCCGCACCATTTGTAAAATGTTTTTTATATTTGTTAGCATTTTAGAAGGTTTAAAATTGTAGCAGTTTTTTTTTTTTTTCCAAGGAAATTTCCAAAACTTATTTTTCAGGAACCTGCCGTCTTCAGTTTTGAAGTGACTCACTGGGGGTCCTATATATTGGAAAACCCCCCAAAAGTGATAGCAGTTTTCAATATGTTGGGGGTCGGTGATTTTAAAATGTTGTCAGGTAGTTCATTAACCCTTCAGGTGCATTTCAGGAATTAATGCAAAGTTGCATGACAGGGAAGAAAATTATTTTTTGCCACCCAAATGTCTCTAAGGGCCCCGTCTCACATAGCGACACACCAGCGATCCCGACAACGATCAGGATCGCTGGTGTGTGCTACATGATCAGCACAGCGACACTGCGGGTAACGTCGCCTAGTTACCCGCAGTGTATGTTGGATACCAGCGCGCTGATGCAGGGAGCTGGTTACCAAGGTACACATCGGGTTTCCAGGCACAGCCCCGCGCCTGGAAACCCGATGTGTACTTTGGTTACCAGGAGATCGCTGGTCTCCGCCTGTCACACGCAGCGATGCGTGCTGGCCAGCGGGAGACCAGCGATCAAAAAAAAGTCCTGGCATTTCTGACACGACCATCGATTCACAGCAGGGGCCTGATCGCTGGTACGTATCAGACATAGCGAGATCGCTGCTGAGATCGCTGTTTAGCAGCGATCTCGCTATGTGAGACGGGCCCTAACTTCTGAACAGGCCTCATCAACCAGCAAAGCTCAAGGCTGCTGTTATTTGGCCATGAATTGACAAAGCAAACATGATCGTAATCTCAAGGTGCTGATGGGATTAAAGAGGAGGCCCCCACACTTTTAACCATTTAGATGCTGTAGGCGCTATTGACAGCAGCATCTAAAGGCCCCGTCTCACATAGCGAGATCGCTGCTAAACAGCGATCTCGCTATGTCTGACACGTACCAGCGATCAGGCCCCTGCTGTGAATCGATGGTTGTGTCAGAAATGCCTGGACTTTTTTTTGATCACTGGTCTCCCGCTGACAGGCACGCATCGCTGCGTGTGACAGGCAGGTGACCAGCGATCAACTGGTAACCAAGGTAACATCGGGTTTCCAGGTGCGGGGCTGTGCCTGGAAACCTGACTTGTACCTTGGTTACCAGCTCCCTGCATCAGGGCGCTGGTAACCAAGGTGCACTGCGGGTAACTAAGCGATGTTACCCGCAGTGTCGCTGTCCTGATCGCTGCCTGTTTGGCAGCTCAGCAGCGATCATGTAGCGACACACCAGCGATCCTGATCGTTGTCGGGATCTCTGGTGTGTCGCTATGTGAGACGGGGCCCTAAGAGGTTAAGCTGCAATAGTTGGTGACTACACTGATGCAGCAAGTTGTCAGCTAAAGTGTACAGCTGACAACTACAGGATTGTCACCCATCGGGGGATGCTATTCATATATCTCAGGGCAGTAAAAAGATGTATTAGTGGTTAAAAAATAGCCCCGTGTATCATGGAAAAAAAAAAATGCAAAAAATACTTGAATATCCGAACAAGAAAAGTTTTTATAGCTCTTTAAACTGCATGTATTATAAGGAAAAAAAAAATAAAATTTGCCTGGTCAGTATTGGGGGTAAATGGTTGAGTTTTCAACTGGTTAATTCCACCACACCCCCCATACGTGGCATTTTTGGGTCAATTTTTAAATGTGTTTGTCACCTGGTGTTTTTTTTCCAGAAAAAAATGTTTCTTTATTTTATCACAAAAAAAAAAACTGATAAAAATGCTCTGGACTTTCCCAGGACTTTTTAAAGCGGCCCTCCACCATGTCACGAGTGACTCTACAGTTGTGATGGTCGCCGTTTATTTCTTGCCGCCTCCTCCACGGAGATTGGCGGCTGCATGGGAGAGAGCAATGTTGTAAGATGCCTCGGTTTTTCCTGCACTGCTCCCCAAGGTATTGTGGCAAACATCTCGGATGCAGGTTGATCTACAGTTTAGGCTTTTTTTTTTTAATAACCGGTACATGACAAGGCAAATAAATGTGGGGACTTCTGCTTGCGGTGCTCATAATAAGTCAAGACATTCTGAAAATTTAGTTTCAGTTTAATGTTCATTTGCACATAATTAACTTGATTACACCATTTTTCCTTCTTGAGATTTTAAACTTTTTGAGTATAAAAATGTTTACTTTGTTTTATTTTTTTTTACACTGCAAGAGAAATACTAAAATGCCGATCAGTAAAAAGAAAAAAAGTCTATATGAAAAATAGAAGACATTTATACTTTTATCAATTTTACAAAAAAAGTTCTAAATTTATTTATATTCTGTGGTTTTGGGGCTACAACCAGTGGGCCGGCACCGGTCCTTTACTCTGAAGCTATTTTTGTGGTATATTATATACCGTATGTATATTGCAAAACCAGCTTTGGAGTAAAGGACAGGTGCCGGCCCACTGGTTGTAGCCCCAAAACCACATAATATAAAGAGAAAGTGGGTAACTCTCAAAAATGGTAAACTATCAAAAGTCCAGTAAAACTTGTAATAAGTGAAATGTGCAACGGGCAAAGTTTCAGCTCCACAAAGCGAAAGGCTCTATGGAGCCAAAACGTTGCCTATTACACATATGGCTTATTAAAAGTTTCACTGGACTTTTGATAGTTTACCATTTGAGTGTCGCCTGCGTTTCTTTTTTTAATTAATATACATATATACAATCCATATTTACTTATTGTAATTAAATTATTGCACATAGGTCCACTCTACGGCCGAGCCGGGTATACGAACAAAAGTTATACCGAGGAGTAAAGTGCCATGTGCCGTCCAGAAACATAATCCACAATCAATCCGGTCTATTTGTAGAGTCTGGCTGCCCATCTGACCTCTATAAATCTTGGTCTCCGGCTGAAGGATTGGCAGCGGAGGCCTGAATGTGCCAGACATTCCCATTCATCTGCACTGGGAACCTCCTGTTGGGTTGGAATCCGTTGTATTGTACGGCAGGGTTGTTTTGGATTTGTCCTCCTAAGTCTATAGTTTGGTTATTTCGACCCATATTATTGTACAAATATTGGTTCCCCATTGAGCCATTACTGACAGTCTGGTGGTAAGAACTAGAGGAGGATTTTGTGATGGGCCTCTGTGTTGACCCCGGATGTGAGTAATGCTGATGCGTTAAGGGGAAATCTTGCTGGTTGTTCCCAGTCGGTTGGATCTGCTGCTGCAAAGGAGCCATTGGTTGCTGATGGTCCATGGAGGTTGAGGAGCAGATGGCAAAGGCTGCACGTAGTCATCTTCAAATAGGCTTCCAAAATGGTCAGAATGGTGGAGAGTGGACTTGTTTCCCTTTCTTCTTGCCTTTGCTCTTCGATTTTGGAACCAGACCTGTAAAGGAAGGAGATGTTCATTAAGTACAACCTATATAATAATTCCAATAGATACAAAAGAGTCGTATTAGCAAGACATTGGATTTCAGGACAATATGTAGGCACAATGGGCGAGTCAGATCTTCCAATGAGAAGAAAGGCTTCTAGGATTGTAGTAGGTCATAGATACCTCACCAACTTTTGATTGGAGTGACCTCATTAAGTGCACAGTTGGTATTACCGTAAGGTACACTGAACCTGGAGGATGGCCATGGTTGGAAACAAAATATCCTTACATGATGGACTGTTGATGATAGTATGGGAAGGACGGGTCATGAAAAATGAGTTGGACGGATGTAGATACATTGATAAAAGGTTGGTTCCAGAAGAAGTTGACCATTGCTTTGAGAAAGCAATATTAATAAAAGTACAAATGATTTCAAGAAGAAAATTCCCATACCTGGATCCTTGACTCCGGCAGTAACATTTCCCTGGCCATCCGTTCCCGACTGTAGATGTCAGGATACATATTACTCTTGAAGTGTTTCTCAAGAATGTCCAACTGGGCTGGAGAGTAGACTGTCCTCTTCCGTCGCTGGCTCACCGCCGACGCTACCCGTTGTAGAGGACGGCTCACGTTGTCGGATTGTGGTGATTGACTAGAATCATAGTTGTCAGAAGAGGCTGAAGAGAAGACATTTCCTACAAGAACATTACAACATTGATTAGATATTGAGATGGAATATACACGATGCTCAAAGAAGACGTTAGAAATCCCTCAGGAGGACTTTCAGATGTACGAATGCCACCTACCATTTGGAGATGTTTGCTGATAATTCTGCTCTTGTTCCATAGTAAACTGAACACCAAGCTTGGTCACTAAGGACTGGAAGAGGTTGAGGGTTCCTGAGATCTAATTTTGGCTCAAGTCCATCCAGCTCACCCTATATAGGAAAGGCTTAATAGGAGGTCCCAGGGATCAAAGTGCTCAGGTGTGAGATTGCCCAGCAGGTGTAAAAATGAAGCCATAGGGTCTGAATACAAAGTAGACAGCATTGTAAAGGGCCATTGCATCCTGGCAGGGAACCAACAGATAAGGGAGTCCCAATAAACATGTTCTCCCCCCTCGTCCCAAAAGAGTTTAGTGAACAGGAAATGTCCAGACACGTCAGCTTTACAATATATTTTATTTTCATGGATTTAAAATGAAATACAGAAAAATAACAGGATGCGTAAAACAGATGATGGACGAACAGATAGAGGTAAGAAAAAAGGGATGGACAGAGAAGAAAATATCCGTCAGAGATAGATCGAAGATAAATTGATATAGATACAAGATAAATGACACATACCGTGCCGAATATTATTTATATTTTAATTTTTGGGGGGATGGCCCAACGAGAACTTCTGCTATGGGGCCCCATGATTTCTATGTACGCCCCTGGATACATAGATTAGATATGATGGTAATAGATAGGACTACACTAACATTCTCCAGTACACTATACGGTAAAACGAATGGTGTCATATAAAAGCAAAACTTGTCCTGCAGAAGATCAAGCTCTAATACAGTGATGTGGACAGAAAAAAAAAAAAGTTACGGCTCTTGGAAGAAGGGGAGGAAAAAAAAAAGATAAAATGGGAAATGGCGTGAAGGAGTTAAGAAACAAAAAGTGATAATAAAAATGTATATATTTTATTATATTTTCTACTAGTGATGTGTGAACGTGCTTGGGATAAGGTGTCATCTGAGCATGCTCGGGTCCTAGCCGACTGACTTCGGCGTGCTCGAAAAATATGTTTGAGACTCCACGTTTGTTCGACAGCCTGTTTTGTAGGTAATCCCTAGATGTGTTGCGGCTGTCGAAGAACCATGAGACATGCAGCATGCAGCCGCGGGGACTCGAATTATTTTTCAAGCATGCCGAAGTCACTCGGTTAGGACCAGAGCATGCTGAGATAACACCTTAACCCAGCATATTCACTCATCACTATTTTCTACCACTCTACAAACACTTCACAAATGATATGGATATTATTTATTTGTAGAATTTGAGATTTGAAGATTTTTTTTTTAGTCCTGAGGAGAAGACATTGAGTGATGTGATAGCCGTCTGCATCAGGGGCATCCTGGGTTTTGATGTAACATAGGCTTCTATTATGGGGGAGGGACAGTGATTTGCTAACGAGCCTGAGATTAGAGGTTGCAGGTGCTTCCATCCTGTGTATGGCTTCCAGGCATGAATTTCCCTTCCTTTACCTGGAGAAGCTGGATGTGGATTCCCACTCTCTCAGGTCACTGATCTGCACATCAGAGCGAAGTGTCGCGGCTGCCATGTCTTCACCTACATCACATCGGTGTACAGGGAAATTCTGATACAAATAATCAAGTCAAGTAAAATAATAGATAACATAACCAAACATTCCACACTATTGTATAATGTATGGCACAATGTGACGCTACTTTTTTTTAAGAGTTATAAATTTTTTTTTATCTTTCTGCTTTGTATTAGTTGGTTTATTCGGCAACGAGTTGTCATTTTGCAAGATGTTTTTTTTTTTGTTTTTTTTTACTATATAGATACATAGGTTGTAAAAAAAAAAAAACCCTTGTTCCATGAAGTTCACCCTCCAATATTCTCAGTCCCTAGATTATCGAACACCCACACTGCCGTTTGTTGTGAGCATTGTCGCCTTTGTGTCTGTTATTTGTCTAGGTTTGCACCGATTCATTATTCTATTTGCGCCTTTTTTTAAGCCTATTTTGTATGCTCTCATAGTGATTTCATGTGTTTTCGTCTGATTCTTTATTTGCAACTTTTTTAAAAATCGCAAAGTTTGCTGAAGCTCCAATTTAGCCCCTTCCCCCCCATCCTATCCCCCCTGGAGTGATTTTGTTAGCGTCAAGCAAAAAAGTAAATTTTTTTATTTTGAAAAAGTAGCAAAAATGATTAATGGCAGAAAAAATACTGTTTTATACTTTGCGCAAAATTCATGAACCAGGAGGTTGAGTGGCGAGCACAGATGAGACGCGCAGGATTAATATCTCCGCCTTCTCTTATTATTATGATCATCTTTTAAGAGACCGATGTCGTCAGCTTTTTTTGGGGGATGGAAAATTAATGTTGACTGCTTCATCAACTCTGACTGGTTCTGGAACCCATTGATGCCAATAAACCCCTTAAATGCTGCTGTCAATTGCAACAGCAGTATCTAAGTGGTTAAAAGAGGGAGAGTACTCCTCATTAGAGATGGGCGAACCTGAACAGTAAAGTTCGGCGTCCATACCGAGCACCTACTGTTTGGGCACGGACACCGAACACAGACTTCACCTAGAAGTCCGTGTTACTGTTCGAGTTTGGCCTCCCGAACACCGAGTATTTGTCATGTGCATGACAGTGGGGCAAACACCGCTTCTGATCGGCGGTAAAATCATCACCGCCGGTCAGAGAGCCGCCTTTTCTCACGCTGTCAAATGACAGTGTGAGCCCTCAGCTGTGATCGGAGGTATGAAGTTTACCTCAAGTCACTGGCTGATGGGACTACTGCTAAATAAATCATTTAAAAAAATGGCGTGGGATCCCCCCATTTTTGACAACCAGCAGAGACCTGGGGGCTGGTATTATCAGGCTGGTAAGGAGCCATGGATATTGGCCCCCCCCAGCCTAAAAATAGCAGGCCACAGCTGCCCTAAAAAGGCACATCTATTAGATGCGCCAATTCTGGCACTTTGCCGGCTCTTTCCACTTGCCCTGTGGTGGTGGCAAGTGGGGGTTCATATTTGTGGGGTTGATGTCACCTTTGTATTGTCAGGTGACATCAAGCCCGAGTTTAGTAATGGAGAGGCATCTATAAGACACCCATTCATTACTAATTCTATAGTTAGATGGTAAATAAAGACACAGCCAGAATAAAATCTTTTATTAGGAATAAAACAAAACACAGTTTTTTTCATTTTTATTTAAAAATAACAAACACAGTTATACTCACCTAACGCCTAATTGCACCGAAGCCCTCGTCTCCTGTAATAAAACTAAAACAAAAAACAACAATATACCATAACTGTCCATCGTTCTGTCCCACGCCGTAATCCATGGCTGGAGATTAATAGTTTTCAACCTGGACGGCGCCAAGATGTGACCGTCCAGGCTGAGAACCACTGAAGAATGAGCTGCTGGGAACGCAGCCTCAGTGACCGGCGGTGACGTCATCCAGGTTACTGCCGGTGGCTTTCCTGCACACTACTCTCAAAGTAGAGTATAATTATTTTTTTACCCACTAGTGATATAGACACAGCGGTACAGTTAAATTGTTTGGCCTGCAAATGGCAAAGAGACGGCTGCAGAGCAGAATGATTTCTTATGCACATACAGACATGGCTGCAGAGTACACACGGCAGCTTTTGGCCCAGTTCTCCCACTGAGTCAAGTACAGAGTGCACACAGCGGATTTGTAGCAGCGTGCGCTACCTAAAACTGTCCCTCACTCCAGCTGCATCCTGTCCCTTCACTGAGCAGAGCAGAATGGCGGCGGCACCCGCGATCCGGCATTTATACAGGCCGGGTCACGTCCTGCTCCGGCCAATCATAGCCAGGTCATTAGTTGGCAGGCTATGATGGCTCCGGAAGTGCTCACAGCCTAAAAGCTTTTTGATTGGCTGTTCTGTAGCCTTTCAACAAACTTTATTAGGCATCTGAACCCGAACAGTAAACCGGATATTCTGTGAAAAGTCTGTATTCAGGGTTCGGTTCTGGATGCTAGGTGTCCAGTACGGACCTCGAACTTTACAGTTTGGGTTCGCTCATCCCTAGAAATATAACATCACATACCATAAATATGTAAGATCCTATCTATTATCTATATCAATTATCTATCGATCTATTAATTATCTATCTATATAGTATCCATTTTTATCTATTATCGATCTATTATCAATTATCTATCTATTATCTATCCATCATATATAATAATAATAATATATGCAGCTAGTTTTATGTTCGTGCTTTTAGTGTTGAAGTGCTGCCTTGAATGCGTTTTTGTGGATTTGGAATAGACTGATTGTTCCTGAGTTTGGGGAAATCGGGGGAGATCGCTTTCCTCCATATGAGGGATTTAACACACGAAAGGATAGGAAGTGTCACAAAGCAAACACCCAAATATGCGGAGCTGAAACTTCACACCATGGAGAGAGCTAAGTGCTGAGATCAAGAGTTCCCCAGCTGATCAAGGGACACCCGGATGTGTCAGTGGTTTTTGATGGTTTTTTTGACACCCGGATGTGTCAGTGGTTTTTGATGGTTTTTTTTTTTCTTTGGATTTGATACTGTTTTCTATATTTTAGAAAATTTTAGATAACTGTTTAATCTTCGAGAATCGGAGTTGTCATTAATAGCGGCCATTGCAGCTTTACACGGCCGGCACCTGCTACTGACGGTGTACTGGGTATGATCAGTTAAAACGGTGCAACGTGTGCCAAATTTATTAACATAGGTACGTGGCCTATAATATAGTATGATAGATTAAATTTATGATAGATACATGCAGAGGATATAAAAAGTCTACACGCCCCTAAAATTCCATGTTTTTGTCATGTAAAAAAATATCCTTATTGATTTTCGCCCATAATCTGTAAAAATCCATTGAGAAAAATAACTGAATAATTTTTTAATCAGAAAAAATGTATACAACCAAAGTAAATAATATGGCTGCATGAGTGTGAACACCCTCTTATAACAGGGGATGTGTTTTTATTTTAGAATTAGCCAATCACATTTATCCTCATGTTACATAGTAGTCAGCGCTCGGCCGCCGTCATTTACTGGGATTCTGATTAACCCTATGGAAAGTTTCAGTGTTCTAGGAGGATTGTCCTCACATTTTCTAGGCCATAAACAGCTGACAACACAGCAAATGGTCTCATTGTTGAAAGTTATCAGTCCGGAAAAAAGGACAAAACCATTTTCAAGGCATCAGAAAAAGAAACATGAGTGTAACTGTGATTGGATAATTCTGAACAGAAACACATCCCAAATATAAGAGGGTGTGCACACTTATACAACCGCTTTATTTTAGTTTTATTTTCCCCTTTGAAATTATTACTTTGTATAGGGAGGGCTGTAGGCCATCATCACTGGAAAGGTGGGGATGTAGACCATTATACTGTGTATAGGAGATGTGGGGACATCATACTGTGATAGGGGGCTGGAGGCCATACATTTGTATAGGGGGCTGGAGCCATAACATTTATATAGGGTTTAGGGCAGCTCTTTGCAAGGTGGGGATGTAGACCATTATACTTTGTATAGGTGGGTTGTACGCCACCATACATTGGAAAGGTGGGGATGTAGACCATTATACTGTGAATAGGGGGATTGTGGGGACATCATACTGTATTTTAGGGGTGTAGGGCACATCATACTTTGTATAGGGGGGCTGTAGGCCATCATACACTGGAAAGGTGGGGGATATAGACCATTATACTGTATATAGGGGTTGTGGGGACATCATACTTTGTATAGGGGTTGTAGGCCATCATACATTGGAAAGGTGGGGGTATAGGACCATATACTGTGTATATGGGATGTGGGGACATTATACTGTGAATAGGGGGTGGGGCCATACAACTTTGTATAGGGGGTTGGAGGCCATAACATTTAATAAGGGGTTGTAGCAAGTACTTGCAAAGGTGGGTTTTGGACATATACTTTGTATAGGGGGTTGTACGCCACATACATTGGAAAGGTGGGGGATGTAGACCATTATACTGTGAATAGGGGGATTGTGGGACATCATACTGTATATAGGGGGTTGTAGGCACATCATACATTGTATAGGCTGACACAATGGAAGTGGGGATATAGACCATTATACTGTATATAGAGGGTTGTGGGACATCATACTTTGTATAGGGGGTTGTAGGCCATCATACATTGGAAAGGTGGGGGATGAGACCATTATACTGTATATAGGGGGTTGTGGGGACATCATACTTTGTATAGAGGGGTTGTAGGCCATCATACATTGGAAAGGTAGGGGATGTAGACCATTATACTGTTATAGGGGGTTGTGGGGACATCATACTTTGTATAGGGGGTTGTAGGCCATCATACATTGGAAAGGTGGGGGATGTAGACCATTATACTGTTATAGGGGGTTGTGGGGACATCATACTTTGTATAGAGGGGTTGTAGGCCATCATACTTTGTAATAGGGGGGTGTAGGCATCATACCTGAAATGGGATATGACCTATACTGTATATAGAGGGTTGTGGGGACATCATACTTTGTATAGGGGGTTGTAGGCCATCATACATTGGAAAGGTGGGGGATATAGACCATTATACTGTATATAGGGGGTTGTGGGGACATCATACTTTGTATAGAGGGGTTGTAGGCCATCATACATGGAAAGGTGGGGGATGTAGACCATTATACTGTGTATAGGGGGTTGTGGGGACATCATACTTTGTATAGGGGGTTGTAGCCATCATACATTGGAAAGGTGGGGGATGTAGACCATTATACTGTGTATAGGGGGTTGTGGGGACATCATACTTTGTATAGAGGGGTTGTAGGCCATCATACATTGGAAAGGTGGGGGATGTAGACCATTATACTGTTATAGGGGGTTGTGGGGACATCATACTTTGTATAGGGGGTGTAGGCCATCATACACTGGAAAGGTAGGGGGATGTAGACCATTATACTGTATAGGGGGTTGTGGGACATCATACTTTGTATAGAGGGGTTGTAGGCCATCATACATTGGAAAGGTGGGGGATGTAGACCATTATACTGTATATAGGGGGTTGTGGGGACATCATACTTTGTATAGAGGGGTTGTAGGCCATCATACATTGAAAGGTGGGGGATGTAGACCATTATACTGTGATATAGGGGGTTGTGGGGACATCATACTTTGTATAGAGGGGTGTAGGCCATCATACATTTGAAAGGTGGGGATGTAGACCATTATACTGTATATAGGGGGTTGTGGGACATCATACTTTGTATAGAGGGGTTGTAGGCCATCATACATGGAAAGGTGGGGGATGTAGACCATTATACTGTTATAGGGGGTTGTGGGGACATCATACTTTGTATAGGGGGTTGTAGGCCATCATACATTGGAAAGGTGGGGGATGTAGACCATTATACTGTATATAGGGGGTTGTGGGGACATCATACTTTGTATAGGGGGCTGTAGGCCATCATACACTGGAAAGGTGGGGATGTAGACCATTATACTGTGGATAGGGGGTTGTGGGACATCATACTTTGTATAGAGGGGTTGTAGGCCATCATACATGGAAAGGTGGGGGATGTAGACCATTATACTGTATATAGGGGGTTGTGGGGACATCATACTTTGTAGAGGGGGTTGTAGGCCATCATACATTGGAAAGGTGGGGGATGTAGACCATTATACTGTATATAGGGGGTTGTGGGGACATCATACTTTGTATAGGGGTTGTAGGCCATCATACATTGGAAAGTGAGGGATGTAGACCATTATACTGTATAGGGGGTTGTGGGGACATCATACTTTGTACAGGGGGTTGTAGGCCATCATACATTGGAAAGGTGGGGGATGTAGACCATTATACTGTATATAGGGGGTTGTGGGGACATCATACTTTGTATAGAGGGGTTGTAGGCCATCATACATTGGAAAGGTGGGAGATGTAGACCATTATACTGTTATATAGAGGGGTTGTAGGCCATCATACATTGGAAAGGTGGGGGATGTAGACCATTATACTGTATATAGGGGTTGTGGGGACATCATACTTTGTATAGGGGGCTGTAGGCCATCATACATTGAAAAGGTAGGGGATGTAGACCATTATACTGTATATAGGGGGTTGTGGGCACATCATACTTTGTATAGAGGGGTTGTAGGCCATCATACATTGGAAATGTGGGGGATGTAGACCATTATACTGTATATAGGGGGTTGTGGGGACATCATACTTTGTATAGGGGGCTGTAGGCCATCATACATTGGAAAGGTAGGGGATGTAGACCATTATACTGTATATAGGGGGTTGTGGGGACATCATACTTTGTATAGGGGGCTGCAGACCATCATACAATGCGCTGGAGGTCACTCTATGGTGATCATGTTGTGTTTTTGTGGAGGAATTCACTGTGGGGGGATCATATTGGATGTGGAGGAGGGCATTTTGTGGGGCATTATACTCAAAGAAAGACATGAAAGACTTATCATAGTAGTTGAGAAAACTAAAGGGCATCTCTGGCCAAATTACATTGATGGCCCAACACTCAGACAGGTGATCAGTATCGGACGGGTTGGAGCCACAACCAGCTCCATCCAGCTCTTCAGTATCTTCTTTGCTTGGACAAACAGTGATGGTCTCTCAGCAGGATGGAGGAGCTTCAGACAAAGTGCAAATGTCTCAGCTGGAAATGACCACTGTTCACCCAGGATATTCTCCAACAGAGCTGCACAAACAGAATGTGACCAGATAAGGTCCTCAGCCAGGACTGAAGCCGCTATGATAAGAGGCTACAATCAAAAGCCATGAAATCAGCTCATGCGGTCACCTATCAGTCTAATAAGCACGGGAGCCTCGGAAAACTGATTGTCAGGGAAGTTAAGGATCCAGCAGGTCCGGTTTTCGGTGACCAGTCATTTTGCTCTCTTTGTTGAAATTGCAACACCAAGAAGGAGAATGATAAAAAAACAAAATGTTCTAAATATCTCGATTTATTCTATTTCATATCACGTTTAGGCCACACAAGCTGCTGAAAGTGGCACCAGCAACACACGGCCTGGAGATGTCTCCTGCCACACTGCGGAGAAATGGCCGCACCACTGGTTCCATCAAATCAATGTACCGCCGAGCTGCGAGAGCACCCGGAATAAAGACCAGAGGGGTCCAGACTCCGCACATTGTGCTGCCCACCATCACGAATGCTCCTTGCTGCCTTTTATATAATGTGGTGCCCAGATCTGGACCCAGGATTCCAGACGAGGCCGGACCAAGTAGAGGGGACAATGACGGCACGTGATCCTGACGCCATGCTTCTCTTCATAGATCCCAGAACTGGGTTTCCCTTTATACATCGCTCTGCATAGGAGCCGAAGACACAAAACTGATGAAGACGGTTTACAATGTTGCTTCATTTTAATGTCAGATGCACAGGAGCAAAAAAATAAATAAAATACAAGGTTGTGAATGTGAAAAAGAGGCCGGGTGCAGTCACGACCATCGGGCTGACAACAAGCATTTTTTGAATTTTCCTCTCTTGGTGTGGCTGTTTGTTTTTTTTTTTTCTAAATCTATACACAGTCTATCATATAGTCTTGGCTTCCTGTGTGTTGTTACCTCCTGCAGGGTGGTCAGGTCTTTAGGGACTTGAGGCCGGTAGGGGTCCACAGTATATCATAGACCTCCAGACGTGCCCCCCGCAGGGTGACGCTGAGCAGCACAATACTGATGAGGAATGACTCGTGCTCATTACACACTAATGACGGTGACCGTAAAAACAATCCACATCACATGGACCCGACACATCCATATGGACATCAGTGAGGCCCGGGGCCGAGTCTGTGACCACTGCATGCAACAACCGGGCCCCCGCACCTGTATACCCCCATACACAACACCCCAACTCCAGAGAGGTATCTATCTATCATCTATCTATCTATTTCTCTATCTATTATCTGTCTATTATCTATCTATCTATCTATCTATATTATCTATCTATCTATGTATTATCTATCTATCCTCTATCCATATTTATCTACAGCTCTGGCAAAAATTAAGAGACCACTGTAAAATGTTGAGTTTGTCTGATTTTTCTCTTTATAGGTAAATTTTTGAGTAAAATGTAAATTGCTCTTTTATTCTATAAACTTCTGACGTCTCAGAATTTCCAAGCAATAAATTTTGTATTTTTTTTCTGACAAAGAAAAATGGTCAAAATAAAAAAAAAAAACCCAGTGCTTTCACATCTCAAATAATGCAAAGAAAACAAGTTCATAATCATTTAGTAACCACAATACTAATGTTTTAACTCAGGACGAGTTCAGAAATCAATATTTTGTGGAATAACCATGATTGTTATTCACAGCTTTCATGCGTCTTGGCATGCTTTCCACCAGTCTGTCACACTGCTTTTGGGTGACCTTATGCCGCTCCTGGTACATAATGTAAGCAGTTCTCCTTTGTTTGATGGCTTGTGACTATCCATCTTCCTCTTGATCACATTCCAGAGGATTTCAATGGGGTTCAGGTCTGGAGATTGGGCGGCCATGACAGGGATTTGATGTGGTGGTCTCTGATTTTTTGCCAGTGCTGTATCTCAGTATCTTTTATACCTATTTTATATTAATCTTACAGTGGCGTAAGGAGGGAATAGAGGGGAAGCCATAGTATTTGTGCTGGAAAGTCTTGGGATGTGTGGGGCGTGAGGTGGGTGCTGGGCTCCCGTCGATGCCTCTGGTAGGAGGCGGTGAGAAGAGGCAGGGAGTGCTAACGCTTTTATCTTCAGAGGAGGAAAGTACATTTCCAGCTCATCCGCATTTTAGAGCAGCTCAGAGGAGGCCATCAGAGAAAGTGCAAAACCTATGAGCTGCAATATGGAGTTCAGTGGAAAAACTTTCCCCCTGGCAAAAAAAAATCCCCTGTAAGATAGGTAGATAGAATTGCAGTCAAAATGATTCAGCCCACTCACAGCAATTGCAAAATATTAGTAAAATTTACAAACTTTCTGTTTTTTTTTGTAATAAACAATGACACAAGAACAATGTAAATAGCTGAAGATAACAAATGTGTCAAGTGGTTTCAACTAATTTAACAGAAAATGACCCTTTTACTGACAACTGCAATATCAGGATTATTCATCTAATTATGACAAGCATCTTATTTCTTAGCAGAGACCCTCTGGCTGTTATGACCTGCTGCCCCTCTGGCTGTTATGACCTTCTGCCCCTCTGGCTGTTATGACCTGCTGCCCCTCTGGCTGTTATAATCTGCTGCCCCTCTGGCTGTTATGACCTGTTGCCCCTCTGGCTGTTATGACCTGCTGCCCTCTGGCTGTTATGACCTGTTGCCCCTCTGGCTGTTATGACCTGCTGCCCCTCTGGCTGTTATGACCTGCTACCCCTCTGGCTGTTATGACCTGTTGCCCCTCTGGCTGTTATGACCTGCTGCCCCTCTGGCTGTTATGACCTGCTACCCCTCTGGCTGTTATGACCTGTTGCCCTTGGCTGTTATGACCTGTTGCCCCTCTGGCTGTTATGACCTGTTGCCCCTCTGGCTGTTATGACCTGTTGCCCCTCTGGCTGTTATGACCTGTTGCCTCTCTGGCTGTTATGACCTGCTGCCCTCTGGCTGTTATGACCTGTTGCCCCTCTGGCTGTTATGACCTGCTGCCCTCTGGCTGTTATGACCTGTTGCCCCTCTGGCTGTTATGACCTGCTGCCCCTCTGGCTGTTATGACCTGCTGCCCTCTGGCTGTTATGACCTGTTGCCCCTCTGGCTGTTATGACCTGCTGCCCCTCTGGCTGTTATGACCTGCTGCCCTCTGGCTGTTAGACCTGCTGCCCTCTGCTGTTCTGACCTGCTGCCCCTCGGCTGTTATGACTGCTGCCCCTCAGGCTGTTATGAACTGCTGCCCCTCTGGCTGTTATGACCTGTTGCCCCTCTGGCTGTTATGACCTGTTGCCCCTCTGGCTGTTATGACCTGCTGCCCCTCTGGCTGTTATGACCTGCTGCCCCTCTGGCTGTTATGACCTGCTGCCCCTCTGGCTGTTCTGACCTGCTGCCCCTCTGGCTGTTATGACCTGCTGCCCCTCAGGCTGTTATGAACTGCTGCCCCTCTGGCTGTTATGACCTGTTGCCCCTCTGGCTGTTATGACCTGTTGCCCCTCTGGCTGTTATGACCTGCTGCCCTCAGGCTGTTATGAACTGCTGCCCCTCTGGCTGTTATGACCTGCTGCCCTCTGGCTGTTATGACCTGCTGCCCCTCAGGCTGTTATGAACTGCTACCCCTCTGGCTGTTATGACCTGCTGCCCCTCTGGCTGTTATGACCTGCTGCCCCTCTGGCTGTTATGACCTGCTGCCCCTCTGGCTGTTATGACCTGCTGCCCCTCAGGCTGTTATGAACTGCTGCCCCTCTGGCTGTTATGACCTGTTGCCCCTCTGGTTGTTATGACCTGTTGCCCCTCTGGCTGTTATGACCTGTTGCCCCTCTGGCTGTTATGACCTGTTGCCCCTCTGGCTGTTATGACCTGCTGCCCCTCTGGCTGTTATGACCTGCTGCCCCTCAGGCTGTTATGAACTGCTGCCCCTCTGGCTGTTATGAACTGCTGCCCCTCTGGCTGTTATGACCTGTTGCCCCTCTGGCTGTTATGACCTGCTGCCCCTCTGGCTGTTATGACCTGCTGCCCCTCAGGCTGTTATGACCTGCTGCCCCTCTGGCTGTTATGACCTGCTGCCCCTCTGGCTGTTATGACCTGCTGCCCCTCTGGCTGTTATGACCTGCTGCCCCTCAGGCTGTTATGAACTGCTGCCCCTCTGGCTGTTATGACCTGTTGCCCCTCTGGTTGTTATGACCTGTTGCCCCTCTGGCTGTTATGACCTGTTGCCCCTCTGGCTGTTATGACCAGCTGCAGATGTGAACCGTAGCCACACACCATCGTCTGGCAGTGAATCTTAGCCCTGTGGCCGGGCTTCATAGGAGAACTGAATTTTCACTATATACTGAAATACTGTAGTATTGGTAGCTTTAAAGTATATCAATCAAATAATCACAGGTTCAAATCCTCGAAGGAGATTCCGCTTGAGGTCACGAACACATGGCCGGACATTCTCCTTTAGGATTTTTTGGTAGACAGCAGAATTCATGGTTCCATTTACCGCAGCAAGTCTTCCAGGTCCTGAAGTAGCTAAACAGCCCCAGACCATCACACTACTACCACCATAGTTTACTGTTGGTATGATGTTCCTTTTCTGGAATGTTGTGTTACTTCTACGCCAGATGTAATGGGACATGCACCTTCCAAAAGTTCAACCTTTGTCTCATCAGTCCACAGAGTATTCTCCCAAAAGTTTTGAGGATCATCAAGATGTTTTCTGGCAAAACTGAGACGAGCCTTTATGTTCTTATTGCTCAGCAGTGGTTTTCATCTTGAAACTTTGCTATGAGGGTCATTTTGACCAGTCTCTTTCTTAGGGCTTATACCCATTTGCGAGAAAAAAAAAGTCAGATTTCCTGACCGAAAAAACTGACAAGTGCTATGCGAGTGTCATGCGATTTCCATGCGATTGTTTTACACGGAACATCAGTATGACATGTGTATGCAATCGGTATGAAATGCGATTTTAACATGTGGTTTTACATAGAGCAGTTCTCTGTATGTAAAAACTCATGTTAAAATAGCATTGTAAAAAAAAACTGTACAAATAGTTTAAAAAGCAAATAATCCTTATATATATATACAGATAGCTTACAAGCCGGCAGATGCCGGGTACAGTATAGACTAGAATAGGTTAGAATATAATAGAATAGATATATACCCTTAGAATAGGTGTGTATATATATATATATATAATATATATATGTCATTGACACACATGTACATATATTTCAGAGATATAGATAGCAGAATAGGTGATAATTCAATTGTCGGCATCTGTAAAATCATTACAGAACCCGAGAGGATATGAGACATGGTTACATACAGTAAACCATTGCATATCTGTTATTTTTTTTTATATGTCCCTCACTAATAATGTTAGTAGTGTGTGTGTTAAATTTTGAAGCTGCAGGTGTTAAAAGATTAATTAACGGAAAAAAGTGGCGGGGGCTCTCGCGCAATTTTCTCCGCCAGAGAGGGCAAGCCAGTGACTGAGTGCAGAAATTAATTGCCTAGAGAGGGACCATTGTTTTTGGGCCTCCCTGGCTAAAAAAAAAATCTGCCCCAGCCACCCTAGAAAAGGCGCATCTGTAAGATGCGCCTATTCTGGCACTTACCCTCTCTCTTCCCATTGCCCTGTAGCGGGTGGCATATGGGGTAATAAGGGGTTAATGTCACCTTACTATTGTAAGGTGACATTAAGCCTGGTTAATAATGGAGAGCTGTCAATAAGACACCTATCCATTATTAATCCACTAGTCTGAAAGGGTTATAAAAAAACACACATCAAGAATAAAGACTTTTAATGAAATAAATAAACACACATTTTTTCCATCTTTATTTGACTCCCAATCCTTACGAAGCCATCGTTCTCCTGGAAAAAAATCCAAAATATAAAAGCAACACTATACCCATACCTGTCCGCCATGCAGTCAAGTCCCGCGCTGCAATCCATCTGAAGGGGTTAAATAGTTTACAACCGGGAGCGGTGCTAATGGGACCGGCCCGGCTGAAAACCACGGATAAATGAAGGAAAAGCTGCCTGCGCATACTCCCCGCCTGACCGGACATGAACTGATTAGCGTGGGAACGTTTCTGAACATTTTCTCACGCTGTCAGTTCACCGCTGGTCAGGCGGTAGTATGCGCAGCCTCAGTGACTACCGTTGACATCACTTAGGCTGCGCTGACTTTCCCACGCTAATCAGTTCATGTCCGGTCAGGCGGGGAGGCTGCGCAGGCAGCTTTTCCTTCATTCCTCAGTGGTTTACAGCTGGGCTGATCGCATTAGCACCGCTCCCGGTTGTAAACTATTTAACCCCTTCAGATGGATTGCAGCGTGGGACTTGACTGTATGGCTGCAAAATTTTACACACAGACACTACTAACATTATTAGTGAGGGACATATATATAAATCTAACGGATATGCAATGGTTTACTGTATGTAACCCTGTCTCATATCCTGTCAGGTTCTGTAATGACTTTACAGAAGCCGACAAATGAATTAACGGCTTTTGTTCAATCTTACTGTGCAAAATATATATATGTGTGTGTGGTGTATATATATATATATATATTCTATGTGTCTGTATCTAGTGTTTTGTGAGCTGTCAGTGTGATTTTACAGTAGCCGGGGATGAATTGCCGGCTTTTCAAAGGACACTGGTGCGTATAAATCGGACAGCATTTGCATGGTGCAAGTGCAGTCCGATTTTTTTTCTCGCACCCATTGACTTGTATTGGCGAGTCTCATCTGAGAATTGCAGCAATAAGCAGCATGCTGCGATTTTTTTCTTAGTCCGATTTCGGCTGAGAAAAAAATGAGACGTCACCTATTGAATAACATTGGTCCGAGTGCAATCCAATTTTTTATCGGATTGCTCTCGTCCGTATTTCTCACAAGTGGGTATGAGCCCTTTTGGTGGAGTCATGAACACTGACCTTAACTGAGGCAAGTGTGGCCTGCAGTTCTTTAGATGTTGTGGCGTCTTTTGTGACCTCTTGGATGAGTCGTTGCTGCGCTCCTGGGGTAATTATAGTTGGCTGGCCAATTCTGGGAAGGTTCACCACTGTTCCATGTTTTCGCCATTTGTAGATAATGGCTCTCACTGTTCCTCACTGGAGTCTCAAAGCTTTAAAAATGGCTTTATAACCTATTCCAGACTGACAGATCTCAATTACTTTGTTTCTCATTTGTTCCAGAATTTCTTTGGATCGTGGCATGATGTTTAGCTTTTGAGGAACTTTTGGTCTGCTTCATTTTGTCAGGCAGGTCCTATTTAAGTGGTTTCTTGATTTAGAACAAGTGTTGCGGTAATCAGATCTGAGTGTGGTTAAGGAAATTGAACTCAGCTTTCCAAAGATGTGATAAACCAGTTAATTTATGGGGAGGCAATCACTTTTTCACACAGGGCCCTGTAGGTTTGGATTTCTTTTTACCTTAATAATAAAGACCTTCATTTATAAACTGCATTTTATGATTACTTGTGTTATCTTTGTCTAATATTTACATTTATTTGTTGATCTCAAACATTTAAGTGACAAACATGCAAAAAAATAGGAAATCAAGAAGGGGGCAAATACTTTTTCACATAACTGTATTTAAAATTGAGAATTACACGAGGTTAATCTACCAGCAAGGACGGACATTATTATGTGCTCATTTGATGTTGTATCTCTTTACATGTCAATAATCGTCCGGGAACGTGCCACGAGACCGATGGAGAGAGATGAGATAACAGTAGATGGCTATGGGATGGATATACAGTATATATAGATAATAAACAGATAATAGACAGATGACGGTTGCTCTACATGATGACTTTGGCCCCTGTTTGTGCCTCTTGGGGCCCCCAGACCTCACTCCCAATTGTCTCACAATACCCCCTGCCCCAGGAGTCCATTCATATGAGGTGACAATGTGTTATCAGGGCCAGGGTGTGA
The DNA here is from genome assembly GCA_033576555.1 of Oophaga sylvatica. NCBI lineage: Eukaryota > Metazoa > Chordata > Amphibia > Anura > Dendrobatidae > Oophaga > Oophaga sylvatica. The sequence goes on along the minus strand of JARQOD010000005.1, from coordinate 536,208,320 downwards.
ATAATGCAGCTGTGATAATGCGGCCGCCCAGTTCCTGTGTCTTTTATTCTTCTCTCATTGTCTTCACAGAACAGGAAAAGATGAGACTTTTGTGAATTGGAATAATAATGGTGTTTGTTCTGGAGAAAGGAACATCCTGAGAGTGAAGTGTTACTGATTACCATAGAGCTCCAACTCCTCTGCAGGAAGCTACACCAGATATTCTGTCTGCAGCAACCCCTAGAGGAAGCTCCTGGTATTACACATATATAATAATAATACTCCATATGAGAACAATGCTCTGCGTGTCCCGACACCGTTCTATCATAACTGTGATGCTCTGCGTCTCCTGACAATTTTCTATCATACCAGAATCCCGGAGTGTCTATCAGCCATATCCTCCTCCTTCATCTTTCGCTTCCTAAAACTCAATGTAGACAAAACCGAACTCATCATCTTTCCTCCATCTCACGTATCTTCCCTACCCAATCTACCTATTATGGTAAATGGCATCACGATCTCTCCTGCACCTGAAATCCGCTGCCTCGTGGTAACTCTCGACTCTGCCCTGTCCTTCAAACCACACATCCAAACTCTTGCCACCTCCAACTTAAAAACATTTCCAGAATCCGTCCCTTCCTCAGCCCTCAATCTACTAAAACTCTTGTGCATGCCCTCATCATCTCCCGCCTTGATTACTGCAACACCCTCCTCTGTGTCCCTCCCCGTCAACTCTCTTGCACCACTCCAGTCTGTCCTCAATTCTGCTGCACGACTAATCCACCTCTCCCCTCGCTACTCCCCTGCTTCTCCCCTCTGCAAATCCCTCCACTGGCTCCCAATTCCCCAACAAATCCAGTTCAAACTACTAACACTGACCTACAAAGCCGTCCACAACCTGTCTCCTCCCTATATCTCTGAACTAATCTCCCGATATCTTCCTTCACGTAATCTTCGATCCTCCAAGACCTCCTACTATCCTCCAAACGTATTCGTTCCTCACACAACCGCCTCCAAGATTTCTCCCGAATATCCTCCATCCTCTGGAACTCCACGCCTCAACATGTACGATTATCCACCACCCTTGGATCCTTCAAACGGAACCTGAAAACCCATCTCTTCAGGAAAGCCTACAGCCTGCAATAACCATTCCGCCTCGCCATCTCCCGAGCTGTTGCCTCACCATCTCCACCAGAGCTGCCGCCTCATCATCTCCACCAGAGCTGCTGCCTCATCACCACCACCAGAGCTGCCGCCTCATCACCACCACCAGAGCTGCCGCCTCGCCACCACCACCAGGGCGGCCATCACCAGAGCTGCCGCCTCACCACCACCACCAGAGCTGCCACCTCACCATCTCCACCAGAGCTGCCACCTCACCACCACCACCAGAGCTGCCACCTCACCATCTCCACCAGAGCTGCCGCCTCACCACCACCACCAGAGCTGCCACCTCACCATCTCCACCAGAGCTGCCGCCTCACCACCACCACCAGAGCTGCCACCTCACCATCTCCACCAGAGCTGCCGCCGCCACCACCAGAGCTGCCGCACCCCCGACCTTCTGTTTCTTCCCCATTATCCCGTAGAATGTAAGTCCGCAAGGACAGGGTCCTCTTCCCTCTGTACCAGTCTGTCATTGTAAATTTGTTTACTGTAAACGATATCTATAACTTTGTATGTAACCCCTTCTCATGTACAGCACCATGGAATTAATGGCGCTATATAAATAAAAAATAAAATACCTGCACTGCTCTGCGCATCCTGACCCCTTTGTATCATAGCTGCGATGCTCTGTGTATGTTGACTCTTCTATAACTGCGATGCTCTGCGTGTCCTACCGTTCTAGCATAGCCGAGATGCTCTGCACGCACCTACACCTATCGTAGCTGCAATGTTCTGTGTCCTCACACAGTTCTATCATAGCTGTGATGCTCTGCATGTACTGACACCTTTCTATCATAGCTGCAATGCTCTGCGTGTCCTGACACCTATCATAGCTGCAATGCTCTGTGTCCAGACGCCGTTCTATCATAGCTGAGATGCTCTGCATGTACTGACACCGTGTTCTATCATAGCTGCGATGCTCTGCGTGTCCTGACACATTTCTATCATAGATGCGATGCTCTGTGTCCGGACACTGTTCTATCATAGCTGAGATGCTCTGCGTGTTCTGACTTTCTATCATAGCTGTGATGCTCTGCATGTCCTCACACTGTTCTATCTTAGCTGTGATGCTGTGCATGTTCTCACACCGTTCTATCATAGCTGTGATGCTCTGCGTGTCCTCACATTGTTCTATCATAGCTGCGATGCTCTGTCCTCACACTGTTCTATCATAGCTGTGACGCTCGGCGTGTCCTCACACCATTCTATCATAGCTGTGACGCTCGGCGTGTCCTCACACCATTTTATCATAGCTGCGATGCTCTGCGTGTCCTGATACCTTTCTATCATAGCTCCGATACTGTGTTCTCACACCATTCTATCATAGCTGCGATGCTCAGCATGTCCGCACACTGTTCTATCATAGCTGCGATGCTCTGTGTATGTTGACTCTTCTATAACTGCGATGCTCTGCGTGTCCTGACACCGTTCTATCATAGCCGAGATGCTCTGCACGTACCTACAGCTATAGTAGCTGCAATGTTCTGTGTCCTCACACAGTTCTATTATAGCTGTGATGCTCTGCATGTACTGACACCTTTCTATCATAGCTGCAATGCTCTGCGTGTCCTGACACCTATCAAAGCTGCAATGCTCTGTGTCCAGACGCCGTTCTATCCTAGCTGAGATGCTCTGCATGTACTGACACCGGTGTTCTATCATAGCTGCGATGCTCTGCGTGTCCTGACACATTTCTATCATAGATGCGATGCTCTGTGTCCGGACACTGTTCTATCATAGCTGAGATGCTCTGCGTGTTCTGACTTTCTATCATAGCTGTGATGCTCTGCATGTCCTCACACTGTTCTATCTTAGCTGTGATGCCGTGCATGTTCTCACACCGTTCTATCATAGCTGTGATGCTCTGCGTGTCCTCACATTGTTCCATCATAGCTGCGATGCTCTGTCCTCACACTGTTCTATCATAGCTGTGACGCTCGGCGTGTCCTCACACCATTTTATCATAGCTGCGATGCTCGGCGTGTCCTCACACCATTCTATCATAGCTGTGATGCTCTGAGTGTCCTCACATTGTTCTATCATAGCTGTGATGCTCTGTGTCCTCACACCATTCTATCATAGCTGTGACGCTCGGCGTGTCCTCACACCATTCTATCATAGCTGCGATGCTCTGCATGTCCTGACACCATTCTATCATAGCTGCAATACTCTGCGTGTCCTCACACTGTTCTATCATAGCTGTGATTCTCAGCGTGTCCGCACACCGTTCTATCACAGCTTGAGATGCTCTGTGTGTCCTCACACCATTCTATCATAGCTGCGATGCTCTGCGTGTCCTGACACCTTTCTATCATATCTCCGATACTGTGTGTTCTCACACCATTCTATCATAGCTGCGATGCTCTGCATGTCCTGACACCATTCTATCACTGCTACTCATGTCCTTACACCATTCTATCATAGCTGCGATGCTCTGCATGTCCTGACACCATTCTATCATAGCTGCGATACTCTGAGTGTCCTCACACTGTTCTATCATAGCTGCGATGCTCTGCGTGTCCTCACTCCGTTCTATCATAGCTGCGATTCTCTGCGTATCCTCACACTGTTCTGCCATAGCTGCGATGCGCTGCGTGTCATCAAACCGTTCTGTCATAGCTGCGATGCTCTGCGTGCCCTGACACCGTTCTATCATTTTCCCGACTGGATTTGAGCAGGATAAGATGTGAACAATTTCTTCGCCCCGTGATGCAGATTTCAAGTCCACGGTTCGTTCATTCTGCTGCAAAATGATTGCAGATTCTTGTATTTCTTGCATTAGCCGCAGCGCTGCACAGAGATCGTCGCCCCCGAAATAAATCTCCGTCCCCACTGAGCTCACAATCTAATTTCCCTATCTTAGCGGCACAGACTAGGACCAATCAGAACAGCTGGGAGAAACTGATGGGATCACATGCAGCCTCACATTTACTCATCAGTTTATGTCATAAATGGAGCTTGAAATAGTCACAATTTGGCTTAAAAAAATGCAAACGTTATAAATTGTGCAAATATTTTTGCTTTTTGCACCATGTTATCCAAAATTTGAAAAAAGGACAGTGGTTTACGAGTCGTATGAAGGGTATGCCACACTAAGCGAGATCGCTAACGAGATCACTACTGCGTCACCATCTGTGACGCAGTAGCGATCTCGTTAGCGACGCAGCTGTGTGTGACATGTAGCAGCGATGTGGCCCCTGCTGAGATGTCGTTGATCGCTCATGAACTTTCTGAGCCGTTTTTTGGTCGTTGGTGTCCCGCTAGTGAGCCTGAATCGCTGAGTGTGACACCCTTTATGAACGACTTTACCAGCGTCGCAGGCGGGACTAGGTTTTCCCAACGACCGCAGAAGTCGTTATACAGATCGCTGATGAGATATGTTTGGAATCACACAGCTAAGTCGCTAACGAGATCGCTACTGCGTCATAAAAGGTGACGCAGTAGTGATCTCGTTAGCGATCTCGCTTAAGGTACTGCCACACATCACGATGCAAGCTAACAAGATCGTTGGTGTGATCTCTTTTAGGTCGCTAGTAGCTGCCAAACAGGAGATCTCATAAACGACTCATCAGCGGTCAGCGATCTCTTTAACGACTTTGGCGGTCGTTAGGATCTGTCATCAGCATGTACTGAGCGCTTCTGATTCATAGGAATTTCCAGCATCGCTCCTGCTCTCTGCGTCCTGCTAGCCTGCTTTGCAACTTCTGCGATCCTCTCTGTGACGCAAAAGAGAACCTACAGATATTGCGATCCACTCCGTGACGCTAAAAACCCATATGCGTCACAAACGAGGTTGCTCGTCGTTCGCAAAAGGTGCCAAACACAGCGATATAGGCTCACCAGCGGGACGCCATCGATCAAAAAACGGTCCAGAACGCTAGTGAACGATCAGCGACATCACAGCAGGGGCCACGTCGTTGCTACATGCCACACACAACGAGGTCGCTAAAGAGATCGCTAAATAGTGAAGTTTTAGAGATCTCGTTTAGTGTGGCATACCCTTTAATCAGATTTAACAACTTCAGCCAGTTCTGAAGAGTAGGTGAATGATGGCGGTGTCTGCAGAGGAAATGGGGAAGCGATTTACATGGCAGTTGGCGCCTCCTCGTGGAATAGTGCAGAACTGCATGCTGCATTCAACTGTATTGATCATCTGCGATTGTTGTCACCAATTTACCTTCTCCTCTCGCTCTCTCCAGTTACTGGAAGACTATAACTCCCAGCAGGCACTAACTGCGGCTGGTAGGAGGTAACAGATAGAATACAGAAACGGCTCTGGACATGACAGGAATCACAACGAAACAACCTGGGTTGTAGAGAAGTGGAGCCTCGGGACGTTACATATATTTATGGAGCAGGCTTCCAATTCATAAACTATATACCAGAGGAGGTCTTCAGGCAACAACCATGATGGATTATACATTTATTTAGTCCCTAACGCAACCTTCATTTTCTTCACCCCCATAAACAAGAGTTTTATTGATAACACAGTGACTGGAGCAGCAGAATAGTGAGTGCAGCTCTGGAGTGTAATACAGGATGTAACTCAGGATCAGTAATGTATGTACACAGTGACTGCACCAGCAGAATAGTGAGTGCAGCTCTGGAGTATAATACAGGATGTAACTCAGGATCAGTAATGTAATGTATGTACACAGTGACTGCACCAGCAGAATAGTGAGTGCAGCTCTGGAGTGTAATACAGGATGTAACTCAGGATCAGTAATGTAATGTATGTACACAGTGACTGCACCAGCAGAATAGTGAGTGCAGCTCTGGAGTATAATACAGGATGTAACTCAGGATCAGTAATGTAATGTATGTACACAGTGACTGCACCAGCAGAATAGTGAGTGCAGCTCTGGAGTATAATACAGGATGTAACTCAGGATCAGTAATGTAATGTATGTACACAGTGACTGCACCAGCAGAATAGTGAGTGCAGCTCTGGAGTATAATACAGGATGTAACTCGGGATCAGTAATGTAATGTATGTACACAGTGACTGCACCAGCAGAATAGTGAGTGCAGCTCTGGGGTATAATACAGGATGTAACTCAGGATCAGTAATGTAATGTATGTACACAGTGACTGCACCAGCAGAATAGTGAGTGCAGCTCTGGAGTATAATACAGGAGGTAACTCAGGATCAGTAATGTAATGTATGTACACAGTGACTGCACCAGCAGAATAGTGAGTGCAGCTCTGGAGTAAAATACAGGATGTAACTCAGAATCAGTAATGTAATGTATGTACACAGTGACTGCACCAGCAGAATAGTGAGTGCAGCTCTGGAGTATAATACAGGATGTAACTCAGGATCAGTAATGTAATGTATGTACACAGTGACTGCACCAGCAGAATAGTGAGTGTAGCTCTGGAGTATAATACAGGATGTAACTCAGGATCAGTAATGTAATGTATGTACACAGTGACTCCACCAGCAGGATAGTGAGTGTAGCTCTGGAGTATAATACAGGATGTAACTCAGGATCAGTAATGTAATGTATGTACACAGTGACTGCACCAGCAGAATAGTGAGTGCAGCTCTGGAGTATAATACAGGATGTAACTCAGGATCAGTAATGTATGTACACAGTGACTGCACCAGCAGAATAGTGAGTGCAGCTCTGGAGTATAATGCAGGATGTAACTCAGGATCAGTAATGTAATGTATGTACACAGTGACTGCACCAGCAGAATAGTGAGTGCAGCTCTGGAGTACAATACAGGATGTAACTCAGGATCAGTAATGTATGTACACAGTGACTGCACCAGCAGAATAGTGAGTGCAGCTCTGGAGTACAATACAGGATGTAACTCAGGATCAGTAATGTAATGTATGTATAGTGACTGCACCAGCAGAATAGTGAGTGCAGCTCTGGAGTATAATACAGGATGTAACTCAGGATCAGTAATGTAAAGTATGTACACAGTGACTGGAGCAGCAGAATAGTGAGTGCAGCTCTGGAGTATAATACAGGAGGTAACTCAGGATCAGTAATGTAATGTATGTACACAGTGACTGCACCAGCAGAATAGTGAGTGCAGCTCTGGAGTAAAATACAGGATGTAACTCAGAATCAGTAATGTAATGTATGTACACAGTGACTGCACCAGCAGAATAGTGAGTGTAGCTCTGGAGTATAATACAGGATGTAACTCAGGATCAGTAATGTAATGTATGTACACAGTGACTCCACCAGCAGATAGTGAGTGTAGCTCTGGAGTATAATACAGGATGTAACTCAGGATCAGTAATGTAATGTATGTACACAGTGACTGCACCAGCAGAATAGTGAGTGCAGCTCTGGAGTATAATACAGGATGTAACTCAGGATCAGTAATGTATGTACACAGTGACTGCACCAGCAGAATAGTGAGTGCAGCTCTGGAGTATAATGCAGGATGTAACTCAGGATCAGTAATGTAATGTATGTACACAGTGACTGCACCAGCAGAATAGTGAGTGCAGCTCTGGAGTATAATACAGGATGTAACTCAGGATCAGTAATGTATGTACACAGTGACTGCACCAGCAGAATAGTGAGTGCAGCTCTGGAGTATAATACAGGATGTAACTCAGGATCAGTAATGTAATGTATGTACACAGTGACTCCACCAGCAGGATAGTGAGTGTAGCTCTGGAGTATAATACAGGATGTAACTCAGGATCAGTAATGTAATGTATGTACACAGTGACTGCACCAGCAGAATAGTGAGTGCAGCTCTGGAGTATAATACAGGATGTAACTCAGGATCAGTAATGTATGTACACAGTGACTGCACCAGCAGAATAGTGAGTGCAGCTCTGGAGTATAATGCAGGATGTAACTCAGGATCAGTAATGTAATGTATGTACACAGTGACTGCACCAGCAGAATAGTGAGTGCAGCTCTGGAGTACAATACAGGATGTAACTCAGTATCAGTAATGTATGTACACAGTGACTGCACCAGCAGAATAGTGAGTGCAGCTCTGGAGTACAATACAGGATGTAACTCAGGATCAGTAATGTAATGTATGTATAGTGACTGCACCAGCAGAATAGTGAGTGCAGCTCTGGAGTATAATACAGGATGTAACTCAGGATCAGTAATGTAAAGTATGTACACAGTGACTGGAGCAGCAGAATAGCAGTGCAGCTCTGGAGTATAATACAGGATGTAACTCAGGATCAGTAATGTAATGTATGTACACAGTGACTGGAGCAGCAGAATAGCGAGTGCAGCTCTGGAGTATAAGACAGGATGTAACTCAGGATCAGTAATGTAATGTATGTACACAGTGACTGCACCAGCAGAATAGTGAGTGCAGCTCTGGAGTATAATACAGGATATAACTCAGGATGAGTAATGTATGTACACAGTGACTGCACCAGCAGAATAGTGAGTGCAGCTCTGGAGTATAATACAGGATGTAACTCAGGATCAGTAATGTAATGTATGTACACAGTGACTGCACCAGCAGAATAGTGAGTGCAGCTCTGGAGTATAATACAGGAGGTAACTCAGGATCAGTAATGTATGTACACAGTGACTGCACCAGCAGAATAGTGAGTGCAGCTCTGGAGTATAATACAGGATGTAACTCAGGATCAGTAATGTAATGTATGTACACAGTGACTGCACCAGCAGAATAGTGAGTGCAGCTCTGGAGTATAATACAGGAGGTAACTCAGGATCAGTAATGTATGTACACAGTGACTGCACCAGCAGAATAGTGAGTGCAGCTCTGGAGTATAATACAGGATGTAACTCAGGATCAGTAATGTAATGTATGTACACAGTGACTGCACCAGCAGAATAGTGAGTGCAGCTCTGGAGTATAATACAGGAGGTAACTCAGGATCAGTAATGTAATGTATGTACACGGTGACTTCACCAGTAGAATAGTGAGTGCAGCTCTGGAGTATAATACAGGATGTAACTCAGGATCAGTAATGTAATGTATGTACACAGTGACTGCACCAGCAGAATAGTGAGTGCAGCTCTGGAGTATAATACAGCATACAATGGCCAGTGTGTCTTGTGTGTCTCCAACCATACAACACTTTATTTTAATAAAAAACCTTTCATAATACGACCACACATTCACATTACATATCCATCCTCAGAAAATAAAGCATACGCGGTACACCAGAAATCTTAGAATATTTTTTTCTTTTTAAACTATACAAGCGCCGGAGGGTGCGGACCCCCCGCGGCGACTCTGCTCTGTACAATACCATAAAATACTTCATTATTTGTGGCTCTAAAATATTGGGGAACACTTTACCTACATCTAGTTCTTAAAACAAATGTGAAATGTTTTGTCGTTCACCCCGATACACGAGTCTCTACAAAATAAACATCTGGAAGGACCCTGCAACGTTCCGGATCTCTGCTTTATGCCAAGTCACACCTGGAAATGTGGGGGCCTCCCACAGACCCCATCTGGGTGGGTGATGGCTGCCGCCACATGGTTGGGGTCAGAGATATTAATATGAACAGTCTGTAACATGGAGAAGAACTTTATGTAACTTTGGAGGAACTCTGCACAAGTTATTCAGCATTTCTTAAAGGGGGTCCCCAACTTTTTTTTTCTATGTTCTGCTTAATGAGGCTGTGAAAGACCAAAAAAACACCTTAACTTAAAAGGGGCATCATCACCCTTAGGGGTCACTGGCTGCATCGCTGTAGGAGCCTCAGGCATGACAAGTTATAATAGCCACACACACATCCCCTTAGTCATTGTCGTGAGTTGGTTCTCCGATTAAAGGGACTTGCGCTTAAGAAATGGCCAAATATCTCTGGCAAAGCACCTCTGCACTGAAGCAACACTTTGGTTTCCTATTAATAAAGCTGAACGTGGAGCCCCATCTTGGATGATCATTTCTGAGTCAGAGCTCCAAATTCTCTGCTCCCTTCAGACCCTGGCTGTGATAATATTGTCTGCCTGCAGCCACCACTAGGGGGAGCTCAGGACACGTCTTCAGTAAAGCATTGAGCTCCCCCTGGTGGTGGCCACCAAAACGTCATTCTTCAATGCAATGTCTGTGTGAAGGGAAGCGGACGTGGAGCTTTGACCCCGACACAGATCAGGACTGAGCAACGATCCAACTTAGAGGGAAACGCTTCAATAAAAACATATGCAAATGTTAAAAGATAAATTTTGCCATTTCAAGATCCCTACTTGCTGTCAGTGAATGGGAACATTTGTGCAGCAGATGTATTGAGCTCCTAGACTCGGATCGGTGGCACCGGACACCACTGCGATTTGTAGTCAGCCGTGAGAAGTATTAGGTCTGTACACATTAGGTTTGTTTTTTTGTCTTTCTGTATTGAAACATCCAGAGCAGCAAGCAGAGATCTTGAAAATCAAACTTTTAACTGAAGGCGGATTAAAGAGACTGTGTCGATGCTCTCGTACTTGTACCGGCCATGAAATGTTGTTTCTGGAGCAGCTTTTGTTATGGCTGTATGTCCCTCTGTTATTCCTCCTGGAAACGTATGAATGAATTGACAAAGCTCCGGCTGTATAGACGCATGAAATGGTAACGCCCAGTTGTTGAATTACTCCGACATTTGCTGGAGGAACAACGGAGGGACAGATTTTCATAAAAACCAGCTTCAGAATGGTTATTTCATGAGCAAAACAAGTATTTATGAAAACTGATAGAGCCAACAGGTCGCCTTTACTTACATAAAAAAAAAAAAAAAAAAAAAAGAGGAAAACCGCTTTAAAATAGGAGTCCAAAAATAATTTCATGAAAAAAACCCTACACAAAATTCTTCTTGCACGTCCCCAAACTTTTCGGGTGGGGGGTGTCCTTCACAGACAGGTCACCGGAAATCCCTCTTAAAAATCCACCGACTTTCTGCGATGTCCAGGACGGAGGGCCGTCTCGGGATCACTGGGCGTCTTCAAATCTGCAAATTGGAGCAATTTTCTTTTTATTGTGGCTCGGCAACACTAACGTCATGCGGTCATCCGTAGGACGAAGGAAAAAGTAGGTGAGGTCCGTAATGCTGGTTCAACTTTTTTTTTGTGATTTTCTCTTTTTTTCCTTTTAATACAAACAAGAGTCTATTATCTGCAAATTATAGACAAGTCCGGCTGGAAGAACCAAAAAAAAAACAAAAACCCCCAAAAAACGATAAAACCAGTGGGCGAATTATCAGTCCCTGTTTGTGTTATTGGCGGAGAAGGCGTGCAGGTTTCCCATCTGACTCAGTCCGCTCTGAATGTGCGCCACGTGGATCTCGACGTTGTTCTGAAAACAGCTGCAAGGAGAGACAAACACATGGGGTATAAGCCTCGGGAATGACTCCGTTCACTGACAGCAAGCATGGATCTTACATAGGGCGAGCCTGACATTAGTGACGCACAACCCTCTCTTCTTGAAATCGCGTCCGATAGGAGTTCCTCGTACCGGTGTTCTTACCGCCATATCCGGTCCCTTCCCAATGCCCACCCCCATCACAGGAGCGTCCCGCAGCGGCCCCCAATATCAGCAGAACCAACACCCTTTTGTGTTTCTGTAGGCCCTGATGCGGCAGGATATGAATATCGTCCATCCATCCGCCATCATTTTGGGGGTCCCTACCGTTTCTGTTAAGGGGATATAGGATGGGGACGGGATGGAGGGGGTTAATCAAATCAATATCAGGGGGAGGTGTGATAAATCCTAAAACAGTCCTTCATGCACAGGCCGGGTTTTATGGGGCAGGTGTCGCACTGGTAGATGGTGTCCTTCCTTATCCCCCGCTTGGAGCACACTCTGCACCTTTTTTGGGACCTTCCCTTCTTTCCAGTCTGGGGAACTTCACAAGGAAAATGTTGCCCCGGTACGACACGGGTGGTCTCGCTGGTAGAAGATGTGCTCGTGCCCTGCGATTCCTTGTTTCCAAATATTGGGGAGGTGTGATAAATCCTAAAACATTCCCTCATGCACAGCCCGGGTTTTACAGGGCAGGTGTTGCACTGGTAGCTGGTGTCCTTCCTGATCCCGTTTTTGGAGCAGACTCTGCACCTTTTCTGGCTCCTTCCCACCTTTCCAGTTTGGGGAACTTTACTGGGAAAATGTTGCCCTGGCACGATACGGGTGGCCTCCGTTCCAGAAGACGTGCTTGGAGCCTCCTCTTCGGGGTCCCCGATTAGTAGGTGCCTTATCACTGCCTCTTGAAATTCCAGAAAGGTTCCCTGGTGGCCGGCGGATCGGGAAAGCACGTAAGCATTATACAGCGCCATCTGTACGATGTGCACCGCCAGCTTCTTGTACCACAACCTCATCAGCTGCGTGGCGCTGTACGGCTCCAGCACTTGATCTGACAGATCGACCCCTCTCATGTACTTACTACATTCCTGGACACAGACTGGCACGCGGGTCTCGGCATCATGTACTGAGACTGCAGAGGTTCTGTGCCCGTGTATTGTAGTGAACACATGGACCTCTCTCTTGTCCTTATACCTGACGCACACTACGTTGTCGCTGCACAGCGCCTGGCTTTCTCCTCTTCCAAGTCTTTGCCCTCGCAGTTCATCAAGGAGACCACTCTGATTTGCCCTTACAACGCCACACGCTGCCGTACCTCTGGAAGCCAGACACTTCAATAGGGGCACGCTGGTGTAAAAAGGATCCAGGTAGAGGTGATAGCCGTGGTCCAAAAGTGGGTGCACTAAATCCCACACTATTTTACCGCTGATTCCCAAAAAGGGTGGGCATCCTGGGGCTCCAACTCTGGAGCCTTTCCTTTCGTAAATCCTAAAGTTGCAGACATACCCTGACGTACTCTCGCACAGCTTGTGTACCTTGATGCCATACCTTACCCTCTCTCGTGGCAGAGTCTGGCAGGAGTGAAGCCCCCCTTTAAAATGTACCAGGGACTCGCCAACCGATATGCACTTCTCGGGGGTGTACACTTCGGCAAACTTGGCACTGAAGTGCTCAATGAGAGGCCGAACTTTAAACAAGTAGTCATAACTGGGGTCTTCTCTGGGGGGCACTTCGCGTTGTCGTTATAATGTAGGAACCGGAGTACTGCTTCAAAACGAGCCCTAGACATGGCGGCGTGGAATACGAAGGTGTCGTACAAGAAGTCCGCGCTCCAATTGTCCCTGATGGACGGCTTCTTCCATAGCCCCATTTTCAATAAAAGGCCCCAGAATCTCATCATCTCTGCTGGAGTTACGGGGGTCCACCTCTGCGGCTGGGCATAAAAGGATGTGGGGTTGTGGGCGATAAACTGCTGGGCGTACAAGTTTGTCTGGGTCACCATTAACTCAATGAAACCGTCAGTGAAATAGATCTTGAAAAAGTCAATCTTTCTGAGCCGGGCAGTGCCAAACTTGATCCCCAAGCTGCCCGTAAACTCTGGATCAGAGGCTCGTAACTGTCAGGAGGGGTGGTCCATGTGGGGTCTTTAGACTCAGGGGCTGCCATTGTGGTTGTCCTGGGGCAACTTCTGGAGGGTTCCTCCTCGCCGGATGAGGAGGATGACAGGATGAACGGTGTATCATCCTCGCTCGCTGACTCCGTGTCGGAGGCAAGAAACGCATATGCCTCTTCTGCAGAAAATGACCTGTGGGACATTTTCATTATATGTATGTTGTGCTTCAACAGGTTGAAAATTTGTACAAAAAAAAAAAAAAGTACGAAAAATTGGAAAAAGACGGATTTTGGTAAGAACTTACCTGTAAAATCCTTTTCAGCGAAGGAAGGAAAGGAGACACACTAGTAATGACTAGTGGGTAGGCGGAGCCCAGATAGGATTGACACCTCAGATTAAAAAGAGTGTTGACCGGCCCCTCCAGCTCGGGCTCCTCCTACTCTTGCTTCTTCAGTCGTACAAAAGCTTAGGGAAGAGCAAATATCACCAGCGGAGCAACATAACCCCTTCTGAAGGACTTCAGAGAAAAAGCAAGAATACAGGTTATGCATGCATGTAGGCAAAAAACCACACAGTTCCAGGTACTACTCACTGGACCTGACCACTGCGATGAGCTGGCAATGCTGGAAAGGAGCCGTAGCGCGTCAACCTCAGTCCAGATAATCGCTATCAGAAGAGGGTCACGCCGCATCTGAAAACACATCAACACACTTCTGCCATGGGCGGGTGCTGTGTCTCCTTTCCTTCCTTCGCTGAAAAGGATTTTACAGGTAAGTTCTTACCAAAATCCGTCTTTCAGCAGCAGAATGGAAGTAAAGGAGACACACTAGTAATGACTAGTGGGACGTCCCAAAGCAGTCTAAAAATTAAGGGTGGGAATATAACCAAGAAAAAACAGGCAGAATCCCAACAACCTTGGTAAATGCGCAACAGGCGCCAAATACAAGTTAACTAGAACTTTACATTAGAGCCGCCTGTAGGACCCTGCGTCCTAAGGCCGCATCAGCGGAAGCACTGACGTCCACCTTATAAAACTTTGTAAACGTGTGGACGGAGCGCCAAGTCGCCGCTCGGCAGAACTGAGCTGCTGAAGCCCCTTGATGAAAGGCCCACGATGAGGCCACAGCCCTCGTGGAATGAGCACGAATCTTAATCGGGCAAGGTTCGCCTTTAAGTTGGTAAGCCTCCAAAATGGCTGACCGAATCCAACGAGCTATAGAGTCCTTGGAAGCTCGTTGACCACGTCGACGACCTGCTGGAATCACAAACAAGGAGTCTGACTTCCTAAAACCTTGAGTAACAGACAAATAGAACTTCAAGGCCCGCACTAAATCCAATGTGTGCAAAACCCGTTCCTTTGCATTCCTCGGGCCCGGGCAAAGTGAAGGCAAAACAATATCCTGGTTAACATGGAATTGCGACACTACCTTAGGTAGAAAGTCGCCCCGTGTGCGAAGCACTACTCGATCCGGGTAAAATTCCAGGAAAGGAGGCGAGCAAGAAAGAACCGCCAACTCAGAAACCCTTCTCAAAGAAGTGACTGCGACTAGGAAGGCAACCTTCCAAGAAAGCAAAGAAAGGTTAGCAGAATCCATTGGCTCAAAAGGCCCATGCTGAAGAGCCTCCAGGACAAGGTTGAGCCGCCAAGGAGACACAGGTGCCTTCTGCAGCGGAAACGGACGGGTTACCCCGCGAAAAAAGGAGCGCACGTCCCTACGCGAGGCGATAACTTTCCGGAACAACAGGGACAGGGCAGAAACCTGACCCCTCAGGGTGCTAACTGCCAAACCCTTGTCCAGCCCGTACTGTAGAAAAGCCAACAGATTGAGAATGGAAAAAATCCTCGGGTTCCTTGAAGAACCCAAACACCACGAGAAGAAGGCTTCCCAGGTCTTGTGGTAAATTCTAGTAGTAGCCAGACCTCTGGCAGCTCGCAGAGTGGCAATGACTTTGGCTGAAAAACCTCTACGGGTCAGTATTTCGGTCTCAAGAGCCACGCCGTCAAACGCAGAGACTTCAAGTCCGGATGACGGACAGGACCCTGGGTTAACAGGTCCGGGCGAAGAGGAAGTGGAAATGGCGGTGCTGCCAAAAGCGACACCAGTGTCGAGAACCACGTCCTCCTTGGCCAATCTGGGGCTATCAACATAGCCGGGATTCTCTCCAGTCTGATCCGACGCAGCACCAGAGGAAGTAAGGATATCGGCGGAAACACATAGATTAGCTCGAATCGGTCCCACGGGGCCACCAGAGCATCCACCGCCACAGCCTTCGGGTCCTTGTACCTGGACATGAAGGTCGGCAACTTGGCATTGGACCTGGATGCCATCAAATCCACTTGGGGAACTCCCCAAAGGGAGCACAGCAGTGCAAAGATCTCCGGATGAAGACTCCATTCTCCGGGATCCATCTTCTCTCGACTGAGGAAGTCCGCCGTGGTATTCTGAACTCCTGGAATGTGAATCGCAGAGATGGCTGGTACTCTGTCCTCGGCCCAATTCAGGATCCGAGACACTTCCACCATGAGCCTGGAACTCCTCGTCCCGCCTTGGTGGTTGATATACGCGACCGCTGTTGCGTTGTCTGTCTGCACTCGGACTAGTAGACCGCTCAAAGGGACCGTCCAGTGTTGGAGGCAAAGGAAAATTGCCCTCAATTCCAAGATGTTGTCGGTAGAACAGACTCTTCCGATGACCATACTCCCTGAACCCAGAGATCGTTCCAGACACCCCCCCCAGCCCGTCAGGCTGGCATCGGTGGTTATGACCGACCACCTCGGAGGAAGGAAAGACTTCCCCAGTGATAACGTTCCTGGACGTGACCACCAACTTAGGGACTCTCGCACCCTGCGAGAGATGAGGATACTGCGATCCAGTGCAATCTGCGATCGATCCCAATGACTCAGAATGAGCCTTTGGAGGGCTCTGGAATGAAACTGGGCAAACGGAAGTGCTTCCATGGAAGCCACCATCAGACCTAAAAGGCGCATACACTTCCGAAGGGACATTGCTGTCGAAGACTTCATAGTCTGTACATGTCGAAGGAGACATGTCCGCTTGTCTGGAGGTAGGGACACCACTGCCCGTACCGTGTCGAAATGCATCCCCAAAAACAGGATTGACTGCGACGGTTCCAGAGACGACTTCTCCCAATTGACCAGCCACCCGAAGTCCTCCAGGAGCTGAAGGGATAGATTGCGAGCCGTCACCGCCTCCTCCTTTGAGGACGCCACAATCAAAAGGTCGTCCAGATAGGGAATAATCGTGACTCCCTGTCTTCGAAGAATTGCCATGAAGGCGCTAGAATTTTTGTAAAAACTCTGGGCACTGAAGCCAAGCCGAATGCAGGGCCACAAATGGAATGGTCCTGACCTATGGCAAACGAAGGAAACGCTGGGGACCCTTCCGTCGCAAAAAAGGGCCCAAATTGAGACAAGAAAATCGTTCTCGACAGGGGTTTCCACAAAGGGGCGAATAAAAATTTTTGGGGGCCCCCCAGAGGCCCCCCCCCACCCTAAAAACCCCCAAAATTTTTGGGGAAATCCCGAACCTTTTAAAAACGGGGAAAAGGGTTTTAAACAACCCCCCTGAGAAACCCTTTTTGGGAAAAAGTTTTTTAAAAAAGAGGGGAAAAACCCCGGGGAACCCCCCTTTTAAAAAAAACCCCCGGGGTTTTTTAAAACCCCCCGGGTTTTGAAAAGGGGGTTAAAATTCCCCCAAAAGGTTTAAAACCCCCTTTTTTTGGGGGTTAAAAAACCCCGAAATTTCCCCCAATCCCTATGAAAATAAAAGGGGAAAAGGGGGAAATTTTGGGGGGAAATTTAACCCCCGGGTGCCCCAAAAAAACCCCCCCCCGGGGGGCCCCTTGGGGAAGGAAAAAAAAGTTTTTTTGGGTTGGGGATGTATAAAAAACCCCCCGGGGGCCCCGGGAAAGTTTTCCAAAAAAAAGGGGGACCCCAAACCCCCGGGGCCTTTCCTTTCCGGGGGTGGGCCGCGGAAAATTTTTAACCCCGGGAAAGGGAAAGGGAAATGGCTGGGGTCACCTGGCCCTTCCTGCCCAAAAAGAAAGGGGGAAACCACCCCCAAATTTGGAATTTTTCCCCCTTAAAAAAGCGAAAAACCCCCTTTTGCACCCCTCGGGGCCCCTCGGGGCCGGGGGGAAAAACCCTTTTTTGGGAATAAAAAAAAAGTTTCCAAAACCAAAAACCCCGCCCAAAATTTTAAACAACCCCCCCCCAGCCCCCCGGGGGCCACTGAGACCACCACTTCCCAAAAAAAAATTTCCCGGGGGAAAAACCCCCCCCCGGCCAAAACCCCCAGGGATTTGCCCCCGTGGGATGTTCCCCCCCCCGGGGGGAAACCCCATTTACCCCCGATGGGTTTTGGGGGGCCCGGGCCCCGGGAAAAAACCTCATGGGCCCCCCCCCCAGGGCCCTTTAAAGGGGAGGGAACACCAAAGGGAAAATTTCAGACCGCCAAGGGGAGGTGGGGCCAAAACCCCCCCTTTAAAAACCCAAAAATACCTCGCCCCCTTCCCCGGACCTATCCTTTCCCAAAAAAATAAAAAAAATTTTTTAAAACCCCCCCTTTAAAACCCGAATTCTGGCCTCAAATTTTTTAAAAAGGGGGAAAAAAAAGGGGGGGAAAGGGGGGTCCCGGGGCCCAAAAAGGGGGCCAAATCAAACTTTTAAAAATCCCGAGGAACCTATCGGGGTCCTCCCAAAACCCCTTTTGAAATTTTTTTTGAGCCCCCCCCCTTAAAAACTGCCGGGGGAAAAAAAAAAATTTTCCCCTTTTTTTCCCCCCCCAAATTTTAAACTTTAAAAAAAAGGAACTAACAAGTCCCAAACCCCAAGAAAACAAGTTGGGCGGGAAAATTTCTCTTTTTTTTCCCTTTTAAGGGGAAAAAAAAAAAAAAAAGCAAATTTTTAAAACCCTTTTTGTGCTTTTTTAATTTTAAAAAACCAAGTTTAAAAAGGAAATGAGGGCAACCCCCAGAAAAAAAAAAAGGGGGAAAGGGCCCCCAAAAAATTTTAAAGGGGGAAAGGCCCCGGGGTTTAAAAAGGGGACCCAAAAATCCCCCCTTTTTTTTTGGGCCCAAAAAAAAATTTTTTTCCCGGCTGCCCCATTCCCTTTTTTTCCAACCAAAATTTTAAACGTTGGGAAAAGAAGGAGAAAAAAACCCCCCCGAAAAAAAATTTTTGGGGGTTAAAGGGATCCGCCCCTTTTGGGACCCCCCCCCGGGGCCCGTTAATGGAACGTATAACGGGGAAAAAAAACCCCCGGCCCCGAAAGGGGGCCCCCAAAATGCGGGGGGCCCCCCCCAAATTTCCCCTGGTTTTTTGCTAACCAAAAAACCTCCCAGGGACATTTACACCCCCAAAAAGGGGGGGTTTAACAATGGAAAAAAGGGCCCCAACCCCTTTCCCCCTCCCTTGTTTTGGGTTTAAATTTTTGCCCAAAGCGGGGAAAAACCCCCATCGGGGGGGGTTTTAAAACCCCAAGTTTGGGGAGTTTTCGGAAAATGAGCGGTTTTAAAAAAAAATTGGGTTTCCCCTTAAAAAAAACCCCCGTCCCCGGAAACCCCTACGGGGGTTTTAAAATTTTACCCCCCCAAAAGGTTTTTGGGAAAGGGTTTTAAAGAAAAAAGTCAATTAGGGAAAATTTAAAAGAAAAAAATTTTTTTTTTCCAAAAAATCCCCCAATTTCAAAAAATGGGTTTTTGAGGGAAAAAAAAAAAAAAGGGCCCAAAAAGTTTTCCCCCCCAATTCCCGGGGAAAAAAAGGGGGTTTAAAATTTTCCTAAAATTTCCCCCCCCCCCTTTTAAAAACAAAATTGGGGGTTTGGGGAAAACCCGGGAAACCCCCAAAAATGTTCGGGGTTTTCCCCCGAAGGCCCCCCGGGGGAAAAAGGGGGAAAAACCTGCCCCGGGCTAAAAGGGCCAAAGCGGGCTACCCGGGGGGGGAGGGGGCCCCCGGGACCAATTTTTTAAAACCCTTTTTTCACAAAGAACCCCCTGGGGTTGAAAATTAAACCCCGGCCGGCCTCGCTTGTCAAAAGGCCCGCCCGTTTTGGGCCCCCGGGATTTCCCTTTAAACCCGGAAAAACCAAAAAACCCCCAAAACCCTTAAAAAAGAGCGCCGTCTCCCCCTTTCCCCTTTTCCCGGCGGGAATCCCCGGGGCTAGAAAAACCCCGTCAAAAAAAAAAAATTTTAACCCTTTGCAGAGAAAATCACACCCTTTTAAAAAAACTCCCACCCAAAAACGGGCCCCCGGGGGGGCGAATTTTGGGGGAAAAAAAATTTGCCCCCTTTGGTTTTGGGCCCCCCAAAAATTTTTAACCCGATTTGAACCCTTTTTATATCAAATTTAAAGATTAAAAATTTTTCTTTTCCCTTTTTTCCCCACCGGGGAAAAAATTTTTAAATTTTTTAAATTCCCCCAGGAAACCTCCCAAAAAATAAAAGGTTTAAAATTTTTCCCCCCAAAAGGGCCCCTTTTGGGGCTGGCCCCTTAAGGGGGGAAAGCCCCTTTTTGGGCCCCCCCGGGGGGCTTTACCTTTGGGGCCCAAAAAGGGAAACCCCTTTTTTAAAAAAAATCCGACGGGAGGGGGAGGAAACCCCAATTTAACCCCCAAGAAAAGGGTTTTTAATTTTTTAAAAAAAAAAAAAATTTTGGGGGTTACCACCCCTTTAAAACCTTTTAAACTTCCGAAAAACCCCCCCGGGGGGCCCCCCGGATTTTTGGGGGTTTTGGTACTCCTGCTGGGGGGTTCCCCCAAAAAAACCCCTTTTTTAAAAAAAAAGGGTTGGGGTCCTCCTCCCCATACCCTCAGCACTGGCCGCGGAAAACCCCCTTTTTGTGAAAAAAAGGGAGTAAAAGGCTAAAAAAATTAAAACAAGATTTTAACCCCCAGATACAGTAAAAACCAGAAAAAAAAAAAGCTGTTTTCCAAAATTAAGGAGAAAAGAGTTAACCAATATAAAGCCACCGGGGTTTTAAGGGAGGGGGGTTTTGGCCCCCCCCAAAGAGCGCCCCCGGAAAAAAAGGGTTTAAAAGGGGGGGTAACAAAAAAATTTTGTTTTTTTTCCTTTCCTCTTTGGGGGGGCACGGGGGTGGGGACGTCCCAAAAGCAGTCCCTTGGGGGGGAAATTTTGACCCCGACATGAAAAAATTTTTAAAAAGGGAAAATTTCCTATATGCGAAAAACCGGCCCTGAAAAACCCCCTTTTACCCAACGGCATCCCCCGAACCTGGGAAAAGGACATTAAAAAGGGTTGGAAAAGTATGCAGACGGGCCCCCATTTGCTTTTTAAAAACCCTTTTTCCACCAACCCCTGCCGGGGGCCCAGGAGCACCCTTCCTCGGTGGAGGACCCTTGCCCGGGGGGAACCCCCTTTAACCGCGCCTCAAAGGGGTAAGCCTCCTGAATGGCAAAACCGAACCCCCCTACCAAGGAAATTGAGGCAGCGATTTTCCCTTCCTGGACCCCAAGAACAAACACGTGTCCGTCTGCCAAAAGGAGGGCCGTCCAGAAACATATCTCCTGAGTCCTCACCAGATCCACGATGAGAGCCTTCTCCACCGGGCGTCGGGGGCAAAATAGGCAAAAAAAACCCATTTAATATAAAAAGGAACGTTTTTGGAAAAAAGGGTGGTTTTTGGTCTGAGCACCCCTTAAAACCTGAGGAAAAGCAAGTACGGACTCGACAAGACATGCAGCCAGCCCCGAAACCCCCCTTAAAGGATGTTGGGGCACCAAAAACCCCTTTTCCCGGGGAAAAAATGACAGAAAACCTCCTGAAAGGTTAAAAAGGGAACCCGGGCCCTCCCGGGAAAAGTTGAGACCCAAACACTAAGGGCCCCTTGTAGGGGAACTATATGGACAACCCCTTGAATAAAGCAAACCTAAAATTAGACCTTTTCTTCCCCAAAAAAGCATAAAAAGGCGAAATCGGCGTCAACGACTTGGGCTAGCCTTTTAATCAAGGCCTGCCGGAAAAGGGGACAAATGTTTGGTTAAAAACCAAGGGGGGAAAAAACCATTTTCCCCCTGACCAACAAAAAAAGCCTTCCAAGTACCGGGGTAGATGCGAGCCAAACGGCTTTCGGCGTTGGCCATCTTTGGGGGAAAATTTTTAAAAGAGAAACCAGCCCTGGTCAGGACCAAAAATTCAAGGCCGGGCCGTCAAACCAAAACCCTAAGTTCGGGAAAAAACTGGGCCCGGGAGAAAGGGGCCACGCGCTCGGCCCCTTCGCCAGGGAGCGGGGGCGAGAATTTTACCACCCCGTCCAAAATACGACGGGCCAAACCCCCGGAGCGATTAATATCAAAACCCCCCTATCCGATTTCGATCCCCTTTTGGGGAAAAAGGGGGCAGGGGGAAAAAAGTATGGAAGATAAACTGTTCCCCATGGGGGGCCCCAAGCGCTACTGAAATGCCTGGGATCCCGAACCGGGAAATTGGGGGCCCCTTTTCATTTTTTGGGGAACCATCAGTCCAAGGGGATTCCCCAGCGCGGAAAAATCGCTGAAAAATCTCGGATGAATTACCATTCCCCGAAAACTATCCGGGGGGGCTGAGAAAATCCGCAGCCCTTTTTTTCCCCGCCCGGAATGGGGAACCCCTGAAATCACAGAGTGATTTACCTCTGCCCAATCAGAATCTTTTTTAAAACCCCGTGCAGGGGCCCCCCGCGCGGGGCCTTTTCCCCGATGGAAAATTAATCCACTGCCGTGGCTTTTTCCATTGATTCTGACGGTGGCCCCCAATGCGGTAAAAAAAGCCTCAAGCCAGCCGAAAGTGGGGGGCCCAAAATTGATCGGGGGGGTCGTTCCTGCTGAACCAATTCCCTGGGCTGATGGGGACAAACACTGCCCCCACCGAGCGGGGGGGCACCGTTGTACCCCCAACCCCAAAATTTGGGGAAACCCACCCGGCGAAGAGTGGTTCTTCGCCCCCCACATTAAAGTCTGTCGACCTGCAGGGAAGACGACACCGAAAATTGGGGAAGGGGGGTCCCCCCATATTCCAAGGGGATTTAAGGGGGGGGAAGTGAAATTGGGAAAAAAAAAATAGCCTCATTGCTGCCCCAAACCTTCCAAGGGCCCTAAAAGAAAACCGGGAGGTGGAGGAAATTTTTTGGCAAAGGGGTCCAAACCCCTTTTCGGGGAACCAAGGCCTTGACTTTGGGGGGAAAAAATTTTAACCCCTTTACGGTCAAATTATCCCAAAAAAAGGGATCCTCCGAAATGGCAGGGGGGATACTTTTTCATTTCCCCCCACCCCCCCCGGCGGGGAAGGGCTAACAAGCTACATTTCCTCGCGGGTTTAAAAGACCCCTTTTATGAGGAGGGCGCTAAAAGGCGGATACTCCCCCCGGGTGCAAATGGACACAACAGCACCATACCTTTTAACCCCTGGGGGGGTGGCTACCCAAAGGAAAACCCGCGAACTGAAATGAAGTTTGCCGACCAAAAAACCCAAGAAATCTCGAGAAGGAAAATGGGGATTGAAATGGCACCCGAATGTCTTTTACTAAAATTCCCCTTTTTCCATGGCTGCAATAACAAAGGAGAGACTCCTTTTCGAAATGACAAAATTCTGAAACCCTTTTCGTCGTTTTGGGATCCAAAGGGTTTACGGCCCCTTTTTTTTTGGGACAAAACCCCTTTTTTTGGGGAAAAAAACCCCTCCCTTTTTTCATTTCCGGAACGGGACAAAAACCCCCCCGGGGCCGAAGAACCCCCCCTGAAAAAGGGCCCCAAAACCCGAGATTCCCCTTGGGGGAAAGGGGGGGGGGGGAAAAAAAAAACGATTTAAAGGAAAGGGCGGTAAATTCATTTTGACCCCGAGGAACAACTCCCCTGACCCCTCTCGTGAGAAATTGATAGCCAAAGGGCGAAACCAGATAAGCGGCCGCCTACTCTGGAAAAAATTGCCCGGGAAATTCTGCCTCCACCCATTTGTCCGAATATTTCTGGGTTTGGACCCTCAGATCTTGGTTGTTGAGATCGCCCTCTTCCCAAGGTTGGTCCTGTAGGAGACCTGACGATCTCGGGCTTGATTAACCGCCCTGAACCGTTGGAGGAAGCGGGGGGCGGCCCAACCTGGGTTACGAAAGGCCCTAAAGCGAGGCTGAAGCGGGTGGCGAAAAGGCGCTTAATCTTTTGCTGAGGAAGGAAACTGCTCTTCCCTCCCATCGCATCAGATATGACTGATCCAACCTTTCGCCAAATAACCGACCACTCTGATATGGTAAGGATGTAAGCGATTTCTTTGAGATTGAGTCTGCTCGCCAGGTTTTCAGCCACAAAGATTCTTTCTGATGGCAATTGCATTAGCAGCAGCTAGGGCTGAGCAATTTGCCGCATCCATGGACGCATTAATTAAGAAGTCTCCTGCCAGCGCTAACTGATTAGAAATCTCGGTTACTCAGACGGTACCTCTATACCATAAGAGCTCTATTTAGAGACTCCGACCAGGATATCATGGCCTTAGCAACCCAAGTCGCTGCAAAAGAAGAGAGAGAGCAGAACCCGATGCTTCAAACACCGAGCGGGCCAAACTCTCAATCAGACATCCCTTGGTTCCTTGGATCGAGGAACCGTTTAGGAAGGGAGAGGAGCGTCCTAGACGCCAAACGCGACACAGGAGGATCAACCGCAGGAATTCCGCCCACTTCTTAAGAAGCTCAGAGCAAAAGGATAATCGAGTATTGAGAGCCTTTTGTCCTGCGAAGCGCTTGTCCCGGTTTTCTCTCGGTGGCGCTGCACTAGTTCCTCAAACTCAGGAATGAGCCCCAAAAACCTTATGAGTTTGCCTGGCTCTTTTGAAGGACACCATATGACCGGGTCAAGGTGGACGCATCGTCTATCCCCCAAAGTTTGATTGACAGCTTCAATCAAACTGTCAATTGTGTCCTGACAATTTGGTGCCTCTAAATAAGGGACTCTTCTGAATCAGAATCCGAATACTGATCACCTTGCCAAGTGAGGGAGAGCGAGAGACGGAACTGAAAGATGCCGAGGCCCTGGACGGCAAAGGCGACGCAGTGTGGGTTCGCTTCCCCTGCGTCTGCCTGGTGAGAGCGCGGCCCCTGCAGGCCGGAGGTTCATGAGACGTCGCCAAGACGGGTGAACCACTGTCCCTGCTCCTATCGGGAGCTTGAAGGGACTCGATTCGCTTTTGTTAATGACGCCACAGATTGAGTCAGGGACAAGGCCCACTCAGGGGGACCTGACGCACTAGGCTCAGCTATAGGAGCGGGTTTCCTGACCCGTCAGAGTCACAGGCTTTCGCAGACCCGAAAGTCTGGGCGTGCGGAAAAGGGGACCTACAGGCAATGCATGCGGTATACAGCACTGTATGAACTTTAGATTCTTCTGGACATTCTGGATCTGTCACAGAGTCCGCAATGAACTGGATGTGACGGTCAGCAGAGAGGCGAAAAAGAGTGCGGAGTAAAGAGGAACAACCAGGCTGGAGGTAGTAGCAACCCCTGAGCGTTGTCGACTTAACCCCAGTCCTGTATCCCTTGCGTCCTGAAAACAGCGTCCAAATAGCATTGCGTAGAAGACTTTTTGTTAATGACGCCACAACAGAGCTCCAAAATTTTTCAAAAAGGAGCGCTCCTCTGTCAGGGAGGCGTGCTCCATGTAGTCGAGCCTCTCAAAGGCGCCTCCCACCTACTTCCGGCCGCGGCCTAAGTCTCCGGCAAAAGCCGGGGACTAAATTTGAAGCCGCGGCCTAAATTTCCGGCTAAGGCCTTAAAGTCGGAGGGCGGTTCCACCGGAAGGAGACGCCGCCGGGGGGCGGATCTCCCTTGCGATAGCGGCCCACCCCCCGGCTTGACGCCGGACACAGAATTCCGGCCAGCGGCCCAGTCCCCGGAAAAAGCCGGGGACTAAATTTTAAAACCGCGGCCCAGAAGCCGGCGAAAGGAGGTCCCCAAGTCAGAGGGCGGGTCCCGCCGGAAGGAGACGCCGCCGGGGGCGGTTTCCCCCCCCTACGACCGCGGCCCACCCTCCGCTAACGCCGGACAGTAAACACCGGCCCGCGGCCTAGTCCCCCGGGAAAAGCCGGGGACTAAATTTGGCAAAGGCCTAGCGCTGGCCGCAACCCTCGCGGCTGTCCAGGCGGGAGGGCGGACGCCGACTTCATCCCCTTGTGGAGGAGGGGGAACGAACAGCTGGTTCCTACCCGCTCCAGTAATCTTGGCCACACTTCCCTGGAGGTAAGAGTCTTCGTTCGCTCAGGCGATGTGTGATCCCATAAAATTCCTTCATGTAGGGTAAAAATGGGGGGCTCCATAACAAAATAAGGTAGGACGGTGCAGGAAACCCTAACTCCATCACCCCTTCAAGGGTGAGGAGAGGGACCGTACCGCCTCCTTGCAGCCACGCAGTCTAGCATTGGTGTGCAGTGGGGGCCGCACGGACTAACCTTTGCCTCTGTACAGCCTAGGGTTTTCAATACCCTAGGGTGGTCAGGGCTGAGTCCGGCATTCATGTCCCCACGTTGCGGGGAGAGGATACGTTGGAGGCTTTACTCCACGTGCTCGCCCGTTGATGGTTTGGGGAGATCGGACCCTTTCAATAGGATCCTCGCCCCTATCTCATCTTCGTGGGAAAGGAAAAAAAAAAAAAATGGTCTGGAAAAATAACCAGAACGTGTGCCTCCATCAACACTAAGCAAGAACTGGGTTTGCCTGCGGCCAGTGCTGAGGTTTATACGGCGGAGGAGGAGCTAACCTTTTTTTTTTATGTTTACTTAGTGTCAGCCTCCCTAGCGGCAGTAGCATACACCCACAGTCCTGTGTCCCCCAATGAGACGAAGGAGAAAAAGAGGGAGGGTTGGAGAGAACAAAAAACAAAATAAAAAACATGATGCACAAGTTACAGAAGCTGCAGCGTTGGAGCCATCACTCTTCCACATATCAGGGAGCTGAGGAAGGATAAAGCCGACCATATATTAGTACTTTCTCAATGTTAATTCCTAAAGGGCCTCATTACTAAAGGACGGTCAGTGACCGTTCGTCTAACTTTACTCTACCATTTACAATGGCTAATCACAGCTCTTTTTCTGCCGTGATCGGTGGTCTTCCACTCATTCGGCCAAAAAGACTTTTCAGCAGTTCTTACAGCAATGGCTGGCATCTGCAGTCAGTCGACATGTGTGAAGCTGTTATTTTTGGAGGCTCAAAAAAAAAAAAAAAAAAAAAAGCCCTACAAAAAGTGCGGCATCATCCATGTAGGACATTCGGTGTAAGGCCTCTATATGTAAGTAGATTCAAAAACTAAAAAGTATTAAACTCACCACTTTTCAGCTTCAGTATTCATGTCTTTCAGCTTTTTGATTTGTTCTTTTTTGATCATCAGTATCTTCGATAATCGGGTCTAAAAAAAAAAAAAGTCAGGAACTCTGTAACGGAAAACTACGGTAAATATATTCTTTGAAGGAAAAAGCATTATCAAAAGGGTAAGTGATGGTGTATCCCAATGAGAAGCCAGCACCTCTGGGAAAGGGTTGCAGCACTGGGAATATTGCTTTTCACTACTGTGGACACATACTATACATTTTGCTGGCCATAACCCACTGATTTTCTCATGTCCTTTCCACTTACAACTTGAATGAGGAATTCAACAGGGAATCCGCCTATAGTGTCATTGTCCGAACCAGAAGATTTTGTTTTCCAAGATGATTGTGCCAACAGGGGATCCATTTCCTTTAACAATAACAAAAGTACAAAAAAGTTTTTTTTTTATTTTTTTTATTTTATAATAGGTCGTACAAAATAACTCTCCCAAAAAACAAAAACTCGCCCCCTCACCAACGCGACTTTATGGGTTGTGACTAGTTTTGAAGCTACTTTGCATCAAAGTGGACGCCGACGCCAGAGGCGGCCCGGCCGTAACGAGCCGACGCCAGAGGCGGCCCGCCGTAACGAGCCGACGCCAGAGGCGGCCCGGCCGTAACGAGCAGACGCCAGAGGCGGCCCGGCCGTAACGAGCAGACGCCAGAGGCGGCCCGGCCGTAACGAGCAGACGCCAGAGGCGGGCCCGGCCGTAACGAGCAGACGCCAGAGGCGGCCCGGCCGTAACGAGCAGACGCCAGAGGCGGCCCGGCCGTAACGAGCAGACGCCAGAGGCGGCCTGGCCGTAACGAGCAGACGCCAGAGGCGGCCCGGCCGTAACGAGTAGACGCCAGAGGCGGCCCGGCCGTAACGAGCAGACGCCAGAGGCGGCCCGGCCGTAACGAGCAGACGCTAGAGGCGGCCCGGCCGTAACGAGCAGACGCCAGAGGCGGCCCGGCCGTAACGAGCAGACGCCAGAGGCGGCCCGGCCGTAACGAGCCGAAGCCGAGGCGGCCTGGCCGTAACGAGAAGACGCCAGAGGCGGCCCGGCCGTAACGAGCAGACGCCAGAGGCGGCCCGGCCGTAACGAGCAGACGACAGAGGCGGCCCGGCCGTAACGAGCAGACGACAGAGGCGGCCCGGCCGTAACGAGCAGACGCCAGAGGCGGCCCGGCCGTAACGAGCAGATGTTAGAGGCGGCCCGGCCGTAACGAGCACACACCAGTGGCGGCCCGGAAGTAACGAGAAGCAATACAACTTAAAATGTAGAAGTTTAGGGTTCTTACCAGGATGGGGGACTGAACATGAGGTGGATGATGTAACCGTGGAGGAGTCATGTACATTCGGGAAGGCCGCTGTTTTTGACCGAAAGCAGCAATAGGCATAGTCTCATGGGGCTCGTTACTCTGTAAAACAAAGCAAAATCCAACATCAGCGGTGGTTACAGGTGCCACATGTGATACACGTACTTACTAGTGATGGTAAAAGAGTAGAAGCCCATCTGCACTTCCCGGGAGCTGTGGTGTTCTGGCCGCTGCCATTGCTGGTAACTGCTAATCAGTGCAGATGTTGGACGCCCACTAATCTCACATTGATTTGCCATCAGAGATGGTGGAAAATCCACTTTAACAAAAATTCTGATAGTTCAGAAATCAAGCGTCCAAAACCTTATTAGTCCAGGATGTGCCTGAAAGTGATGTGATTTGGACCAGAACCTTCGAGTATAAAGGACAATCTGAATTATAAACCCAAGTCAGACACGTACAGCTGAGCGAACCCTGAGTCTGCGCACTTAGCCTACATTATACATCAGGAACTTTTTTGGCAATGTTCCCATAGCCCTACATTCACCAAAGGCCAAAATGTGTGAAGTGTCCGGATACCTGATTTTTAATTTTTTTTGCTGCATAGTAAAGTCCTAAACACTGCACTTTCAGAGGTTTATCACATATCCTGTAGTGAGGCAATACAAATCCCTCTTACAAAAACCCCTGTAAGGCAAGTCCTGTATGAGGAGGATCAATGGCCGCTTACACCAAAACAAGGCATCACAAGGAGCCATTACACTTACCAGGACCTCATAATCTGGGATGGTATGAGTGCCGAGGCCACTTCTATCAAACGTCACCCTGTAGGTAGAATTCTGGGTATCTACAGCGTCTATCTGGCCAGTGAACAAGCCGTCATGCATGCCACGCAGACGGGCTGTGAAAGAAGCGGAGACGTTTACTAGTGGATGAAGAGCCTTCTACATTCATGTAAAACCACGTTATCGGCTCCATGAAAAAAGTTGTAATATCCATTCTGCGGCTTTAATATGTACAGTGGGCGCCAGACACACCCCCTCCTGACACAGCCGTCGTCAGACACGCCACCTCCCCATACAGCTGTCTCCAGACACGCCCTCTCCCCATACAGCAGTCTCCAGACACGTCCCCACTCCATACAGCAGTCTCCAGACATGCCCCCTCCTGACACAGCCGGCGCCAGACATGCCCCTCCCCATACAGCCGTCGTCAGACACGCCCCCTCCCCATACAGCCGTCTCCAGACACGCCCCCTCCCCATACAGCCGCATCAAGACACGCCCCCTCCCCATACAGCCGCCTCCATATACGCCCCTCCCCATACAGCCGTCTCTAGACACGCCCCTCCCCATACAGCTGTCTACAGACACGCCCCCTCCCCATACAGCCGTCTCCAGAAACGCCCCCTCCCCATACAGCCGTCTCCAGACACGCCCCTCCCCATACAGCCGTCTCCAGACACGCCCCCTCCCCATACAGCCGTCTCCAGACACGCCCCCTCCCCATACAGCTGTCTCCAGAACACGCCCACACCCCATACAGCCGTCTCCAGACACTCCCCCTCCCCATACAGCCCTCCAGACACGCCCCCTCCCCATAGTCGCCTCCAGACACGCCCCCCTCCCCTTAACAGCCGTCTCCAGACACGCCCACCCCATACAGCCGTCTCCAGACACTCCCCCTCCCCATACAGCCCTCCAGACACGCCCCTCCCCATAGTCGCCTCCAGACACGCCCCCTCCCCATACAGCCGCATCTAGACACGTCCCCTCCCCATACAGCCGCCTCTCAGACACGCCCCCTCCCCATACAGCCGCCTCCAACACGCCCCCCTCCCCATAACAGCCGCCTCCAGACACGCCCCCTCCCCATACAGCCGTCTCCAGACACGCCCCCTCCCCATACAGCCGTCTCCAGACACGCCCCCTCCCCATACAGCATCTCCAGACAAGCCCCCTCCCCATAGTCGCCCTCCAGACACGCCCCCTCCCCATACAGCCGGCGCCAGACACACCCCCTCCCCATACAGCCGCGCAGACACACCCCCTCCATACAGACGCCATGTCAGATTACCCCCATGTATGCAGCTCACTGACAGAGGTAGCTGTATGGCGTAAGGAAAGCAATGCACATACTGTCTATACGAGCCAGCCCTATTTCTGAGCGACCACACAAGGGCAATGCCCATAACGCTATCCCTACCCTACCTGTAACTTTTGTTTCCTATAACCAAGGACAGTGGGATTTCATCTGGGAGGTCTTTGAACTGTGAAACATCTGCAACCTTCCTCTGCTGCAACAGCCGGATCTTCTGTCGCTTTTGCTCTAGAGCCGATCTCTCCTCTTCAAAGAACGCAAAAGAAACATCTACAGGTACAGAATATAGATATCACCGACCGAAGAATTCACCGACAGCATGACATTGCAAGACACAATGATAAGAATCACCATGACGTTCCCCCTCATACAAGAATAATCCCAATGTAATCATCAACTACATAACTACTATAATACTGCCCCTATGTACAAGAATATAACTCCTATAAATACTGCTCCTATGTACAAGAATATAACTACTATAATACTGCTCCTTTATACAAGAATATAACTACTATAATACTGCCCCTATGTACAAGAATATAACTACTATAATACTGCTCCTATATACAAGAATATAACTACTATAATACTGCCCCTATGTACAAGAATATAACTCCTATAATACTGCTCCTATATACAAGAATATAACTACTATAATACTGCCCCTATGTACAAGAATAAACTACTATACAACTGCTCCTATGTACAAGAATATAACTACTATAATACTGCTCCCTATGTACAAGAATATAACTACTATAATACTGCTCCAATGTACAGGAATATAACTACTATAATACTGCCCCCATGTACAAGAATATAACTACTATAATACTGCCCCTATGTACAAGAATATAACTACTATAATACTGCTCCTATATACAAGAATATAACTACTATAATACTGCCCCTATGTACAAGAATATAACTACATACCACTGTATCCTATGTACAAGAATATAACTATTATAATACTGTCCCTATGTACAGGGATATAACTACTATAATACTGCTCCTATGTACAAGAATATCACTACTATAATACTGCTCCTATGTACAAGAATATCACTACTATAATACTGCTCCTATATACAAGAATATAACTACTATAATACTGCTCCTATATACAAGAATATAACTACTATAATACTGCCCCTATGTACAGGAATATAACTACATATAATACTGCTCCTATGTACAAGAATATAACTACTATAATACTGCTCCAATGTACAGGAATATAACTACTATAATACTGCCCCCATGTACAAGAATATAACTACTATAATACTGCCCCTATGTACAAGAATATAACTACTATAATACTGCTCCTATATACAAGAATATAACTACTATAATACTGCCCCTATGTACAAGAATATAACTACTATACCACTGTATCCTATGTACAAGAATATAACTATTATAATACTGTCCCTATGTACAGGGATATAACTACTATAATACTGCTCCTATGTACAAGAATATCACTACTATAATACTGCTCCTATGTACAAGAATATCACTACTTAATACTGCTCCTATATACAAGAATATAACTACTATAATACTGCTCCTATATACAAGAATATAACTACTATAATACTGCCCCTATGTACAGGAATATAACTACTATAATACTGCTCCTATGTACAAGAATATAACTACTATAATACTGCTCCTATATACAAGAATATAACTACTATAATACTGCCCCTATGTACAAGAATATAACTATTATAATACTGCCCCTATGTACAGGGATATAGCTACTAGAATACTGCTCCTATGTACAAGAATATAACTACTATAATACTGCTCCTATGTACAAGAATATAACTACTATAATACTGCCCTATGTACAAGAATATAACTACTATAATACTGCTCCTATGTACAAGAATATAACTACTATAATACTGCCCCTATGTACAAGAATACAGCTACTAAAATACTGCCCCTATGTACAAGAATATAACTACTATAATACTGAACCTATGTAGAAGAATATAACTACTATAATACTGCTCCTATGTACAAGAATATAACTACTATAATACTGCTCCTATATACAAGAATACAGCTACTAAAATACTGCCCCTATGTACAAGAATATAACTACTATAATACTGAACCTATGTAGAAGAATATAACTACTATAATACTGCTCCATATGTACAAGAATATAACTACTATAATACTGCTCTTATGTACAGGAATATACCTACTATAATACTGCCCCTATATACAAGAATATAACTACTATAATACTGCTCTTATGTACAGGAATATACCTACTGTAATGCTCAAATACACAGTGGCCACAGTTTGGTTCCTTGTAGAAACCAGACACAGTTAATGTGAAGCCCATGATCAGATCTCGTCCTGACGCCCATGTTCACCCTCATCGATGACATTTTCCAGCACAATTTCGCTGACCAGAGAGATGAACAGTCAGTGATAATCAGTGATTTACCTTCGAGGTTTCCCCATCAGTCGTCTAATTTTCCCCCATTCCACTCTGGTTAGTTTTCTTGTCTTAAGATTTGGAAAAGATTTCTTTTAGGCAAAAACAGAAATCATTATCACCTTCAAAAAGAGGCCTGAAAGAAAAAAAAATAAAATAAATCAGACTAGTTTTATTTTTCATTCCGTCCCGAAGTAAAGTGACAATAATCTACCCACGGACACGCGCACTAAGCCTGCGAGATGAATGTAGTGCTGCAAGTGATAAAAAGACAAAGTAGAAAAGTGACAAGTTTTTGCTGGTACTCACTTGTCGATATTAGAATAAAACCACTCGTATATACACCATTTATGCGCCTTGGGAAGTTTTAATAGATTGCGGAGCCTGTAGCCTATTTTCTGTGATGCTTTTTTCACTGGTGTGGTCGAGATGGTTGTAAACTTCTGTAATAAAAAAGTCACATTCATTAAAATAAATACGAAAAGAAAAAAAAACCAACAAACATTGCCAAAGATAAAGTCAGACAGTGCCGAGGCAATGCGGTGGCACTATGGTCAAATCTTCATGGTGGGCCGCCTCCTGCTTAACGGACAGCTTCTATGTTGTGACTTCCCGTAAAAGGCCTGTCAAGTAGGCGGGGAATAGAGCTGGAGTGACAAAGGCTTCGGATCTACCATAGTCTGTCAGCCAATTTCTCTGTAATTGAGGAAAGGACTGGCCATGTAAAAGGTATTACAGGTATTGCGTATAAAAGTTATTTAAGGGGTGAATTCCTGCTGACCGATTCTCTTCAAAAATACGTCATGCGCACATGCTCAGTGTGTTTCCACAGTTATTTTCACAAATTCTCCAGCTCTATAATGAAAACTTGCGTTTTTTTGAACAGTTTCTGCTCCAAAAACTCAGTGTGAACACACTGGAGGTGATTTTTCAGACTTTATTAAAACTCCTTAAAATACTCTGTGTGCACATATTTTTTCCTTACATACAAGAAAAACAGCCATCAGTTTTTTTGGTCCGCAGTTTTTTTTTTCCTCTTTACCATAAGTGATTTTTTAGTATGGGAAAATATTATAAAACTTCTATTGATCACAATGTCAAAAATAGACAGTAAACAGACTAAATCCGGTGCAGATCCATAGACTTTCAGGTGTTTGGCTCGGAAAAAAAAAAAAAAAAAAAAAAAAAAAGCATAGATAGGTTTTTCACAGATAATGAATTCTGCGAAAAACCTAAAAACGGACGTCTAAATGAAGCCTCAAAAGCAGAGGGTGCAAACGCTAATGAAGCTCAATGGCAAAAATGTATTTTGTAACCCCAAATATGCATTTAGGTGGAAAAAAATGCCCCCAGGTGGCGTCCATATATTTTTTTAAACCTGTGACCACAATGTGCAGTTTTTAGCGGAGCCAAGTGGTCCGAATCCTGGCAAAGAGGCGATGGAAGTTGGAGCCGCTGTAGGGAAAATGTATCACATCATGGTCAGCCAGTTAAATGACCGTCCTTGTAAAATAAAAGGGTCCTGTAAAGGAAGAGTGGGGTCCTCATTGCATATGGGGTCTTCAAATTACAACCCCTTTAGGACCTTTGGCAGACAGAATACAAACTGTGATGGACATAAGGACTCAATGGGTGAGTGCGAGTTACCTGCGGCGTCAGCGTGGTTTTCTGGTTCCTTTTTGGCGATCTGGTGTTTATCTGCCGATCTTCTTCGTCACTTATGAGTCTGCTCCTTTTAGAGCTCCGGGGCGTCTACAGAAACAACATTATATTAGGTATGACAGCGGGAGAAAGGAGAAGTCTAGGGGGTACTGCTAGCTGGGATCCCTTCCGAAGGGGTCTCTTCAGGCAGTCTTACCCTTCAGCCTAGCTATTAAAGGGTTAATCTGACTACTGATCACTATATTCCGATTGGACGTTACAGGCAAAAAGATTTTTTTTTTTCCCCATAAACGAGGTACAAACTTGTTCCTTTTTGCCGGAGATCCGCTACTCACCAGCTCAGTGACCGGGCTGTTACCACCTTTCCAGCTCAGGGTTTTTTGAGGCGAGAACTTTTCATTCCACGTAGTCGATAAACTTCCTTCTGTATGAAAACCAAGAAGAGCTGCGGGTTCACTCTCTACGACGGGCAAACAAATGGCAACACCGTCCATACTTTATAGTGAAGCTCGGCTTTTTTTTTTAACCAGTACTACTCAGGTTATGTTCACACTTGGCAGATTTATAGCATTTGCATAATATGGGAAATCCATAGTGAATCACAGGAGAGAAACTTTAGAGGGGACTCAGCGGTGAGTCATGTACCCCAAATACTCAGGATCAGTCGAGGTTTCAAAGGTTGGACCCTAAGAAACCCAAGAGTGTGGGCATCCCCTAGTTACATGCCATAGATTCATAAGATGGAAAAAAAAACCTTTAATGATAGGAAAACCTAATTTAATGTTTGTTAAAGGGGTTATGCAGGCATGTACTGACATTGATGGTCGAGAGACAAGTACCTGCCGGCCGAAGCTCAGCAGGTATCTTGAACA
Organism: Oophaga sylvatica; assembly: GCA_033576555.1. Classification (NCBI taxonomy): domain Eukaryota; kingdom Metazoa; phylum Chordata; class Amphibia; order Anura; family Dendrobatidae; genus Oophaga; species Oophaga sylvatica. The sequence continues at coordinate 536,173,040 of JARQOD010000005.1, read as the reverse complement.
CATCCTATTAACTAGGACAGGAGCAGTGGCAATGTGCAGACCCCTGGAGCATATGGAGGGGTACGACACGCTTCCCAATGAGCATGCAGTGGGCCGGAGAGCAGGACTACAAAATCCCTTTAACTATTGTAAATTCTATTGTGCTGAAACTTTTTTTTTTTTTTGCATCCATTTGTGGAAAAGACTGCAGTTATAGTATTTGTTTTAGACAACATATAATGAATGATTGTATAAAAAAAAAAAAATCACATTAATGGGGTCTTATCCTCTCACAGAATGACTAACAATGCAAAGTTCTTGAAAAAGATGAGCAACTCTTATCAAAAATTCTCTCCGTTCTCAAAAACGGAGGGAATTGTGATTCTAGCAGTTGCCTAGGGTGTTCACCACCTCTGCAGTTTACCAGCGATGCCATCATCCACACCCAGCCAGAGTCCTCGCGCCCGCCACCAACCAGAGTCCGCGGGCCCACCACCAGACAGCGTCCGTGCGCCCACCACCAACCAGACAGCGTCCGGGGCACACCATCAACCAGACAGCGTCCGCGGGCACACCATCAACCAGACAGCGTCCGCGGGCACACCATCAACCAGACAGTGTCCGCGGGCACACCATCAACCAGACAGCGTCCGCGGGCACACCATCAACCAGACAGCGTCCGCGGGCACACCACCAACCAGACAGCGTCCGCGGGCACACCACCAACCAGACAGCGTCCGTGCGCCCACCACCAACCAGACAGCGTCCGCGGGCACACCATCAACCAGACAGCGTCCGCGGGCACACCACCAACCAGACAGCGTCCGCGGGCACACCACCAACCAGACAGCGTCCGCGGGCACACCACCAACCAGACAGCGTCCGCAGGCACACCACCAACCAGACAGCGTCCGCAGGCAACCACCAACCAGACAGCGTCCGCGGGCACACCACCAACCAGACAGCGTCGGCGGGCACACCACCAACCAGACAGCGTCTGCGCCCTTCCCCAAAAGTCTGCGCCCCCACACTCATCTGATGCTCCAGAGGTAGAGAGGTCTCCGTTTGCAGCAAAGAGCGCACAGTTCAGGCCATAAGCTCAGCCATGCCATTGGGCCGAACTGTAAATCTTCAGGAGTGCACCGCCACCTGACCAAGTAGGCAGCCGGGAGGAAGTGCACTTCAGAAAAACTGAAACTTGAGACAACTTCATATAATATCTGTATGTCTATGAGTTCCCCGAGTGCAAAACATATTGGGGTAAGGAGAATCTCACCTTTCAGACTGACGAGCGCCTTTGCTGAAGAATCTATGAAGACAAAAACAAACAACATATGAAGCAATGAGCAGACCCCGGAGCACACAGAGGACGGGGTGTGAATCATACATGGGGTATAACCCTTCAAACATCACTTCACTATGGCAGATAATAATGGCACGGACACTTGTCGGAAAGCCAACAGCTGCAGGCATGAACTACAATAAAAGGAATAAGAACATGCAGCCTTAATGACACTAACGAAAGGACAGAAGTGGCACCAAGACACCCGAGGGGGGCACCAATGTCCCAGTGACACAATTAGATCAGAAAGGCAGAATCCAGATCTCTTCTCCTCGACATCATCTGTTGGGGAAAAGTCATGAAGTTCCCACTTCCATAAGACAGTCGCCCAGGCTACCCATCGGAATCAGATTTTTTTTCTGTTCGCGGCTACAGCTAAATTCTGGAAGTCCCATGTTAGCGGGGTGCAGCGCACTGTGGGAGCTCGGGGGATGCGTCTATTGCCGGTATTACCGTGCACATTGGTTGATTTTGGTTAGGGGGCACTGATTAGGGACAATACCAGATCTTGACCTTCCTTATGGTATTTTAGCTGGGAGGTCACTGATGAATTCTCCCCTCAAAGGCCAAGTTTGCCAGGCAACGGCAGATTCTGGAGACCCTTATGAGCCGCATCCATCAAGCCGTGCGCATCTGAGTTCTGGAGTAAAATTGCTAGAAATGTGGCAAAAACATTGCGCCTTGGCGTTTTTACTCCAGTCCATCGCTCTGCTGGGTCACACAACTGACTTTAACCCCTTTACCCACCAGGGTGTTTGCACGTTAATGACCGGGCCAATTTTTACAATTCTGACCACTGTCACTTTATGAGGTTATAACTCTGGAACGCTTCCATGGATCCCGCTGATTCTGAGACTGTTTTTTCATGACATATTGTACTTTATGATAGTGGTAAAATTTCTTTGATATGACTTGTGTTGATTTGTGGTAAAAAAAAAACCCTGATAATTTAGCAATTTTCAAACTTGACTTTTTATGCCTTTAAATCACAGAGAAATGTCACACTAAATAGTAAATAAATAACATTTCCCACATGTCTACTTTACATCAGAACAATTTTTGAAACATCTTTTTTGTAAGGAAGTTATAAGGGTTAAAAGTTGACCAGCGATTTTTCATTTTTACAACAATTTACAAAATCATTTTTTTTTAGGGACCACCTCACATTTGAAGTCACTTTCAGGGACCTATATGACTGAAAATACCCAAAATAGACACCACTATAAAAACTGCTCGAAACCACAAGAAGTTTATTAACCCTTCAGGTGCTTCACTGTATTAATGGAATGTGAAAGGAAGAAAAAAAAAAAAAAAAAAAAGACTAACTTTTTTCACTAAAATTTTATTTTAGCCAAAAATGTTTTAGTTTCACAAGGTTAACAGGAGAAAATGGACCTCAAAATGTGTTGTGCAATTTCTCCCGAGTACGCAGTTACCCCATATTGGGAGAAAACTATTGTTTGGGCAGAGCTCGGAAGGGAAGAAGTTACGTTTTGCAATGCAGACTTTGATAGAATGGTCTGCAGGCTCATGACGCGTTTGCAGAGCCCCTGATGAGCCTAAATAGTGCAAATGTCCCCAAGTGACCCCATTTTTTAACTGATCTACAGTTTCCTGGTATGTGAATGTTAAAATGTGTTGCCATATGCGAGCTGTGTAGTGTATGCCAGTTGTGTAGCGTCCGTCAAGTTCCCATATGCGAGTCGTGTAGTGTACGTCAGTTGTGTAGTGTACATCAGTTGTGTAGCGCCCATCAGGTTCCCATATGTGAGTCGTGTAATGTATGTCAGTTGTGTAGTGTCCGTCAGGTTCCATATGCGAGTCGTGTAGTGTACGTCAGTTGTGTAGCGTCCGTCAGGTTGCCATATGCGAGTCGTGTAGTGTAAGTCAGTTTTTGTAGCGTCCGTCAGGTTGCCATATGCGGTTGTGATGTGTACGTCAGTTGTTAGCGTCCGTCAGGTTTGCCATTTTGCGAGTCGTTTTAGTGTACGTCAGTTGTGTAGCGTCTGTCGGGTTCCATAGGTGAGTTTGTGTAGTGTACGTCAGTTGTGTACCGTCTGTCAGGTTCCCATATGCGAGTTGTGTAGTGTACGTCATTTTGTGTACCCGTCCGTCGGGTTTCCCATATGCGAGTGCACCAATCCCACACAATTTTCCCACTCACTCCCAGGACGGGGGGAAGCATTCAATCTGGGAGTCCTTCCCCTTTAATAATCCATAAACCGGTGGGTGTAGGACGACGACTCCATGTGCCAGCTCCAAGATTGGCACCAAAATTTTAACCCTAGCACCCGCGATTAAAAAATTTGACGTATCCATACGTCCAAAGTCGGTAAGTACCGTATGGATTAAAACTTTAAAGGGCGGAAAGGGGTTAAGGATGTGTTGACATTGCATCTTTTTCTTTTTTAGTTGTTAAAACAAACAAAAAAAGATAAACACCGCTAAAAAGAACAACACTCATCTCCATGTACAGTTTGCTGTTCCTGTTCTGGGCTTTTCAGCTTCTTTTACACTTCAGACTTTCTATGAGACCATATTTCATTAAAACCCTACAAAAAAAAATGCCGACATACAGTGCTGTGCAGAAGGTGTTAGGGAGGTGTTGAAGTAATGCTTCACGTAAGAACGCATCCAAATAGAAATGATAGTTAATTTTTTATAAAGAACAAAAATTGT